>JAOTRC010000001.1:16270713-16292992 GCA_027497675.1 Cyprinella lutrensis | reverse complement strand
CAATGGGGAATGAGATCTGTTTGATTAAAACATTCTTCCAAATATCTTCCTTTGTGTTTATCAGAACAAATAAACACTGAGGTTTGGAACAACATGAGGGTGAGTAAATGCTGACAGAATTTTCATTTTTGGGTGAACTAACCATTTAAATAAACTAAAAAAAGCAAAATAAATAAATAAATACAATAGAATAAAGAGGAAAAAGTGTTTTACATCGTCTAACCATATTTTTTACAGTCTATAGGTCTAACTATTCAGAAATACTACCAAAACTGAATAAAGTATTCAAATGTAAAATAACTCTTGATCGTCTTCTACTCCTGTATAAATTAAATACATAGGCTACTGTACTAACCCTGATTCCTTAAAGCTATCTTTTGTTGTTTTATCAACATTAATGACATAAACATATTAGGCCACTGTCACTTTAAGAGCTAGGACACAGATCCATTATACTGTTGCCATCATACAGATCCATTATATGCTTGCCTTATATAGTTGTAATTTGGTGGTGTTTAGTGCATTTTGATAGAGAAAGAGAGAGATAAAGGATACAGCACTGCCAAATCATTCACACTGTTTGTGAAATTGCGTGTTTGTGAAACTCTTTCACTTCTGTGCATAGGTTTAATGTCTGAAAGAACAAAAAAAACTTATACAAATTCACTTGGAACTCAAGGACAGTTAATATGTTGATATAATAAATTGCTTTTAAAGAGGAGAGAAATAAAGAGAAGGAGAAATTCAGGTTTTAAGTGCTGTCCTGGGAGAGCAGTGCAAAGAGCCCTGGTCTAAAGGGATTTAAAGAGCTTTTAGTATGTGTGAGTTTGTCTGGTGAGGATATCAGGAGCTTTTAATGTGTTTGGCAATTTCGCTCAAGCGATTTTTATATATATATATATATAATGGTGGTCTTCACTCAGTACCTCTTAGTTTGTGGTGTTTATAAATGGCATATGCTACTAAAGAGGATATAGGTACTTCTAGTAAGAATTTAAAATTGTGGCCTTTGCAGGAGAATATTTATTGCAATTAGTATCTATATGTCTATACTATAGTATCTATCTAATGTCTATATTTGTGTATCTGTACTCTTAATTTCTTTTTAAATAAGTAATATTTTATTCCCACTTGAGTATTGAGTTTGTAAATATGTAATTATTAGGTAAATATGTGCTTGAGCTAAAGGTGTTTTAGTGTGCATCTGATTTAAACAGAAGCGTCAGCACAAGCTCTCAGGGGCTTCCTGCAGCTTTTAGCGTTGAATGTGAGAGTGTGTCTATTCTCCCATTAGGAGTGCTAATGTGTTTTAGCGTTAACACACAAGAGAGAGACTTACCACAGCGCTCTCCCTGCTAGACTGAGACGAGAGGGAGGCAAGAGCAGGAGAGGAAAGAGATTAAGACGTTGTGAAACTTTTGAGGAGATGATGAGAAACTCAAAATGAAGCTAATTAGCAGAGTGCTAGATGACATGAAGAATGAATGCGAGATAAACCGTTTTGAAACCTTAAAAATAGTACTCTGTAGTCCTGTTGTTATCGGCTCATTTCTCCTTTCCGTCATTTGCTGCAATTGAACGTCTATCTAGCTGCATTTGCTGTTATAATGGCTGCAAATAGAGGCTTTTTAGATGTTGGCACCTCAGCATCTACTCGTGGAAAAAAGGGAGAAGCTGCAAATTAGATTCTGCTCATCACCACAGCAACACCGACAGTAGGTAGATTTTGTGTTCCAGGACAAAAGGAAAGTGGCTTGTTAGATTAAATTGAAGTGGGCAGGGCTAATGGAAACTTATGGAGTACTGGACTTCAGTGAGATTCGCAGTCAGGTGAGGCATGTGTCAGATGCCGCAGAAACTCATCCATGCTTACATCTCCTTCTTTATGAGTCACTGTGTGCAGTGAGTGAATGAACGGGGATGAAGCGCAATATGCTGCTGCATTCATTACGGATTTGGAGTTGTTTTTATTCCAGTCTTCATGAAAGCAGAGCAGATGACAGAGCGGCTCAGCGCTGGCACAGGAACATGGCACCAGCACAATATAAGCAAATCGAAAGTTATCTGTTTCCGTGTAGCTTGCATTTCAGTCTATCTAGGCTTATAGAGGACATCAATAGGGTTTTAGTAAAAACAAAGTCGAATTTTCTCCATAGAAAAATAGGTTTTTAGCAATAATTTATGAACCTTTCAAGAGAGACGCTTTGAGATTGTTTCTGTAGATGTCACAAGCCAAGTACAATTTTACCTTCATTTAGAATGGCTTAAAATGGAGTATTAATACGGAATATTTATCCTCAGACATCCAAGCATTGACAATGGTGACATATTCAGGTTTTTTTTTTTTATTTATTACTATTATTCTTGAATGAATGTGTTTTCAGAAAGAATTTTGTTTGGGGTGATTTTTGGAACTGAATTTTAATGTCTTACAATATAATATATTTTTAATATTTCATCTAATTTAGTTCAAGTATGCTCAAATTTTAATCCTGCACAATACTATATTGAATACTGGATAAATCATAATAATTTGATCTGATTCTGAACACATCTATTTTTTAATCAAGTTGATACTCCACAACATTTATGCCTTAACACAGAAGATCAACATACACATGGCTATTGTACACTCATATTGCCATACTTTTGTTTGTATTTTTACATGCTACATAAATTGTATTAAAAAATAATAATACATTAACTACAGCATCTATAGCCCTCCCAAAAAATAAGATAAGGAAAGAATGTCCTTATCTTTCAATATAAATTATGATTTTTCAAAGTGTTACATTCTTGCTTCTTTTTGAGTCAAAGTCAAATAAACGATTGCTGAATGGGATTCACTGCCAGGCTACCAGAAGAGGCTTGTTTATGAGATTAGATGCTACTTCTAGCAGTCTTGGAAGTACAGACTCTCTGTATAATACAGCTTTTGAAATCCAAGCATTTTTTGTGACCCCTGCAGATGCAACAGCACTGTGGATAATGGGATATGTGTGTGCAAGTGAACATACTGTGAACATAGGCTAAATATCGAAAATTGCACAAAAGTGTTGTTGTTAAAATTGTGGTGTTTTTGTAAACATTGATTTGTTGCCCAGCTCTAACCACACATACATAACCTGAAATTTAAGAATGAAGAAAAAAAGTAGTTAAATACTTGGTTTGAAAATGTCTAATCTTGTTCCGGAAGTATTAGCAATGGTAGGAGTAAGCAAGCACTGACCTTGTTTTGTGACTTTAGCAAGCGGTGACATTCAATATGTACGTTTATTTTTCTCCTCTACAACCATTGCTGTGATACATTTCAGAGTATATGCTTCAGTTATTAGTATTGTTAACCTATGTTTAGTGATAATATGCATTATTTGTAAGTGTTATGAAGTTGCTATAGTGGTCTAACTGAGGATTCAAAAAAAATTCTGGATATTGATGTATCTTTTTCTTATCCTTCCACAGGCTGCCGCTCCGTCACCATGACGACTGATCAGTGTCCCGTGCCGCTTGGCGTTAGCCAGGTGGGGGCGGGGCTGTGCGAGGACTTCGGCCCCTCTCAGGGAGATGACATCATCGAGGAGGTGGGGCCATGCGATGATGCAGCCAGTGACCTCAGCACTTTGGTCGTGCCATTTCCCGAGTTGGCGCCAGTGGTTTTCTTCTGCCTCAAGCAGACCACTTGCCCACGCAACTGGTGCATTCGCATGGTGTCGAACCCATATCCTTTATTAGCTGGAGCTTACAGGTCGTGAGTACAGTGGGATTTCTAACAATGGCTATCATGGGTGGACTTGGAAGAAATGTATTTAATTGACAGGTGACTTAATCCAGCTTCCTTCTGTTGTTAAGTCAGCAAGACGGTGATTAAGATCTGCGAGATCACAGTGACAAGCTGATCTAAACACTGCGAGTGACACGCAGTTGGGCATGTCATTCAATGACGAGAATTGTTGCCACAGTGTCAACATGCGAAAATGTAACTGGAAAGTCAAGGAACATACAGTCTAAATTATGCATTTAAGTAATGAATTATCAAGTTGAAATATTAATGAATAACTTTACATAGGTAAGGGTTTAAAGTGCATCGATAATGTATTCTTTGTGCAGTTCGCAGGACTCCGTTTTGACGTTTGAAGTTTGAGAGATGATTTTTCTTCCCTTTTTATGTATTTCTGCCAGTTATCCGTGGCCGCCTTGGGGACTCAGACTCCTTTGGAAAGTGTCTTAAATCGAATTTCACGTCTCTGCGTTGGTTTGGCTGACACTCTCATTTGGCTGGGCTCAGTGAAAACCTTTTATACACGATGAGTACAGGTCTTCCTTTTCCCCCACAGTGGCCCAAATCTCCCAATGCTTGAACAGCCACAGGGTGCTAATCAGTACCACTCGCTGTTACCACAAAGACTAGCACGCTCAAACACGGTTGTCTCCAGCTGCTAGCCGGCTAGTGAGCGGTAGCAGGAAATCTGCAAACAGAGGCACTTTCTGAGAAGACATTAGCACTCACACACGTCTACACAGCATGCCAAATTTATTCCAATGCCTTAATGGGATGTCTCAGTAACTTGAAAATATCCTTTGATGACTTTATTCATGGTCAAACATGTGCTGAGAATAATTTTACATGTTTTAAAAAAAAAGGACACCGGATCTGTGAATTTGCGATGATGTATATTCAGAAACGCATTTCAGACTACCGGGGAACTAAGGGCGTATTGACATCGTATGGTTTACATTTCAGAAATATTGAAATTAAAGTGGAGTACCCTTCTTTATCAAGCCCAAGGGGCAATTTGCTAATTATTTAGTAATAAGAGAGATTAGATAAGGGCGGAAAGAGAGGAAATTATCTCCCTCCTCCTTTCCCTGCATATTTAAATGTTGGCGAAATGAATCATTATCTTTTTAATAGTTTGTGCACATTGTTGCCCTTGTCAAAACACTTTAATTGGTGATTTAGTGTTTTAGATATGAGGTCCCAGATTGTTTGCTGTCACTTTGTTTGCATTTGTGGTGCAGTCTAACCGTAATCTTGCAGTCAGATACTTTCTGATTTACATTCAGTGTGCTTACAGTAAGTTTCCCTACAGTGTAAATGTCTCAGAATTTCAGTGGAAAAGCTAAAAAAGGTTGACGATTAATCATCCCTTATGTTCAAATTTCAAAACTGCCCATTCATTTTGCAAATGGCTACTAGTGTGTGTCTGTGTATGCATTTACAAAATAATATTTGTCAGTATTAGACCCACAAAACATTCAGCCACCATCAATTGGCTCATTGCAATGCTCCCTAGACATCAATTCCATCCTCACAGCACACCAAGTATGACAACGCCCGTCATCACAGTTCCCTAATGGAGTAATGATATTCCAAACCTTTGACTCCCAATACGAGAGCGAAAATTAGTTTCTGTCAACACTTCTGAAACCATTTAGTATCGGTTTTCAATCCATACCATATCGTTGTTCCTTCTTTTAGTCTTCTCCATTTTGGAGGCATTTGTCAGTAGAATTTATGGTCTCAAGTGCCTGTTAAGTGTTATCTTTGTTCTTTATATAAAAGGGCTTGCCTCTTGAAAGTATGATAGGAGGATGGAGTAACTGGCATTAGTGGCTTGATTTCTTTTGGATGTCACTCCGTGGATTGCCAAGAGCCTTGATTTCTCTCTCTCGCAGTAATAAAGGTGTAGCTAATAGACCTCAATATATCGCACATCACTTTGTCTGTGCCAGACTGTCAAATTCAGCCCCCATGTGTCCTGAAGAGATCTTCGGGACACAAGGTTAATACTAATCTCCAGTCCTGACCGGTCTATGTTGCTATGACAGCTCATCACACAGAAAAGAATGATGCTCGCTCACCTTCTCAACCTGCTTTTGCCTGCGTCTCTCTCGTGTTTCTGTATCCTCCTATAACCCTTCTCTCTCCCCATAGGCCTTTAGAGGCTGAATTAACTTAAAGGGATAATACATGCCAGTAATGACAATTCTGTCTTTGTTCTTTATTCAGCCTTTTGATGTTCCAAACCTGTTTACACCTGGTCACTTTGTGTGTTTTTTTTTTTTTCCTGATTGGATACCTATCTGATCCTGAATGTACCGGGTGTAAATGCCCTCAGAAACACTTTCAAGATCACACAAATCACTTCAAGAGGTGGTTTGAGATGCATTTCAGATAAAACCGAAACAAACAACCCCCCTTTTTTTTATCAGAGAATGGAATTATGGATAAATTCCAATCTGGATTTAGAGCTGGTCAGAGTATAGAGACTGCTTTCGTAAAGGTTGTGAACGATTTACTGATAGTGGTTTATTCTTGGCTGGCTGTTGTCAGTTCTGCATTTGACATTGTTAATCATTCGATTCTCTTAGAACGTTGGGTATATAGGCATTTTTGGTACACATTTGTGGAACAGCTCTAAAATGGATAGAACAGTCTGTTCATTTTTGCAAACACTTCATCCAGTTTCATAAAAGATCTATTCTGGGTCCTATTGTATATGTGCCTGCTGGGATCCATCTGTTGACTCTATGACATGTCTTAGCAGACAATACAGTTATTTGTAATTAGACTAGAAATTTAAAGCTGGATTGAGCCAGTCTTTGAAGTCCCTTTTGTTCTGTCTGAATGAGGTCAAAGTCTGGCTGTCTAATCATTTTCCTCAGCTTAATGAAAGAAAATCTGAGATAATTATATTTGGTCCACCAAAAGTTAAAGTTAGAAGATAGCCAGTTCTGTTGCTCCCCTAGAATAACTGTGAAAGACAGCATGAAGACTCTGGGTGTCATACTTGACTGAAATAATTAAAAAACAGATCAAATCTGTTGTAAAGTTGTTTTTATCAACTTAGAATGATTTCAAGGTTAAAACTCTTTCTTACTTTTAAATATTTAGAGATTGTTGTTTCTTCTGTTGATTGTTGATTCTTTTATTACCTCAAGGCTGGATTACTGCAGCTCCCTCTATGCATGGATCAGTCAGCGACAGTTATCTAATTTGTGGCTAATACAGAACGCCACAGCAAGGTTTTGGCCGGCACAAAAAAGGACCACATTATTCCAGTGTTATCCTCTATCCATTGGCTGCTAGTTCAGTATAGAATATACTGACAGTCAGTATAGGAAGATTTTATTACAGCTCTCCACAAAATGTCTTCAATTTATATCACTAACCTTTTAGTATTTTACACATCGGCTAGGACACTAAGATCGACGGGTGTAATGTTGGCAGTCCCTCGTTCTAAGAAGTCAAAAGGTGAATGAGCTTTTACTGTAGTTTCTCCTAAATTGTGGAACAGTCTTCCACGCTTTATTTGGCAGGCTCCATCTATGGAGGTTTCTATAGGTGTTAGTTGAAAAGGTAGCCCACATCTTTTTAACTTGGCTTTCAAAGGAAGGGGATCTTTAGTACCGTAATTTTCTCTGTGTTTTTATTTTAGGCATGATAAATGTTATTGGCTATTTGTGTGTAGGCATTTTAATTGTAAGCTACAGGTGTCCTATCAGATTTTACAGGACTGCTGGTGAAACTATCAAAACAATTTTAAAGTTTAACAAACATAATATTTTTCAGAAATAGTTTCTCAAAATGCCAACAATCCATGTGTTATTTTTAAAACCATTGGGTCTGTGTTGAACCCTCCACAATCTACCTCTATTGAATTTTCACCTGACTTGTGAGAAATGTTTGGACTTTTTTAACTGTAGAATTTCAAATATCAGACATATCAGCCAATATGTCTTTAGTTGTCTGTCTTTTGGGGTTGTCCCTGCATTCTGTGAAAAAGCAGTGATTGAGCCACTGATTAAGAAAGCTGGACTTGAGTCCACAAATGTTTCAAATTATCGCCCTATTTCAAAACCCTTTTTAATTGATAGTTTTGGAAACTACTGGTATTTTTATTGCTACAGTCTTCTCTGGAGGCACATGGCATCTTAGATATTTTTTTTCAGTCAGGGTTTAAAGCATTTCATAGCACTGAGTCTGCACTTTTAAAGATTTTTAATGACCTGTTTTTAATGACAGATTCTGGTGATTCAGCCATTTTAATGCTTTTAGATCTCACTGCTGCTTTCGACACAGTTGACCACACGATTCTTTTATCTTTCCCTAGAAAACTGTGTGGGAGTCAGGGGGACTGCACTAAAAGGGTTACAGTCGTATCTTTCACTTCTTTGTTAAAATGGGGAACTCTGCCTCATCAACTGCGCCTTTTAACTGTGGATTCTCCCAGAGATCAATTCTTGGTCCTATTCTTTTTGTACTGTACCTCCTTCCACTTGGAATAGCTTTTGAAAACCATGACATCTGCTATCTTTATGCTGATGATTGTCAAATTTATATGCCAATCATTCAGAAAGCATGAAGGCGGCCCCCAGACACCCCTACTTGACTGTTTAAATGACGTCAAAGCGTGGTTGGCCCAAAATTTCTTAAAAGTAAATGAGTAAAATAGAGACCATGCAGTTTCACAAACCCCATGATAGACTTGGGCCCGCTTAATGACTTTGTGCATCCTGTTGTAACTAACCTTGGGGTAAAAATAGACAATGATTTTAAACTTGACTAACAAATAAATGCAGTTGTGAAATTTAGTTTTTATCATCTTTGCCTTTTAGCCAAAGTTAAACCGTTTTTGTCTTTTAACAGCTTTGAACAAGCTATACATGCTTTTATTTCTTCTCATTTAGACTATTGTAATGCACTTTATATCTGTATAAATCACAACACACTTGGCGGTCCCCAAGTCAAAACTTAAAACTCGTGGGGGGTTGGACCTAAACTCTGGAACGCTCTTCCCCTGCATGTCCGAACAGCTATATATGTGTGAACAATATAAATGTTTTGTAAGAATGTAAAAGTCTTTACTGTAACTGTCACATTTTATCAATCAACTTATTACTTTATGACTTACCTTTTTAATGGTAGTGTAATTATCAAAAAATGTGCGTTCTGTACTCTCTGGAATGACATAGAGGTTAATCAATTTCTTTCTTTCTTTTCTTTTCTTTTTTTTTGCAAACTGTTCCTTTAAGATCAGTCAGGCTCTTGTCTGTCTTGTCTTTCTTTCTCTCTTTCTCCCTCCCTACATCACCTATGTCTCTTTTCTCACCAGGCACTCAATAAGAACTCTCTGGTGTGTGATTTATGTCACAGCATGTTAAAGTAATTACTGAGGACTACCATCTCTTGCTGTCTATCCCTCTCCATTTGCATGTGTTAGTCTGACACTGTGTAGTAAATTCAGGCCGACCGCAGATCAGTCCAGAGTGCTGTTGTAATGGAATGTTATAGTCAGTATAAGCTGAGTGATGGTACTGCACTCTAATTTCAGATCAGATGGACTTCGGGCGGTACAGTTGTTCGTAAATCTAAACTGAGCAGACTTCAGAACAGACTTGAGAAATCCAGCAGAACAGTTAGCCAGAGAAATGGTTCCACCACAAACGGATTTAATTACAAAGCTGTATGACTTAGTATTTTTTTATTTATTTTTTCCGTATAGTTGCATTGACTTTGAAAAAAAGTTTTCAAGCTTCAAAAGAGACAATAAAAGTAATGCCTCAGACACTATTTATTGTAATAACATGTAACAGTAGACATAATCTTCTTGAAAATGTCTCCATTTGTTTCCCCCAGAATAGAGTAAGTAGAACTGCATGATTCTGGATAAAGTCACAATTTCTTTTTGTTTCAAATAGTGATTACGATTCTCCCACAATTCTGCAAAAAATAACATGCAATTTACTAAAGGTTCTGAAAAAAATAAATGTTAATTGCTGCAGTCTTTTTAATATGGAATCTTGTTTCCGCCACAGGATGAAAAATAAAAAAAGGTAATTGGGACTTTTTATCTCACAATTCTGAATTTTTTTCTCAAAATTTCGAGTTTACATCTCGCAATTCTGACTTTATTTCTCAGAATTGCAAGATATAAAGTTGGAATTGCGTGTTATAAAGTCAGAATTGCGTGACAAAGTCGCAATTGCGTGTTATAAATTCAGAATTGCATGTTATAAAGTCAGAATTGTGAGATATAAAGTAGGAATTGTGAAATATAAAGTCACAATTTTGTGTTAAAATGTCAGAAATGCATGATATAAAGTCATACTTGTGAGATATAAACTATTCTGAGGGTTAGTCTTTTTTCCCCTTAGAATTGTCCTGATAAAACGCAATTGCGAGTTTATATCTCACAATTCTGAGAAAAGATGTCAGAATTTCGAAATATAAACTCGCAAAAATGTGTTATAAAGTCAGAATTGCAAGATGAAAACTCGCAATTGTGAGAAAAAAATATATATTTTGACGCTTTTTTTAAACAATTAATCAGGCTGCTTTTTTGAGCTGGTTTATAAATGACGCTGCTTTCGGGCAAATATGCCTCCTTCAATATATCTCAACTTAAGTTTTTGATTAGAATGAAAAAAATAGAATGATTTACAGTCATCGATGCCGCTTAAATGCTATTGCTCATATTCGTCTCCTGTCTGAGAAACAGATGGTGTTTGAAAGTTTTATTTGATACAGTAAAGGTGTAAGAGACAACTGAGGTATGCCCAAGTGTGAAACACGGCAACAGATGCTTGATATTTAGGTGTATGCTTTTAATTTCACTGACATTTCTCACACTGCTTGAAGTTAAATTTTGTTTTTCAGGTGTTTGTTTTTGGCGTTGAAGCTAGAACACTTAACACTTGCTGCGCTTGTGATGGGCTGGTGATGGGAAGTGCCCTGTGCTCAAATTGAGGTTTCTAAATGGTGTTCCATTCTAACAGATATTTTTTTGTGTGCAGTTAACATTGATCCACAGATCATACTTTCTCAAACAGACACTTTAGTAGTTGTTGTAGATTAGTCTCCTAGTCCATCTGTGACTGCTTTAAAATCTTTTAAGACTGTGATCTCAGGGCTGTGTGTTGAACAGACGTTTGAACAGATTGTTTTGCTCTCAAACAGCACCTCTATATGCCTGTACACACTTCCTTTCTCTTTCTCGGACACTCACACTTGCCTTTTGTTGGTAATAGGTATATCTTCATGGTTCTTGTGGATTATTGGCATCAGATGTTTCACGCTGGCTCTCTCTCCTTACCGTATCGGCACAATACGGCTCTGTGTCATTGTCTTGGGTCGTAGCAAAACTGATGTTCTTGAATCCCCAGCCTGAGTTGTGTTTATTTGTCATGCTGGGTGGGTATCAGTGATTCCATCAGGCTTAAATGGCTCTCTCACCCATCAGCGTTCAGATGTGGGTATTTCCACACCCTGCCTTAGAGTGTGAAAGGCATAAATGGATATATAGTGTTTAGTAGGCCTGTCTTGTCATATCTTGTGTGTTCCTGTAAGGCTGAATATTAAATTATATTAAAATTCTGGTCGATAACAATAATCTGATAATTTTCATGCATAAACAATTACTGATGAGAAATTCGAGCCATTTTGTCTAAATTAATTAAAAATAAATAAAAAAAATCTAAAAAAGGAGGGGAAATGAGCATGCACACTATTATCCACTATCAATAATAAAATAAAAAAAACACTAATTTTGGCTCATAATGAGACCAATATACCATGCATTGCTAGTCTTTTTAAGTTGTAGCTAGTCTATTTAGTTGTAGCAGCTTTTCTCCATTCAAAACAGAATGTTCCTGAGGACAGGGTATTATGATTTAAGACAGACATTTTTAAATTTAATTTTAGCATGGCTGGTTAGCACCATTTATTGTGGTTTAAATGTTGAACCAGTGTTCTTGTATGTTGTTATCCCAACCAGAGATGCGTTTCCTGAACAACACAACTCGTTCCTTCACTACCATAATACTACGCATCGTTGAAGAAATCAACTAGTTAGACACTACTGTTTTCTAAAACCATATTGTTGCAAACATGCCGTTCAACCATGTTGGTTAATGATGTCATACAGAAATTACTTCTTAATGGACATAGATGTATACACTAGATGTCGCCTTGGCTACGGCAGTTCATTGGGCTGCCGTTCTAACCACTCAACTTTGCAATGCTGTTTGCGAATGTACCTTGAAATTATGGTTTCGGGAAACACAGACTCATTGAACTATGCTGATAACAATGGAACAATGACTAAAAATGCTTTTGGGAAACGCACCCCAGGTAACCACCTAGACTTCCGTACTAAGATTGGTCACCAGTTTTTCTGCAAGTGCATGTCTAAACTGATTCACCATCTAGACCAGCACTAACTAACCCGCCTCTGTCTCTGTCAGAGTGACTGGAGCCACCAGCATAGAAATTCTTGCTGGTCTAAGCTATTTTTTAACCAAGGGTATAGATAGTGTTGCCACTGCAATGCATAAATTCGAGTTATAAGGTTTCCATCTCTTCCAAATTGCAGTAGCTATGGCGTGAACGCAGCATAGGCTTGTTTGGTTTCAGGGAAAATGTAAAAGGTGCTGTTTATTTGTGATGAGCAGGGTGCCGGAGGTATGGAAATATATCCTTTGACAGGTGGATATCATATCATTACATGGACAAACATTTTATGGTCTTATGCCTTCCACAGACGATATATAGATGCAAATAAATTTAGACCACTTAACTTGGTGATTGCTATCTGGATATGAAGAATCTTTCAAGCAGCATAACAAAAAAATCACCTAACCTACCCTTAAGTGCTGCCTCCCTACTCTATTTAAATTAAAACCCTGATCATCAAATCATTAGATCTAAACTTTTCTTAATTTAATCCTTATTGGTGCAACTGACCCAATAATTAATACATATTAAACCATTTTAACATTATTAAAATAGATATAAAATGCATACTGAGTGACTGATCAAATCTTGCTCTTGTTTTCTTTTAATTTATTTTCAATATCTAAGGTAACATATATTCTTTCAGTATGGATATAAAAGTCTCTCAAAATGATATTTGAACTCGCATTAAACCTTTTAATGTTAGCTAAAACACATAATCAGTACCGTAGAATATAATTGTCATCTGTTATTGTTCCATCTGCGACATGGCAGAAACTGGAAATGTTTATAGAAATAGAGACTTTTCAGTAATTTAACATCTTTTACCCTTTCTCTCGTCCCCCCGATCTCCTCTCAACGAAAAGGTTTCTTGCGGTTAATGTTATTTTCTAGTTTCAGATTAGAGTGTATCAGGTCAGCTTCCATTTACCTTGTCCTCATTCGCTTTTTTTTTTTCTCAAAAACAAATAACATTTCCATTAAACTCACTGTGGCCTGCCTTGGATCCTGATGTGTATGTGCGCAGTCTGCTTTGCTCTGAGTATCTGTCTAGAGGAGGTCATGACTGCTGTCTGTTAAGACTATGTCAATAAACAGGTAGGAGGACCACTGAGTCTCTAACTGTGCTGTTGGCAGGGGCTGTTATAGGCCGTACCCAGAACAGCATGAAGCAGTGACAAATAGAGGGAGCATGAGAATGAACAACAGACAAAGGCAAATGGAAGGGAAGAGAAGGGGTTAGAAGACCATATTTACTCCCAAAGGAAAGGCATGAAGAGTGATGAACAATGTCTTTGTGTTTGCCCTACTCTGTGACCTTTCACCTCTAGTGGAGCAAAGCCACCGATATGCTCATCACACACATATAGAGGCACATAGGAGTAAGAGAACACTCAGTGAACCATGGGAGTTAGCTTAAATGCCAGTGCTTTGTCACTGTCAAAGTGACTGAAGCAGACCTCCTCCTGCGTTACAGTAATGATGCTGACTGCACACAGGGCACATGTACAGTGCGCACAGCTACACATGCAGCTAAGTATTTATGTATATCCCATGACATAAATGCATACATTAATAACTGCATGCAGTCACTCTCATTCACAATCTGCCGTTAAGATTTCTGTTTTTTTGGACCATAAAGATTTTTCCCTTTAAGATTTCTTTCCCCAACAGTGTTATTTTTTATGTTTGATTTTTTTTCATAACTTTAATTCATCCTGATTTTTTTTAATTACATAAATTTGTACTGCATTACATTAGTTATGAATACCTAATGTCAATCACAGTAGATTTAGATTGCTGTAATAAAATGCAGTAGAATTTATGTAATAAATTGTATTTATAATGGTTATTTGCCTTCATGTTGTATATTAAGATTGCTGAATACACAGCTGTGGATTATCCCATTTATACCATGGTCATATGTCACCAAGTTAAGGCTTATTATGATTTATTGTGATTTATTGATGTTTGCATTGCTAAATTTGATGGGAAGCCTTAAAATTGTTTATTTTCGTCAATTATGGCTGGTTAGATGTAGTATTCTGTCTGCTTTAAATCAGACAGAGATAAAATAGTGCTGTAATGTTAAATTTATTTGATTGAATTAAAACATTTATTTGAATGCATTAAACTAGAGCGAGAGAGAGAGAGAGAGAGAAATTGCAGTGTCTTTAACAATGAAGCTGTGAGTTTAATTACTTCAAAAACAGCAACGTTACCACCTGCTAAGTAATATATAATAATGTAGCGATTAATTAGCAAAGCCAATTTATTAATATTTCTAATAAATTATTTTGTTATATTATTATATTATATTTAGTAAATTATAAATAAAGTTCTCTGAACTCTGTGTGTTAGTGAGGTGCATGCTTCAATGAAAACACTGCATTAATATGACTTGATTAAACTGACTTGGAACTAACTGTGCACTAAACACACCATGCTATAAATACATAAAGATTTAAATTCTAAAGATTTAAATTAAATTATGATTAGTATAATAATTACTGGAATAATTGTTGTTGGTAAGATGTTTTTGAAATAAGTCTCTTCCACTCACCAAGGCTGTATTTTCTAAAAAAAAAAAGTTAAAAAAGTTAAGTTAAAAAAAATACAGGAAAAATGTAAATATTGAATATTTATTCACGTGATGGAAAAGCTGAATTTTCATTACCATTACTCCAGTGATCAGTGTCACAGTGTCATCCTTCAGAAATCATTATAATATGATTTGCTGTTCAAGAAACATTTCGTATTATTATTACTTTTGAAAACAGTTGTGTTTAATATTTGTTTTTCTCAAACCATGCTACTTTTTTGGGATTCTCAGGAAGTTCAAAGGAAATATCTTTCAACATTAGAAATGTATTTATCACCTCTTATCAATTTTAATGATCCTTTATAAATAAAAGTATTTGTTTTTAAAGAAAAAAAACTTTCTTTTCATTTGGTGGGACTGTATAAAGTTTCATGAGATTCCCATATTTGTAGTGTGGCATATACAGTATAGGGCGTCCGCAAGGGTCTGGATAGGTGTGAACGATATTTCAGGCAGTTAATGCAGGGCTTGTTATATGGCCATCAAGTGTATTTCGGGGTTCTCACATTTCTGGCTTTTTCTTGAAAAGCAGCAAGCAGAAAAAAAAATGTAATGGTCTCCTAATCTACAGCTTTTCATACTCGTTTCTGTCGTCTCAGGCCTGTGGAGAACAGTATAGTCTTGATATTCTTTCCCACTGACCCTGCATCAGTGGACCTACTGTTCCCAGTGACATCCAGTTCTCTTGGTGTCAGAGTTAATCAGAGGAAATCCTCAGACATTTATACAGTTTCCAGATTAATGTCACAGAGCTGTCAGCATGAAGTGGAGAGAGAAAAATGTAAAGGAGGAGATGATATATTTGATGTTCTGCTCACCAGCACATAAATATGCTAATCCAGGTCATGAACTTTGTGTTGTTTCAATGTGATCTCACTTGTTTCTACCTGAATTGCTGTTGGATGACGTTGCAGTTCGTTGACTTCTGCTCTTTCCCCACAAATTGTAGCCTAGCTCTTGAGCAATGCATTTAACTCCAGGTCGCTCCGAAAGGGACTGTACCTGCAATAGATGTCATGCAGTGTGCTTTAAATAACAAGCTACTGTTGAATGACAATGAAGATTTGTAATTACAAATTTCCTCTAGCAATTATGATGCCCTTGTCCAAACACTGTCAAAAGTGTTTCAAGCTGTCAGTTCATTACAATATAATCGTGTTCATTATAATGTTGGAAATTACAGTGGTCAGACGTTTTGCTGAGGTGAGGTGATTTATACAGAAGACTAGTTGATCTTTGGATTCTGCTTTTTGGATACCCGTGCAGCTGAAATTTGAAGGGATAGTTCTCCGAGCATTCTGTCATGATTTACTCAACCTTTATGATTTTCGTTCTTCTGTTATCTCAATGACTTTCCAAGAATAAAGTGGAGAAGTTGTACCTTTGTGATACTATTTTGATGCCTTTTTGTAGCTTTGAAGCTTGGAACTGCATGGAAACAGAACATGAAATATCTTCATAATTTCTCATTCTTAATTCTACAGAATAAAGAGCAGTGTTGTCCTTGTTTGAAATGGTATGAGGGTGAGTAAAACATGATTACGTAAGATTCTCTGGAAGTAAGGATGCACTGAAATTTAGTCCAGAAATGGCATTTTAGTTTTTGTCCGAAACTTCTGTTTGTAACAGCCCTACTGTGCTGTAACACCATGTGTATGGTTGTGTTGATCAATGCTGGTAACATTACTCTACCCTCTCGTTCACTGATTCACTCCCTGCTATCTGCTCACATGCTCTAATAAAATAGATTTCTAGGGCTATACTTTATTTTAGTATTTAGTCAAAAAATAAATCTGTTCAAGCAGAGTGTGTTGCATAGAACTGAATGAAGAATAATATATTGATATTTAACATTATTTTAATACAGGCCTATTTTCTATATCCAAATTCTGTGTTACTTTAAATAAAAGTGTTTATTTTATTTTATTGGCTTGTACTTTTAAATTCAGATTCAGTAAAATGATTGAATTTAATTAAAAAGTACAAATATACAATTGAAAAAAATATATAAATCCATTCAAAATAAGAAATTAATCGTTATCAAAAAATATCATTATCAGTCATTTTCAATTATGGTTTTGCCAAAGTCAATAGAAGGTGATCAGTTAATGCAAATTGAATCTATGTAAACAGAGCACGCTTCAGTGGTTGCATACATACATGCTATCCAGTCACTTTCACACTTAAACGCTCAAACACATGCTGAGAAGTCATAAAGATATGCTTGTGCATCTGTTGTTATTTTCTTGCCATTACTTTGACCAAAGGAAAAAAAAACATATTGTAGTGATTTATATAATTATAAAAGTTACTCAAAGCATTGTCCGTACTCCCATTTAAACTGGTTTTTGACTAGACACTCTTCTTGGTTTTTCTCCAAATGCGAATTGATGGCACAGTTCGCTTCAATTTACTTTTAAAGCATGATGTGCCGCAGAGCTCCAGTTCATCAGGATGATTTCTTTTGGCCAATTTCCCAGACAAATTAAGGAAGCAGACAGAATTCCACAGAGATCCGAGCACAGTTTAGACAGTGTTATCACAACCCACAACAACAGCTTCTCACAGACCTCAATCCATTTCACCTTTTTTAAACAAACACCAGACTTTCATTCGATTTAGTTTGGTACATAGATCAGTGGCAAATGTTGGACTTGATAAATGAGGAGTCAAAGTCCCCTCTTCACATTTGTAGGATTTCTTTATTTAGTTCATTATTATGATACTAGATATTTATATATGAATCATAATCCATCACCCTTTTATCATAACCTATCAAGAAACTTGATTTAATTTTTTTTACATGAACACACTATAGCGGTTTACTACTAGTACTACCACCACTACTAGTAGTATCCACTCTATAACACACTGCACATAAAATAAAGATAAATATAGCTCACTGCTCCTGCATTCGAACTCACTCTGAACCCTCACTTCCAAGTCTGAAGTCCCTGTCCTAGCTAAAGTCCCACCCTTTAAAGGCCCCCTGAAATCATAATTTAAGCTTCTAAGCTCTTAGTATCAATATATTAGCCTTAAGGTTATGAATAAGCTGGTGTGTTCCAAATACAAAATTCGCATTTAGGAGAAACAAGTATTCAAAACTTATAGTCTATCACTTCTGCTAGAATGGATCATGGATTTTTATGACGTCACCATGGACTTCCGCTTCTCATCATACCGTCTGTCCAATCAAATACTCTCTAGAATCTAAAGCATCCCGTGTGCAGAATTACTTTTTTCTTTCCAGATGGCAGTAATCTCTGAAATGCTGTTTATATTTGTTCCCTGACTTTTTATTGAATTCTAATTCTCAGTGTTCAGAGTCAAGTGCATTAAAAACTTTCTCTATCTCCCTCACACACATTCACACATACTTTTCTTTTTTGACCCTGCTGTGAGTGTGACTCATTGCTGGCTGTCCTCATGCTCAGCTCACCTGACATCAGAGTCAGAACCCCACGCCCCTTGACCGTAAATACACACACACATGCACCTGCTGTCCTGTCACTGAAATCACTCTCAGCCACCAGTGAAAACACTTCAAGCACTTCAAGCGTAATACACATTAATGGTTGGGTTTGTGTGTGTGTGTAGTACCCTTTTACCTTTATTGTCTAAAACATAATGCATCAAGAATGCACAATAGAGTTCATATGAGAAAGAAGGGAAAGAAACTAAACACTGCCTGATTTATTACAGAATTTTTTGGCCAGTTTTTTAATTCAAAATTGTATTATTATAGGGCTTTTTGAAATGGGGACATACTTCATTCCAGGAGTGTACTACAGCTGCCTGTATGTATGATCTTACAGGCAAACTATATTATTTTTTTCTATAATACTTTTACTTGTATTTCGGTATTTTCTACGGTGCTGAAAAAGTGTTCTTAATTTAAATTGTTTTTCGTGTGTGTGTGTGCGATTGGTTGCAGTAGATGTGCATTTACTTATTAACTCATACATCCATTGGTGAGTGTACTGTATGTAGTACCAGTTTCTTTCTGGATTATCTGCTTTTGTGGTGGCTGCAGTATTGAGGTTTGGCAGAAGAGTCCTCTGGGTGATATTAGAAGTGAGGAAGCAGCAGGATTGGGGTAATTTAACATCATATTGGCTTATTGTACAAAACACGTATCAATGGCCTCTGAGAACTGACCCTCCCAGACCTCTCTTTCACAGTGTACAATTATCTCGTGCTGGGTTAGCCATCAGACTAAATTATGTCCTTTTGTTCCGTTAATGCGTCTAAGTCTGTCTAACTCTCGGCAGGGCTGCTGTGGGCTACATCTGTCTCTGCTAATGGTGTGTGTGAGAAACTGATCTATTTTAGCCCTTTATAAATAAGGCACTCTTTAAGATATTACCTAAACGGCTAGTTGCCATAAGCACAGAGGAAAATTATGTTAACACCCTTCTGATTATTAGGTAACATAATGGAGAAAATTGAATGATATTACTCAGAAGTCATCCAATAACTCTTATAGTCCTCATGGGTTTCTTATTTCCTAAAAGCCTGTATACCTCAATATAATTGATTTTTCAAATTTTTGGGCCACACTGGTTTTGTAGGCTGTAATTTAGCCATCCGTGGGGTTGTGGAGGACAGATGTGGGGGTGGTGTGCTCATGACTGGCTTATTTGAGTCTGTCATGTCAAAGCAATAGACTGCAGATGTGCAGCTCCAGCGGCTCAGTGGCAGATCTACCCGTGTTCCTGGTTGTGGATGGATTTTAGTGTTACTAAATAAGTAGTTTGAGGTTGTTGGGAGATTGACTCGATTACATACTTCTCAGTGCTTTATTGTAGTGGGCGGGTGCTTAAGAGTTCTTTTGGCTTGATTTGCTTGTTTTTGTTCTTTGGTGAAGATTTGTATTGGTTCTTCATTATCACCTGTAAGTCAACTGTTAAACACAATTATTTAAATAAGCAGAAATAGTGCAGGCTAATGGTTTCAGATGTCTTCAAAGATTTATAAGTTATCGTTAAAAAAAATCTTTATGGAGAAAATGAATGGGATTACTACTTCCAGAAGATGACTGTAGCGTTCTATTGGAATCAGTTGAGGGAAGTCACCTGTGAGGTCTATTTGCTTGCCAATAATGGGAGTTAAAGCATTAAAAATCTGTCACTCATGGGCCCTGTCCCAAATGGCACCCTAAACACTTGCTGTCTTACTATGAGTCTGGACTTTCATGACATAACGCTGCTTTGATGGTCTGTAAGAAGTCTGCTGCTGAGTTCGCTTCAGTGCATGCTCGGCAAAAGTGTGCATCGAGGGCACATATCTTCTGCAAAGGGTGGTGCTTTTGAAGATCCTTCTGAAACCCAAAATGACAGATGGGGTACCCTACGGTCTCTAGGACTTTAGGGACGTATGTACGCAGCAGCCATTGTAATTCCACAAGACCAAAAGTGCATATGAAGTGTGCCATTTAGGACAGGACCTTTGTTGAATTCATATGTGTACTGTTTGTATGGAAGTGCTATTTTAAGCTATAGACAATGTTAAAAAATGGCTGCAAGCCTAGCAAAGAGCTTCTACCCTGAAGGAGTTAGCTGACAGTGAGAAAAAATACGAATGTATTTCCCAACACTGGTGACAGCTTAAGCCTTCCATTCCACAACTCAGCTCAAATAGCCAAGAGAACCATCACAATCCCGTCCTCTTTCTTTGTGGAAGTGGTTATGAGCAATATTAGCCATGGCTGGATTAGTATGGATGCGTACTTTGAAAATGGTATGCCCAGGGCACCCTAATGATATCCTTTTTCTGGTGGATTTTCAGTACTTGGGACACACTAATTCTATCTGGCATACACTATTTAGTATGAATAGCATGTGAATTGGGATGTAGGAATTGTTCTGAATGTCTTAATAGCATTCAAGATCTGTCACAAACAGGAGAGGAGGAGGGCCAATCAAACGATGGCTGCTGTAGACTGTTTTGTTGTTTATCACAAATTTTGTTATAGCTTGACCCAAGTGTTACTTTTTCGGTGAAAATGGATTATATGTTTTCAGAGAGGCTAATTTCAGCATGTCTCTCTCCCCTCTGGCATTACGGCCTTCAGAGCTCAGCCAATAGAGGTCTGTAGCAAATTGAATAATGGCAGAGGGTTAAGCTGAGCATCTGGCAGACCCAGGTGTGTTTGTACATCTGCTTGTGTGTGTCTTTCTGTGCGAGTGTGATTGCATGCTCTACACACCACCCCCTGCTGGCGGTTGGACTACAGCACCTCTCTCAGTGGCCAGGGGCTGCCAATACCCATCAGTGTCAGTGTGGGCAGCCCACTGGGTGCCTAGAGCTGAAGTAATGCGCCGCCAGCGAGCTTCAGCAGCGCCATGCTAATGTGTGCAAACCAGGATGAAGGGGAAACATAGGTGAGCACCTGGGAGAGAGGCTTAGAATGGTCAGTCACATGCAGGCCAATCCAACTTCATGCATACTTATTTATTTAAAGTAATTATGTGTACACTGACAAGCCAAAACATAATGATCACTCAGCAAATTTTGTTGATAAGACGACATGTGATAGATTGTGGTAGATTAGATAAATTCTTGTAGAAAACACGTTGGGTGCACGAGGAATGGGCATGGAGGAAAGACTAGAGCAACTTTAACAAGGGTAAAATTGTTATGCTCAGACAACTGAACCTGCCAGCCTTCTGGGTTTCACCCATCAGCAGTGGTAAGAACCTATTGACTGTGGTCTGAGGAGGGACAAACCAGTGACAGGGTTCTCAAGGGCTCTCAAGGCTTCTTGATGTTGAAGGGCAACAAAGGCTATCCTGTCTGGACCAAATTGAGAGAAGGCCTTCTGTAGCACAAGTCGACAAAACAACATTTTGGCTTCATTTTGTGTGTTATTGTTCGTTCAAGCACGTAAGAGAAATGTATTCTGGTGTGCGGTCTGTGCCTATTCATGATACTGGTTCGCGTCTTTCTGTGAGTTAGGACATTCGCAGGCAGCGCGCTCTCTTTTGACTTGTCACGCATGATTGGTTTAAAAGCATTCACATGAATTAGAGCGGGATCATTACACTAGTCAAAGGATGACAAAAAATAAGGGATGGTGTGTTAATTGTGTTAACTGGCCTAATTTGTTTATTTCATATAAAATCATGGCATTTTGCGTCACATAATTGCATAGGCTTGACATCACGTTTGCTATTGCAATGTGATTAATCGTGCTGCACTTTGGAACCGATGAATGTGGTTTAGCATCTTTGGGATGTGGTGGAACGTGAGCTTCGTGCCCTGGATGTGCATCCCACAAATCACCATCAACTGCAAGATGCTATCTTATCAATATGCGACAACATTTCTAAAGAACGCTTTAGGCACCTTGTTGAATCAATGCCACATAGAATTAAGGCAGTTCTGAAGGCGAAAGGGGGTCAAACACAGAATTAGTATGGTGTTCCTAATAATCCTAA
>JAOTRC010000001.1:16247017-16257518 GCA_027497675.1 Cyprinella lutrensis | reverse complement strand
GGTACGTCATATGCTTCGTTGATCTGATTGGTTGATTTGGCCCGTCTATCACCAACATAGGCCAATCAGCTAACCAGCATTTTCGCCCCTTACCAAAATTACTTCAATGGAAGGTTTCCAGATGGATATGCGGAGCAAATCCATTTGGCGGAGTCAGGTTAAAAAGCATCAGCTAAATGAATAAATGTAAATATAATGTAACCCTTAGACGCTTCCAGTGGACTTTGACACCGAGCTAGGGACACATCAAAAAATTGGCGTTGACCTTCCGTGCAGACATGCAATGCATGTGCATGCAACGCTTCAGCAACGAAGCGTTGGTGACTTCTTCAGTCTCCACAGGGTGTTTTATTTTGAAAATGTACCGGATCCTCAATGCTGTTCTGTGTCTGACTTCCTGCCCGGTACGACATGCTCTGTGCTGCTTGAGTTCGATATGTGCCAAAAGCGGAACGAAACTCATTTGAAAAGCGCGCCTCACAGACTTATCCACTCGGCTCAAAGTCAAAACGGCAGCACAGCGCATGCTCACTACTGCAGACAAGTTTACTCCGATCGGCCTCGCTCACGAGATCCAGTGAGATGTGCTTGAGTTCAGCGAAGAACACAAATGTCTCAGTGATTTAAACCAGTTTAAATGCAGATGAAACAGCCCTGACGAACTGGAGAAACACTGTGTGCAACGATACAACCAGAAAGCTTTTCCGTCTACAAATTCCCATAATTTATGATGGATTTACTATAAAGTTTGCCTTGTATACTAACTGTGCCATGAAATGTGGGATATACATATTGAATTGTATTATATTGTTAATGTAAACTATGAAATTATAGAGTAATGGAATATAATTACAATATTTAATGTATTTAGGCCATGCTGTTTTTCATACATTTCATGAAGATAGATTACATGCCATCAAAGTCAGGCAACACAAACCTGTTTCAAGACTTGAAACAATATCCCCCATTAACACATGCAGAAACTAAGAAATCCAATAAAGATATTAATTTTGTTAAGGAAAAATGACAAATGTTTGAATGTTCTACCTGATTTGGCAAGTGTTTGTCATGATATGTTCTGACAATGAAGAGTAGTTTAAAACCACAATTAACGCTCTGGTTTCCACAACTTTCATTTAGGAGCAAAAATCTGCCTTTAAACTTGAAAGAAATAAAGATTTGACATTTATCGTGATAATTATCAATAATGACTGATATATCATCATGGTAACTTTTAAGAGTTAAAAGTTGGGTTGTTGAATTATTGAAAATTAATTTGCGACCCAAGTGTAATAGCTACAATACCATTTTGGGATGTGCATTAATTTTCAATAGTAATTGAACAGCCAGTTGTGATATACAAGTATAGAATATATAAAAACATGAGATTTAATACCTAACAATTGTGCTCTCTAAAATCAGCTGGTAGAGAATTCAGAGGGAATTAATATGAGCTTTGTGTAAATGTGATTTATTTTTTAACAGTAATGAGGGCTAGCCTGCTGTTTCATATATCTTTGCACTCATATTTGCATGATTCGGTGGTTTCGAGGTATGTGAGATTTGTGTCGTCTTCAGCTGCTGACGTGTGCATGAATATTGCAGTGAGAATTTCTGTCTTAACACGATGAAGCTGTTGAGGTCAATGATTTTAGTGAAATGTGTACACTGTGTGTGTGTGTCTCACTTTGAGTAGTGACATCCAGCCAATGTCTGCCTACTTTATCTCGAGGCTCAACATCAGCTCTTGACCAGTATGTGTACTGCAATTAGCAGATAAAAAGATGAGGAAATGTATGAAGAGATAAATGATGGAATGACCTGAAGTGATTTAGCAGAATAGTAATAATACAGACTTGATTGGACTGACCAGATTTGGAGACTTCGGTATCTATTATACAGTAACAACTGAGTGAATGGGAGTGAATGTAGTAGCTACTTATTCAAGTACAACTCGAGTGAATGTGTATCTTTTACCCTCAATAGAAGGCGTCACACAGGACATGTTTTTGTATGTAAAAACAAAACCTTTTGTGAATGCACAGAATGTAACAAAACATGTCTCAACTTTGAGCACTTTGTTTTCTGGGGTATTTCTGATTTCTATTGTCAGAGAATGAATTTGCATTTTTTTTTCAACCTGC
The DNA here is from genome assembly GCA_027497675.1 of Cyprinella lutrensis. Classification (NCBI taxonomy): domain Eukaryota; kingdom Metazoa; phylum Chordata; class Actinopteri; order Cypriniformes; family Leuciscidae; genus Cyprinella; species Cyprinella lutrensis. The sequence continues at coordinate 16,255,374 of JAOTRC010000001.1, read as the reverse complement.
CTGCTGCTTTTTTGCATTGGTCTGAATATGCAAATTGCTGATGAAATCTGTGCTGACCATTTGTGTTGGTGTGAACAGGCCTTAAAAAAATTAGTTCACCCAAAAATGAAAAATCTTTCCTCAATACTAGTTCTTATGTCATTCCAAACCCATAAGGGGTTTTGTTCCTCTTCAGAACAAGATGTTTTAAGTGAAATCTGAGAGATTTCTGTCCTTACATTGAAAGTCTTAACCCAAACCTCTGAAGGTTGAACATTTTCATAAAAAGATTGTAAAAGAAATCCATATGAATCAAGCAGTTTAAAGGGATAGTTCTCCCAAAATTCAGTCAATAAAGAGTCTACTGCTTGGATATCAGTTTCTACTGTTCTGCTGATCATGGTTAATAATAGTTAGATAGGTTTGGAGTGGTAATCTTGGATTAGAGGACTGGAGTGAGTTGTTTAATTTTACTGGAAGATGAGTCTGCACCCACAGACAGCTATGAGTCACCAAGGCCTTCATCGACAGAGTTTCACACGGACACTCACACTTCACACCACACGATCCTCTAACGAGAGTGCAGCACGCAATCACTCGCACACACACCCAGTGTACCAGAAGAGCAGGCACAGTTCAAACTGCATGTACAAACCCACACAATCAAGGACAATGATGCAGGCAGAGTTCAGAGGTGCTCAGTGGATTGTACACAAGGGAGTACCACACTGTTTCACTTTACAGAGCTGTGGAGTATTCAAGGGACACGCATACTCGCTTTTATGGTGAGATAACGGTGAAAGGTTTTAGTTAACTGCTGTTATTAATCCTCCTCTTAACATCTCTTAACACCAATAACCAGAGCAAGTGTCGCATACTCTCACTTCAAAACACACACTGCCCGCGAGCTCTTTACATACGCTCACTTAATGCTAATGTGCAGAGGGTGGTGGGAGTGCTTCTGGAATTCGTTCCCTTTTCCACTGAGAGTTGCGTGGTTAAAGCGGAATGGCAAAACGAGCACAGAGGCAGTCAGCTGAGGAATGGCTACAGTTGTTTGCACAGCTCTTGTATGCACAGGTCTGCATAGCTTGAGCATTCATTGGATAATGTCCAATCCCGCCTCAGAAGTCTCCATCAGAGAGAGAATGACTGCATGATGATGAGGACAGTTTGTGGGACTATCTGTAAACCCTGTCCTTAATAATTTTCCTAGAAAAGCCTAGAAAAACTTGCTGTTTTTTGAGAGGTTTTGGACCCTTTAACGATTTTCAAATGCACTTGGTTACTAACGTAACTTCAGTTCTCTCTAGAAGAGGGAACGAGTACTGTGTAATATCTTACGGTAGGGGAAAATCCATGAAATCCATTTTTCCATGAGATATAAAAGCCAAAAATTATCCTTAATTTTGAAATAATGTAAAACGTGTTGAGGCAGCATGCAGACGGGCAAGGCGCCTCACGTGCCTATTGGCTGTCCTGCAGCAACTGCAGAAGCCTATCGAGAGAGTCCCATGGTGACGTCAGATTCAATTGGGGCGCTTTGCGTCACCTACCGCCAAAGTGGGCGTGGTCTGGGCCTATAAATGTAACTTGATGGGCTGATATAATCTGTTTTTTCATCGGCAAAGTGAACCAGAGCAAAGATGCGCAGTACTCGTTCCCTCTTCTAGAGAGAACCAAGGTTACGTTAATAATCGAGTGCATTCTCTTACGAGAGGTTCTCTCGTACTACGTAATATCTTATGCTAAGGGAACAGTGTAAGATGCCATGCATGCTGGGATCCAACACCAAAGTCCCAATGGCAGATGCCTGGGGCTCATATAGTGCATAATCACCAGGGACTCACAAAGAGTCTGAGAGGAGAGGCTAGAAATGTCATTCCCAATAAGTTAGCATCCTAAGGGAGCTAATCACTTTGTTCCACACAGTCAGGGTGAAAATGTTCGGCCTGAACTGTGTAACAGTATGGGCCTTACTTTTGCCCATGGAGTAATTTTATCGATCAGCGAGCGGTGCTCAAGAGGTTGTAGTATTCGGAGTGCACTCTAAGGGACTATGTGTTAAAGGACTGTATGCTATAGCATCAATTATCCTTCTGAATAGTCTCAGTTTTGATGCGGCTAGTCCCTTAGCACGTTCGCTGAACGAAACGAAGAGCTGCTCAGTCTGTCTGAAAACAAATGAGCGAGACGCATAAGCTCTTAATGGCCTGACTGGGCAAAGGAAGCTTGCATCCTTTTCCTTGTTGTAAACTGGCAGGTCAGACAACAAAATAACCTGAGCCCTGAACGGTGTGAGGGACTTGGGTATGTATCCGTATCTTGGTTTGAGTATGACTTTCGAGTCATTTGGCCCAAATTACAATACACGTCTTGCTTACTGAGAGCACTTGTAAATCCCCTACACACCCCTCACTGAAGCAAAAGCCATAAGAAACACTGTCCTGAAAGAGGGGTGTTTCATGTCCGACAAGTGGATTGACTTGAACTGGGCACCTCTCATGGCTTCTAAAACAGTGGAAAGGTCCCCAGGCAGAAAACACAAACCATTTTGAGAAGTAAAGCCGTCAAGTAGACAGCAGACTACGTGATCGTGTTTAACACTCCCTCCGGGAGGTTCACAGGTACCCGTTAATGGCCAATGTGCGCAGGGACCACAGCTCTGGGTGAGGATGCCAAATCGAGCCCTTGGCCTTGACCACCCCATCCCGCAGTGGAGGCATCCGTGGACACCACTCTCACACTAGAGGAAGTCCTCAGGTTTACATCTGACTGCTACCAGTCGATTGTTCTCCAAGGTTTCAGAGTTGTGATGCATTTCTGATCAACCTTGAGCCGAAACAGACCGGAGGCCCATGCCCAAGGTAGTATCACCAAGTACTAAAAACAAATATAAAACAATAAAAACAAGTATTGTATCGGACTTGTTCTGGAAAAAGTTAAATCGGGATACTCACTTGTAGGCTTTGAGTACAAAAGTTCAGTTCCACTATGAACACAAAGTGATCTGTCAACACCTTTTGTCTACACCTCTACCAGTGTTTTGTCCATCTTAATGGCAAACCCAACAATGTTACAGCACTATTGGATTCTTTCACTTCAGGGTGCCAATTACAGCAAGCCTTATCTTTATCCTCCTCCTCCTATGTCGTCTCTATTATGTTGACTCAAACATAAGCTGCGTCTGTCTTAATCAGCTAACACTTGTAACTGATGGAGCTGCTCTTAAAATGAGCTTGTTTCATCACTAATCACACTTATCACTCACCTCCTCTCTCTCTCACTCTCTTTCTCTCTCTCTCTATCTATCTCTTTCTGTCTGTCTGTGGCTCTGATGATGTGGATTGGCATAGATGCTGAGCTGTTTTCCTGATGGGTCTCAAGAGGCCTGATTGTAAGTGTCTTTGATTGGCTGTTGATACTCTGACCCTCCCCTTTCTCTGATAGGGCCTTTCTCATACATCATGCATGATCTTATCATTGAGCCATTTTGCATATCTATCAGAAGTTTTCTGACTTAACAGCCAGTGAGTGGATTGAGAATATATACTGGTCTTAAACACTGCATGATCATATTATGCTATTTAAAGGTAGAACAATACTTGATATATAATTCAAAAATAATTCAATTTCTCTAAACCCCTCCTTCCCGAGAGCCTTCTCTACTCTGATTTGTCAGACATCCCAGTTTGTTGTAATTGGAAGAAGCAAATTTGAATTTCAGCTCTGGAAGCTTCCTCAAAATTTGTTTATGCAGTGATGCAAACAGTAACAATAGTGTTGGTTTTACTGAATTATTTTGAGCTCGAGTCCACATCCTTTGGAAAACAGCGCCTTCCCAGCATGTCAACAACATGAACCAAACTCAACCAGGCCTTAACAACTATGGGTCAAAGTAGACAGCCAATGAAGACCATATATATACATGTATCACACCATTACACTACTACCACCACCAGCCTGCACAGTGGTAACAAGGCATGATGGATCCATGTTCTCATTCTGTTTACGCCAAATTCTGACTCTACCATCTGAATATCTCAACAGAAATCAAGACTCATCAGACCAGGCAACATTTTTCCAGTCTTCAAGTGTCCAATTTTGGTGAGCTCTTGCAAATTGTAACCTCTTTTTCCTATTTGTAGTGGAGATGAGTGGTACGGGGGGGTCTTCTGCTGTTGTAGCCCATCCGCCTCAAGGTTCTGCGTGTTGTGGCTTCACAAATGCTTTGCTTCATACCTCGGTTGTAACGAGTGGATATTTCAGTCAAAGGTGCTCTTCTATCAGCTTGAATCAGTCTTGTGATGTAATGTGTTACATCAAAAGATGTGTTACTTGTAATGTGTTATTTGCTGGGGTTTTTTTGGTTTTATGAGTAATTTCTGAGGTTTTTTTTTCAGTATGGCTTTCTATAATAATTCACAATTTTGAGATTTTCACTGACTAATCACACAAATATATCATAAGGTATCTTATGTCTAAAGAAAACTTGAAAGATCACGGAAAAGATACATTTTAATAATGATTTTAGCTTCTTTTTTTAAACATTGAAGAAAGCTCCAGTATCCATTTTATTTCAATTCGAGAGGATCCATAAATAATATCGGATTTTTAGTCAAGCATCTCTTCAAGTATGGGTTGTTGTGAACTGAATTTAATCAAGATGAGCATGACGGTTGTTGTATCCAGTTTTGAGGCTGGGCTTAATAAACAAATCACCTTCAAATAGACTTCAAGGTGATGCATTTGTTCTATATTGGATTGAATGTTTTTTGAGATGTAGTAAAAGGAAAATATGTTTGTTTTGCACTTTTATGTGGAGGAATGAATATTTGCTTCAACAAAAGTTCACACTTGATATTGCTTGAGGACAGGGAAATTTCAAAGCACGCAGTGAAGCATCAGCCAAATCAAAGCTGACTGAAAAAGATGATGGGAGAATACTATCCTGAGCTTATCTTTGCGAGAGAGCACAGCACGGTCCATTTGTCATTGAGGGGAAAAAGATGAGGAGGATGATGAAATTGACCGAAGATAGCTACCGGCTTGTAACTTTTCATACTTTCATGCATTTCAAGATCCTTTATGATTGGATGGTATGCAAGATGCATGTTACCTTATTTTGATTCAGGCTGTCTCGCATTTTGAAAGAAAATCGTACATATTGGTGTGGGCTCAACCGTATTTTACGTTTTGTTTTAAACCTTGTTCCACAAGCTATCTTTCTGTCAGAGGCTGAGGGACCTGCTGTTGGCTCCAAGATTAGGATTGACCTGTTAGTTCCATCTATTCAATTTACACTAAAGTCTAGCAGAAAGCAACGCAGCAAGGCCCACGTAACACATTGCACCCTGGGGCAGTTGATCAATCACAATGGATGGGCCATGATGGGATAGAAAGAGGGTCTTGGGTATAATCTCAAGGCCCTTGTCACCAGCCCCCAATATTAAACATCCTCCTTGTAGCGATGGAAAGTCTAATTCATTTCCGTGAAGCAGTTTGTTTGAACAATTTGAATTGTTTATAACATTTCTGCTACTTGTCTATAATCATAACTTACTTTTTGCCCCAAAAATCTCATCCTCTTTAAAATCATAAACAAATTTAAACATTCAGTCAGATGATTCAGACCTACGCCCCCCTAGTCCCTCTTTGGCAAAAAAAAATAAAAATAATAATAATTATTATAACTATCTTGTGACCTCAGAATAGTAACTCGTGGCCTCAAGATAGTAACCCGTGGCCTCAAGATAGAGTTAGTATCTTGAGGCCACGAGTTAGTATCTTGAGGCCTTGAATTACTTTCTTGAGGCCACGAGTTAGTATTTTGAGGCCACAAGTTAGTATCTGGAGGCCACAAGTTACTATCTTGAGGCCACGAGATAGTGTCTTGAGGCCACGAGTTAGTATCTTGAGGCCACAAATTACTATCTTGAAGCCACGAGTCACTATCTTGAGGCCACGAGTTACTATCTTGAGGCCATGAGTTAGTATCTTGAGGCCACGAGATAGTTATAATTATTTTTTTTTGCCAAAGTGGGACTAGGGGGGCTCCGTACAGACCATAGTTATTCATTGTAAAGATTTGTCAATTCATGAATATGACATTTTCCCTCCTTTTTCATGAAGTTCCCCATTGCGTTGTTCAATACGAGCAAGTTTACATGCAGGATACCATTTATTGTTCATAAGGTGACTCGTGACAAAAGAGGTCAAGGAATCGTCATGCTTAATAAGTGGAGGCAATGACAATTTTGCAGGTCAATGAATCCAGAAGCGGTGGCACTCCATTGAGGTATTGTTTATTAAACTGCTTGTATTGGTTGTCTTCAAAGCAGGCCTGCTGTGTCAGCGGGTATACGCTACACGTTATTTGAGGGTTGTAATTATCATCACCGTTAGGACATATGAGTGATAAGGACTTGAGAAATGGCCCGCTGAGCGTCGCAGGAAATTGCACACGCGGAGACAGAATGAGCTGGCACGAGAGCTGGTCTGAGCTGCGATACAAATTCAAACGTCTGGAAGAATTTATTCATTAGCAAACTGACCTTTTGTTTTCTATTTGTTGAAGACGCTTCACCACTCATCTCACTGGCTTTATCAGCTATCTGATGGAGACGAAGCTACTCGGAAGTCTGTTGAAACGACGTCAACAGATGGAAAGCACAGTCCGGTGGCTTCTGACTAAATTCTACCAGGCATTCTACGATGACCCGGATTAATAAAAACTCTAGCGGATGCGATGCAGATTCATTACGTAGCATCTGTTCCCCTTCTGCTTCCATGCTGACGCATGGAAAGAAAATATGATATCTCATGAAATATAATGCAGTATAAGTGGATTAAACCAAGTGGAGGCATCCTGCATACTCAAATATATTCAGTAACAAAAAATTAAATTAATTAAATGAAAAGTTAATTGGTATTTTGCTTATTTTTTGTAGTTTTTTAATTGTTTTTACTTGTTTATTTACTATCATCTATAAGTATTGTTTTAAATGTTTATTATTTGTTTATTGTTAAATTAGTAATTTTGGTTGTTTGGTCATTTTGTTTATTTTTTTATTTTAATTAACATATTAGTTTGTTGTTGTTTTTTTTTACTATACAATTATTTGGATTTTTTGTTATAATTGTATTTTGCTTATTTATATACATTTGTTTATTATCATTAATTTTTTTTTTGTACTAAGTTGGTGGGTTTAAGCGCTATTCTCCATATCAGTGGTATGAACATTACGGATAGTCAGATTTTATTAGCATTTTAGCACAACCCACTAGTTGAGACCGCTTGCTCTTAGGTGATAGTGTAGATAGTTCTTCTGGATTTAACTGCAAGCTGACACTTCCTGTAATAGGCACCCTCTTTTTTGATCACCCACACTTGTCGAGCATGCTGTGTTTTTTTCTAAGTCCCAAATTCGAGAGCTCATTTGAATAGGCCATGTTATTTTGTTGGCAGAAACTTGTCAATTAAACCATGGAGGTCATAGATGGGTCATAAAATTAAATGACAATGTGAATTCCTCTTCCTTCCTTTTTCTTTTTTGGTGAGATCAATGAATGTTAAAAATACAGTGCTCATTATATCCAGGCAGGAAGAAGCACTTCTCGGTTGCTTTTTGCTCCAGGGTGGACTGCTAATGTTTTCAGACCTGCAATACTCAAAACAATATAATTTAGTGTGGATCCTGGAGAAAACACACTATTAGGACCCCTCAAGGAAAGTTAGCAAAGAAATTGGAAAACTTAGTACTTAGTATTATTAAACAATAAATGATGACACATTTTAAAAATATTTTAAGTAAATTTGGCATTTACTCACCCTCATGCCGTTCCACACCGGTATGACTTTTTTTGTTTGTGAAATCAAATATAGTACAGCTCAAGGGTTCTGTCGCCGTCAAGTCTTGACATGAAATATTTGAAAGTTTCGAAATTTGAGAACTACACTATGGGGAACACTGAAAAAAAAGACCTGTTGGATTAACATAAAAAAAAAAACATGTACATCGGTTGCACATAATAAAGTTAGGTTTGTGCAACATGATTTATGCATTTTAAAATACCTAACTTTATTATGTGCAACCGATGTACATGGTTTTTTTATGTTAATCCAACAGGTCTTTTTTTTTTCAGTGCAATACCATCAACATAGTCTAATGTTGCAGTTTTTTATTTTTCAGGCCAGAACATAAGATCATTATGGGTTGGGCTGTTTGGGTTGTAACAGTTTCAGTTGTGAATTAACGCTCAGTCTGTGTCATTTGAACTGAATAAAGATACTAATGTGTATCGAGGCTTGGATGTGCATCGCTGTTTTGAACTGATCAGAGCATTCACAATATTGAAGTTATCAGAATAGTGAAGTT
>JAOTRC010000001.1:16230876-16242422 GCA_027497675.1 Cyprinella lutrensis | reverse complement strand
GATATTTTACAATACTATTATTTCACTGTATTTTTGGTAAAAAAAAAAAATAATAATAAAATAAAAATAAATACAAAAAAAATGAATACATATTAAATAAATACAGCCATGGTGACCATGAGACAATTCTTAAAAAAAAATAATAATAATAATAATAATAATGATAATAATAAAAACTTGCTGACCCAAAACATTATTATAATAGTGTATTTAAACCTTAAAACATTTAAATTGCCATTATTTACTCACCCTCATGACATTCCAAAACCACATGCTGGTATTTTTAACTATGGAAGACGACATAAACATTTTCCCAAAATGATTACACATGACTTTACATGAACCAACAGTTAAAATTTTCAGTAAACAACACAAAATGCAGCTCTGGTTTGCCCATGAAGAGACTCATTTTCTCAAACAGGAGTTCACCAGTGAAGATCACCTCCAGGCAGAGAAGGTAAGAAAGAGGCACTATCATGAAACCACAACAGATGAACTGCAGACTGCCCAAATAAGCGGTGGGGTGTGCTGAGGCTAGACCCAGCCTCCATTAGGAGACATTTCCGCATGGATGAGCACTGCAGCATCCAGTCCAAATTCTCTATTAGAAAAAGGAGCACTTCCCTATCCAATTATCCCAAGTGCTTCTTTAGGAAGAGAGCGGGGACACTGGAGAAGGAAGAGGAAAGAAAGAAAAAATACACCACTGGAGAAGGAGAACAGGTGGTGGTTTACAGAGTTCATTGAAGAGGGAGGAAAAACAGATTGAACTTTGAGGCGCGTGTATGCGCTTCAATGTTTTTTTTCTGATTGTGATTGCGCTAGGAGTGCGCGCCATCATGGTTTTAGATAGTGAATGATTAAAATGTCTCCCTGATCTGCTTTTGAAGAGAGAGAATAGTATTGTGCTACAGTGCACATGCTATCAGCTGCAGTTCTGATGCCTCCATCTCAAAATGCATTACAACGCGACGTATGTTCACATCATATGTTTAGCAATGCAGCGGTAGGTTTACACTGACGTGACATTGCAGTTTTTCGACATCATGAATGCCTTAGGTCTTGATACCAGCCTAATAAAACCTGCTGCCGGCTCCGTGTCATTAATGTTGGTCAAAGAACAAAACACAAAGAGAAAATCACTCATTGCTCTTGTCTGAATAACTCAAGACGTTTGAACCTTTCTGGAGCCACCATCAAATTGATAAGTTTAATTATATCAAGTGCTGTGAGAAAAGGCTATAAATCTCCACCTCCAACATCCTCAGTTGCATAGCCTACTAGCCGAAACTCTTATTTGTGTACAGATGTGACGTAATAACTCAATATAGCCTACTAGCTGAGACTCTTCTTTATGTGTACAGATGTGACGTAATGATGCAAAGACATGCTTGAATTTCCCGCTGACATCCACCAGTATCACTGTCATTTAAAAACATTATTACAAGCTTACCGTTTTGAATCTAAGGCAAGCAGATAGTTTTGAACACTGGCTGGTTGTGTATTTGCTAAAAAATGTATTGTGGATATTTTTAATGGTCTAAATGGTCTCTCGTACTTTGTTTTTGTTGCCTTGCAAGGATTTTTTTTTTTTTTTTTTTTTTTTTAAGAGAGAAATTAATTTGGCTATACTGCCACAGTGATTCGCAAAATAGTCTTAAAACCAAGATAAGAATCATGATAAGATCATGGATTGTGATCCTGTCTGAAAAAGCAGCGCAGTCTCGTTCTAAAACGTCAGTTATATGACGTTTTGGGACGTCTTTTGACCATACGTCAATATTCGCCTTTTTAGGGTCCCCTTAAACGTCGGTAGATGACGTTATGGGATCCTAACTCTACCCCAGACCTAAACCTACCCCTAAACCTAACCCGTCACCTAACTGACGTCAAAGATAAAGCGTCGGTTGTATGACGGCCCGGGATCGCCATCTACCGACGTTTGAGGGGGCCCTAAAAAGGCGGATATTGACGTATGGTCAAAAGACGTCCCAAGACTTCATTTATATGACTTTTTGGGATGAGATTGTGTTATCCAAACCTGAAAGACTGACTTTCTTCTGTAAAATATATTATTTAATGTTTTGGCCATACAATGGAAGTCATTGGGATCCAAACAGATAAAAAACACCAAGACATTTTTCAAAAATGGTCATCTTTTCTGCTGAAAAACGTAAGTAATTTTCTTTTTTTTGGGTGAACTACTGTATCCCCTATAAGTTTTACAAGGATGAAACAAAGCGCTGTCATCTTATAGGCCTCCAGTCTGAAAAAAAAGAAAAGTTATCGAGATCTTCTCCTAATTACTAGGCTTTCCACCAGTTTGAATGAGTTTCATTGCAATTCTCAATAATTTCCTACAGTGCATTGCCCAATTAAGAGATAATTCTGACTGTGCTGATGGCTTACCTTACATCTCTGTGAAAGTTGCATACGTTAAGGCAGGTCAGAGCCATCAGACAGCAGCTTTACCTTCTCACAGGTGCAGCTGAAAGAGCGAGAGAGCCATGACTCAATGTTTTATCAGCCAAGATGGCTGACAGTACTCCCTCAGTGAGCTCTTGCTGTTTAAAGCGGTACCTTTATTGTGTAAAAACAGTTTTGAAGAGAGATATGCAAATGAGGGTCTGCAATGCGATATTTCTCACATTAGCTTTTTGGATTGACTGCAAAACAATAAGACAGGGTTGAAATGAAAACTGTGTGGGCAGGAACGAGAGTCTGTCTCTCTCCTGCTTGCTGTGTGTGTACGGACTCGTATAGAGAGCCATATGTCATGTATGGCGTGTGGAAGAAGGTAGCTTTAGAGGAAGCATCCTCTTGGCGCCAGGATGTTTGCGTCCTCTGGTCCCACAGGGGATCTTAAACCAGTGCTGTTTTGTGCTCGCATGCACCGGTTGGTTTCAAACTCTCCGTTTCTCGTTCGGGCTGCCATCCAAATTGGCATCGCTGTAAAATAGCCTCCTCCCTGTATCACACATACACACTGTAGTGTGAAACAAAACCTACATCAGCTCTACTTGGCAACTGGACATGCAAAGTGACTAAGAGCACAACGTAACAGACGTTCTTTTTTTCTGCACACGTGTGCAAGAAAACTACACTTCTCACATCTTTATAATTGTCCCCGCAGAGTTGAATTTAAAAACTAAATGAGTGACCAACTTTAGAAGGAAAAAAGCCATTGATGAGGATGATTGTGGCCTGACTGGTTTGTTTAATCAGTCATTGAAATCCCATCTATCTGTGGTTGAAGATCTATCTGTCGTAATGAGAACGCAGCGGGGCTTTGACAGTGACAATCACGTCGTAGTGTTTGTAAGGAGCTAATTAACAGCCCTATTAAAGTCTGTGTACTCGCGCGACTCAATTGTTTATGAAAGAAACGCTTTCTGTCAAGTCAATCATCTTCTGTGATCGTCAGTCATCTCAGTGTCGGTTGGGAAATTAGATCTGGGGTGGGTCGTCCAGGGTCAGGTGAAGTGAGGCTGAACAGTCTGGGTGTTGACTGGACTTCTTAATCAATTATTCATTTACACAAGGGATCTTGAGGGACCTTTCGTTTCAGGCTCATTCAGCTTTTGACTTCTCTCAGGATCTCATTAGCTCACATTGGCAGTCAGACATTGTTTTAGAGAAGACTTTGCTGTGCAACACATAGCTAACTATTTCGGTCACTATGTTTTTCCTATAGCAAAATTTGCATTCTCATTCAGTCTGTCTGTTTTTGTTTTGTCCAGGTGTGTCTTATGTAACATATTTCACACAGCTAAAGTCAGACCATTTTGTATTTGTCTTCAAATGTTGCAATCTAATTTAAATACAAAACAACTTCTCATTGGGTTGTGATTAAAATGCAGCGGTTGTCTCTAGTGCTGCCCTCGACTAAAGATTTTCTAGTCAACTATTAGTTGTTTTATTAAGCGATCAGTCGACTAATTGCATGTGTAGACTACGGCGAATCATAATAATGAACCTTTAATTGCCTATACATAGCCTAATTAGCGCTCAAGCGCATGCATAAAGCTTGCCACAGTCCACCAGCTAAAGTAACGATTATGAATGTGTCATGAAAAAACAGCAAGGAGACTGTCTGATGTCTGAACATTTTAATAATTTACGGATAGACTAGAGTTTTCTGTGTTTTTGGCTGCAAGGATGAAGTTTACGATGCTGCCTAATCATCTCCGCAATAGTGCATGCACCTATTTGCACATTTCATAACATATTTGTTTCCATTTGAATCTGCTCATTTAAAAATAGAAATTTCAAATTCATTTAATTTTTTTATTCAAATAATTATTTGTTATTTTTTATCATTATCATTAAGAATTTATTTCATCTACAAATTGATGGTATTGGGAAACACATTCTCATTCTAGAGAGCATCTAATTGCACAAATATATGCAGTGATTGTCAACTTTTGGGAATACACTAAGGGGACTCAAAGCCACAATACTGTAGATTTTGATTTCACTGGGCCTTTCAAAACATACACTGTGTTATACACGTGTCTTTCTTGATCTCTCTCTGTCTTCTAGGCATTTGATGCATTTATCTACATTTTCTTTGCACTGGAGATGGTGGTGAAGATGGTGGCTCTAGGGATCTTTGGCCGTCGCTGTTATCTTGGCGATACTTGGAACAGATTGGACTTTTTCATCGTCATGGCAGGGTAAGGGTGCTTGTGTTTTCATTCATTGTAGCTGCAGGTGAATCAGGGGCTATAGTGTCCCTATATAGTGAGTGGGTTTATTTTTTCCAAGTAGAGACTTCTGCATTCTGTGAACTGTATTAACGAACAATTCAATTCGGTTGTTATGAGAAAATGGCTCATGAAGAATGACTAAATGTTTAGCCTACAGTATATTGTGAAGTTCATAAGCGACTTGTACTTCATGTTTACCTCCAGAATGGCCTTGATGGGCTTTTCATTATTCTGCTGTGCATATGTCCTGACCAAACCCTTCAGCTACAGTCATTTTTTTCACTTATGTTGTGTACGTTTTCAGAGAAGTGAAAACTGCTATGAGAGTATTAATTTACCACACTTTTCTGGATATTTCTATGAGGAGGACATCAAAACAGAAACAGGACATACCTGCTAGAGCTAGATAAACTTGTTGTAATTTGTTATATACACTCACACACATTCTCTCTCTGGCAGACCTTCCACAATTACACACAGGAAACAAACACTCATAGGTTAAGAAGCTGAACAAATTGGAACACAGCCAATGTTGTACATGTTGTTAAGTTTGTACTATATACTTCCTTAATTGGCCATAAACAATGCCTCCCTTAACAATATTTATTTCTATTCATAGAGCACATTAAGCTTTTCTTTTCTACTTTTGCATGTTAATTTGGTTTTACATTTAAGTATGCACATTTACGTACAATAGGGTAGTACAGGGTTTGTGTCAGTGAGCAGCCCTAGGCTGCTCTCAGGTTTGGCAGGATTCGCTGATTGAAAGATTAGACTCATTAGAACATGATGGGCATTAATGTGGCCTTGCCTAATGACAGACATTAGGGGCTGTTCTCGCAGATTCCATTTTTTTCTCCCATTCCAGTGCTCTACTTTTCCATGTAAATGCGCTAAAGGGATGTGTTTAAAATGATATCCTGATGGGACATTTAACTAACGTAAAGTCATTTGTACTTTTTGAATGGTGGAATTTGAAAAAGCGCCAGAGCTCGACAAGTATGAAATATCACCCACGAGCAAATACAACACCATTAGTGCACATTTTAATGAGTACCTGCGACTCCAGTTGACGAAGACATGTTTAACCAAGTAAAGTCGAAATGTTTCTAAGTACCCCCTGAGGTACTTGTGCACCTGGTTGGTAAACACTGGATTAGAAGCCCTGTTACGTCAAGTCCTCTACTGTGTGTGTTTTCTGTGTGGTGGGATGTCCGTGTGTTTGTGTGAAATTTTCTAGCCGACTCTTGGCTAATCCTTCTGTTGTGTTGTGGGTGAAGTCAGTGAGGCTATCTCTAACTACACACTCAGATTACATGCCTCTTTTTCCCCATTTTCCCCTCCCTCCCACTCTTTCTCTCTCGCACACAGCCTCGGCTCAGATTGCCTTACTGCCTTTTTTAGTCACCATCTCTCTCTCTCTCTCTCTCTCTCTCTCTCTCTCTCTCTCTCTCTCTCTCTCTCTCTCTCTCTCTCTCTCTCTCTCTCCGTCTTTTTCTCTCTTCCATCCCCACACCCACAGAAGAATCATCATTTTTGCAGTCTCATTTCACAAGATGCACACACACACATGTACACCCCACACATTAACAGTGCATGGTACATGAAAGTGAGGGAGATGAAGGGAGAACCGGAAAAAGAGGTTGCCGCAAAATAGTGAACAATTGGAGAGAGGCTGCCCGTCGGCAGGTAGCTAATTACTCTCACAGACACACACTCTGATTGATGTTCACTGAAACAGCCAAGATCTCTCTCTCTCTCTCTCTCTCGCTCGCTCTCCCTCTCCCTCTGTTCATGATTTGCCTCTGTTTATTTATGTCTCTCCTGACAATACCTCACGTATGATGTGAATTTTTTTTTTCTTTACTTTGTCCCTCCCTCCATTGCTTTGGCACATTCCCTCACTGCTTGGCACAGCTCGGTTGATTTGTTATTCAATTATTCTTAATGACTATATTTATTACATTTATCCGTCTGTACATTCATTTGTATTGTCCATCCATCCATCCATCCAATTTTGTCATCTCTAATTTTGTCATCTCTAATTTTAGGAGTGTTCATTTTGTCAGCTATTTATTAATTTAGACTTAGTCCTCTGTCAAATGTACTTTTTAGTTTATATTTAGTCAACATTGTTCTTTTTATTTTAGTCAAGTTTTAGTCGGCCAAATGTCTGGGCATTTTAATCTAGTTTTAGTAATTATAAATGCAATGATTTCATCAGGTTTGAGCGATCTCTCTTGTCTGACTAGACTGTTACCCTTTCAGCCAGAGCAAAAGAGGGAGCTCATAAGAAGAAAACAGGAGTTATTAGTTATAAGAGTTAACTAATGCAAAAACTAGTTCATGTTTTTTTATGACATATATGCAGAATCATTATTCCAGTATGAACAAAGAAGATACAGATAAAACATTAAAGCAAATAAATACACGATTGTAATCATTTATAAAACGGTTAGTTCCAATCCTTGATTCTGATTGGTCAATAGCTGTGCTTTATTCATGATAAAACACGGCTATGACTGCTTCACCCAACGGTTCTATTTATCACTATGCAACACTGCAGTTCCTATGTTGATGTTATTTGAGCTTTCATGCATATTACACATTTGAACGTTGTTGCTGTTCACGGTCAGGGACTTTTTTTTCTAGCGGAAGGAAGACTTTTAGTGATTTTTACTTCACGAAAGTTGCTTTTTATTGTGTGGTAACCGTTTTATAAAAGCAATGAGGTGCTCGAGCCAAGTGCTGTATCGTGAATAAGTAATGACCGAAGGGGTTGCAGGCACTCTGCGAAACAACGGCCTTTAGCCGTGACTTATTCACAATTTAGCACAGTCAAGGTACGATAATGTACCTTATTGCTTACATATAATGTTCTTCAAGCAGTTTCTGGTATTTTCCATAAACATATGTGTATTTATGTTCACAGTGGTTAGAAGTAGCCTTTAGCATTGTATCTAAATATTTAAAGGTGCTCTAAACGATGTCAAGTGACGTGACTTCTTGTTGACGTTTAAAGTATTTTTTAACAAAACGGAGGCTAGATAGACCCTCCCTCCTCCTCTTTTGCGCACTGACCCCCTCAAACCCCACCCCCAGGGCCTTCTTGTCAGTTATTGGTTGGAACAGTTTATGTTTCGTGGACGGGTTGAAAATCTCATGGGAGCTTCATTTTTTTGTGATATGAACTTCAAACTTTGGAACACGACTTATGATTCTGCTTTGATTTTATAGTAATTTAAGAGTAAAAAAAATATTTTCTAAAATATATATATTATATAAAAGAAAAAATATATATAGTACAGCATGTTTGATTTACCGTAAATTTAAACTTCCATAATTTTTTCATACTTTATTATTATTTATTTTTTTCAAGTATTCTCATTTCAGCAATAATCTGTTGAGTGTTTCCTTAAAAACAAGACCAAACTTAGGTGTATAAATATTAAATTTGCCTTCTTTGGATGAACTGCTTTTCACTCCGTTTGATGCAGAAACACCTCCTGCAGGATTAATCCCTCCGGGTGGAAAGGGTATTGATAAGCTCATCTCTTTCTATAGCATCATGATGCCTTTGAGGGTCGGACCCTTTTGCCATTAAAGCGTATTTGTTTAAATGGTGTTAATGTCAGTGTGTTTGTAGAGAGTCAGAGATCCTGCTCTCTCAGGTATTCTCACTCCATATGACATTTCAATCGCCAGTCTGACATTTCAACTGATTCTACACTGGAAAAGAAAGAAAAAACTCTGCTGGTATTTTTGGATCATTCAGCCTGGTCAGTCTGACTTCTGCCAGAATATTTGCTTTGAGTGCAAGTGTGTACTTGTGCCTCTGAGCATGTGTGTGTGTTCACCCAAAGCCTGCATTTATGCATCTAAATGGAGCCGTTTATTTCATTCGTAATCAGGAACCCTGCTAAAAAAAACCTCCACTTAAAGTGCAGCAATGTTGTCCGATTATACACCCGTCTCACTCTGAAACAAAATAACTTGTCATGTAGTGTTCTTCACTTAGCTGTCCAATCCCCTCTCTGATCCTCTATTCTAATCAGCTTGCTTTGCTTGAATGAATAATGTATGTATGCAAATAAGAGGGCCAGCTGCTGTATGTGATTAGCAGGTGTTTATTGAGTGATGGACGGAGCACCTAAGGCTCTGCTTTCCTCAGCAGGCCCAGGCGTGAATAAGTAAAGATGTTATGAAAATTCTAAATGAAACAGATTGAAAGTGAATGAGATGTTCAGAATTAGTGGGTTTCGTCATGGATACCACTATTATGACAGTATTGCTCCAAATAATGTCAGTAGAATATTTTTTTGATGTGGGGTACTGTATTTAGCATAGTATGTATATGATTTTTTTCAAATAGCTGACCTGAACTTGTTTGCGTAGATGCACTTACTTGAAGTCATATTATTTGAGTTCAGTGCAAGAGGCCGCTCAGGAAAGGACAGAGTGCAATGGAGTGAAACAGAACACAGGGATCTTCTCGAGACTTGTTTTTTAAAGAACTGCTTTAAATACTGTACTTACATTTTAATCCAGAGCAATTTACAGTGCATTCAACAAAGTATCCAATTTTTTAACTCATCTTCTCTGGGAAGCAAACCTTGATTGCTAGCGCCGTTCCAGTTGAGCACCCGAAACTACACAAATATTCTGTTTAATGTGAATCCTGTTGACACGTTCTCACATAATGAAAGTCAGAGAAGCCTTAATGGTGTAAAAGCATCATAAAAGTCGTCCATACGTGATATTCCATGTGTGTTAAATCTTTAACACATTTGTGTGAAAATCAAAAACAGACCAAAATTGGTATAATCTTGCCTAATTTGACTAGTTTTAACCAAACAACAGACACATTTGCAGATTCATTTTGTAGTTTAGGCCAAATTAAAATATTAATGAATACCGTAATCATATATAAATAATACTACTGCTCTTGACCCACCAGTTGACAAGCACTGATTTAGCTGCTTTAATGCTATAAGATGTGAAGATATCCTGAGAACTTTGGATAGTGATGGAGATAGAATATGTGTGTTCAGAGAGAAAGAAAGATGCTAGAGGGAAAAGCGAATGAAGGAGGTTGAGTAAAAGGAAAGAGGGAGAGGGAGAAACGAGTTTGTGACGAGTACACGTCAAACTTGGGAGTTTTCCTGAACCTTTTCAATAATTCATGATAGACATGCAAGAAAGCAGAGAAATCTGTTGAGAGAAAGAGAGCGGGATGGAGAGAGAAAACGAGTTTTTACAACAGTGTGAGCTGTATCTTAACATAGGCTCGGCTCTGGCCGAAAACGCGTTTCAGGCGGTACACGGAGGCAGGAAGGCATCAAGGCCTCTCTGAATCCAATGTTTGCATAACATCCACTTCTACTGAGATGAAGGCAGAATTGAGCTATTCTTTGCTTCCTATGATATCCCACAATCCTGTGTGTGTTGTCCAATACTTTGTAGAAAGAATAAAACAGCATCTGACAGTGGTTAAAAACAGTGTATAAATGTGTTCATTTCAAATCATGATTAGTATTTATGACGTTATGGTGTTTTAGCAGTGTCTGGGTAGTAAAGCAGCTGCCTTCACACTTGTTGAGCGTTTTATTGTGAGGGTCTCCTCTTGACATGTTTTTGAAGGAGATGGGTTATATAGTACTTGAGTTTCTGGGCATTGACCCAAAAATATCAAGCTCATTGGTTGATCTGCAGGGCACTTTAACTCACGTTTCTTCAGGCTCGTTTTCCCTACACCAGCTGTACTAGATCACTTCATAAAAATGAGCTAAGAATAACTGAAGTCCACTCTTTTTGCATGCAGTGTATACAAACAGGTCAAGGCTATTTGTGTCACACAACATTACCACATCACTGAACCTGAAACCGTAAAGCATCAGTACAGAATTCACACACCATTATCGTAAATGGTTCTTAACTCCCCCATGTACATGCATGTTCGTTTATTAACTATTTTGTAATGATGCAATCAGTTACCAATGAGTATTTAATAGTGGCTTTGCAGCCTATTATTTACATAAATTTGAAATGTTTTCTATTATGAAAGGGGGCTAATATTTTGATTTTGAAGTGTGACTTGGTTTATCATAGTTTTGATTAATTTGGTAGTTATGAAACATTATGATAAATTCCTCAAGTTCCACAAGAAGATCGATAAAAATCTCGTCTGGTTAGGCATCAAAGAAATAATGGAAAATACAGCTGCATAAAATTCGGAGAGCGCATAAAAACCAAGTGATGCTGATTTACTCTGATTTTCTTGCATCACTCATCGTTTTTTTTTTTACTTTTTGGACTAGAGAAAAAGGCTTGTCACTGGAATCTTGTCTGATTATGCATGCTTGTGACATGTTGGATATGTTATAGCCTATTTGTTATGAGAAAACTTTGGCCTATTTTTTATGAGCATGCATGGGTATTGTGTAACATTATGCCCTGGATTTTATCATTGTTAAGGAGTATGTCTGTCACTGCCTAAGCCACTCACATGCGTAAGCCACACAAGCAGCCACAGTCGTGCGTGTGTGGCAGCGTCCCACTACTTTTCGAGTGCTGACACTGCTGTCAGTCAGACAGTAATTGACATAATGGGATTGTCAAGCTCTACAAAAGCAATGCAGTCGATCTTTCTTCTGTGGTAGTACTATGAAGGAACACAGTCCATGTCCTTGTTCTCTCTTTCTCTCTCGCTTTCTGGCCTGTTTCCAACTCTCTGAATTACTAACTCTTTTCGCGTAAAGGGATAGTTCACTTTGAAATTAATTTTTGGTATGTTTTAGCTTACCTCAAGGGCATCCAAGGTGTAGGTGTCTTTGTTTC
>JAOTRC010000001.1:16154745-16169886 GCA_027497675.1 Cyprinella lutrensis | reverse complement strand
TTATCGAAGACAGTGATATAACATTTATAATAAATAAAAATTAGGATCACACCTGAGTCCTCAGTGCCCACATTTGTCCACAATTACAGGATTAAGGGCTAAAAAGTGAATACGGTTTGAGGGCTGGCATATACACTGTAAAAAATATTGTTGGTTTAACTTAAAAAATTAAGTAACATGGTTGCCTTGAAAATTAAGTTGAACTGGAAAAAGTGAGTTAATACAATGAAGGAGATTGATTTAAACATAGGAAACTTAAAATAATAAGATATCTGAACTAAATAAATTATTTAAGTTGATTTGATAATTATCTGTTGTATTTTCTCACCATACCATTGTTATGTTTTTGTTATATTTTAGCAATAACAGACAAATAGTAAAAAATATGGTGCATTGTAGATTCAAATATTAGGAAAGTATCAAAGCAGAGCAAGTAAAAGCAAAATGGCCCGTTCCCCATGCGTTTCTGCGGGACGGCAGGGTCGGGAACACATTGGTTTTACAGCGGTACATGGATTGAATAGAAAGAAAAAAGCTCTTTGTGGAGTTTTCATTACCAGTAAGAGCTGAGATATGATGCTTTGATGGATAAAAAAACTTAATTAGTAGATTTTTTTTCCATTTTTTTGATGGCTTGTCAATCTCATTTGATTCTCTTTATGAGGATGTCTTTTAAATTACATCCTGGAGCACAATTTGAAACTAGAATTGGTATTAAATCATCTAGCGGAAAGAAAATTATCAAAATGCTTTAGGTATAGTTTCATGTTCATGTCATTTTCAGTATGAATTAACAATACATGATCATAAACAACTCATCTTTCCAGAAACATTAGATTTAGTCTGAATGTCATCCATATTTATATATTTTATTATATTTAAAATAAAATGTTACTTTATGCACCGAACTGTAAATTCACTATGGAATGCCATCATTTATAGACAAATCCTTTTTCAGTGCTATGCACTCTAAAAATGCTGGGTTGTTTTAACCTAAATTTGGGTCAAATATGGACAAAGCCAAATGTTGGGTTAAAAATATAATTTAAACATTTAACCCAATGACTGAGTTTGTCCATATTTGACCCAAAGATGGGGTAAAACAACCCAGCATTTTTAAAGTGTACATATGATTACATAAGCATCTTATTTATTTTTTTATTTATTGAAAGATAATGACGATTTTGTGTTTGAAGGAAGCGTTTGTAATATTGCAAAATCCTTCTTAAAATAAACCAATACAATCAAACAAGTTGATTTATATAACATTTCATCCACAAAGCTGCTTAAGCATACAAAATAACAAAAGAAAGGAATTCTGTCACCATTTACTCACCCTCATATCATTCATAAAAAGTTTATTCTAAAATGGATTAGAAGAAATTAGGGGGAAAAACGTGAAATTACATATAAATGCTCTATTGAAATGAGTATGTGCTTAGTCAGGGAATGCACAGAATACACTTTGAGACGGTGTATCAGAGCCATAACTCTCCTATCTGACAGTGCATCAAATGTGTGACTCATTTCTCAGCAGGAAAGCCAGAATAAACCACTTAATCGCACAGGAAGCATTTCACATTTTGTCATTTTATGCTCTGTCTGTGCATCTGCTGAGCAGAATACGTAAATCTCATGTTCTGCTTCCACGCTGAGTAACTCTGAAAGTTTCTGGCACTACAGTACATTTTTGTCACCCATATATTGTCCCTCAATGAAGAAATAACCAGCTAATTCTGATGGAGTGGTTGTGTTTTGGGATAAATCTGTGAGTTTTCTTGAGGATTATTATTGAGCAACCACAACTGACTTATGACAGCCTCCAAAAAGACTATTCTTTCATTCTTGTGTGAAAGATGCTTGCAAAACTTAAACCTTGAGGAGAGGCATTTCAAGGTCATGTCACAACTCGTGGTAGACAAAGGCACAAAGATGATGATGATGATGATGGTGGTTCACAAGGCTTTACTATAAAAGCTTAGGCAATCCAAACACAAGGATAACATCTGCACATGTACTAACGAGACGAAAAACTGAACTGAAAAAAATTGGGACCTTAAATAGGCTACACAGAGCAAACAAGGTAATTAACGAAGCAAACCTGAACAGAATGACACAATCAACAAACTAAGTCCATGACAATGAAACTAAGACAAAAAACAACTGGTATTTGTGATGTCATGGTTATACATTTCACATGGCTTATCTTTAAATCCATGAAAACACCTGATCCAGATGGATCTTTGGGATCAAATTAACATCAGTGATGACGTAATAGAGCCGTATTACATACTGTAAACTCATGCATTCATTCTCCTACCAGATTGACATAATTAGTGGATACAAGTGTTTTTGGCAAACCTTAATATGCTAATACATATATAGCTACTTGTTTACAATATAGCTGTGATGTTCAATTGTATAAATGTAACATCTTCCTCTAGGTCTTAAAATACAATAAGTTTTGTGAAGAATGGGCACAGAGGGCAACCCAGCATTATAACTGTTATAACAAGTACATTTTAAGTTCTCTTTTTCAGTGATGTTGTGCAATTAAAAGTATTTTTAAAAAAAATCAACAATATGGCCACCGCAAACATTGATGAGGCAGATCGACATAACATAAAGGAGGATTTTACAAGGTTTGCGCATTATTTTCTTATTCCCACAGATTTTCTGCTCACACCCAAAGTGCGCACACAGCCGCACAAAGCCGTCTCTCAATACTAAATTGACCTTTTTGAGATAATATATATATAAAAAAATCTATGTGGAAGTTTTCCCCATGGTATTGATGTCAAAATAATGGCCAGTGAAAATGTCGCTATAGTAAATAGTTAATGCTAAGCCCTGGTGCCAAGTGTTTCACTGTACTGTATAACTTCAGTTATTCTTTGTATATTATCGTCAGTGTTTATTTGGTTGTTCTTTTCACGTTTTGTAAGTTCTCACTCTATAGAACCCACAGAAAAAGGGTTCTATGTAGCATAGGGTTCTTTACTCAACTGCAAATGAACTTTTATGCAAAAAAAAAAAATGATAATGACAAAAAAAGAACACTTTTGGCACAAAGGTTCTTTATAGGCTATTATTCATTCATATATTACATTATTCTGCAACATTTTGCAGTTGTTATTAAATTATTGTTTATTAAACTATTGTAGTAACTTAATATCACATTTTATTCATGCTGATTTTTGAAGGATAA
The DNA here is from genome assembly GCA_027497675.1 of Cyprinella lutrensis. Classification (NCBI taxonomy): domain Eukaryota; kingdom Metazoa; phylum Chordata; class Actinopteri; order Cypriniformes; family Leuciscidae; genus Cyprinella; species Cyprinella lutrensis. The sequence continues at coordinate 16,166,678 of JAOTRC010000001.1, read as the reverse complement.
AAACTGAAATGGCACTTTTTGTGTGATATTGATTAACTACATTTGTTAACCTCCATATATTTAATTTTTTTAACATTCATGGATTGCATTTTAGGGGTTCCAAATACGTAGCGTTTTAGAACCCTTTAAGGTTCTATATAGAACCTTTTCTTCTAAGAGTGTATGTATTCCCCTAATCTTATGAACTACTATAGTGTATATTACAGTGCACGCCCGAGAGTTTAATGAAAACAAAAAAAGCATTCACTTTAGTAAAATAAGTTTTCCAAATATCTCCTCTTTCTCCGGTGGTTTAGTCCGGTGGTTATTAATTATAGCCGAAGCCGAGGGACCCAATTTATTGTCATTTGTTTTTATTTTGTTAGTTTGTCTTGAATGATTACTTGATCAACTTTATATACAAGGTTGATCAAGTAATCAAATTAAGAAATCCCTATTAGGTTACATGGCACTAGATGTGGGCCTTCATGTCTATGTCTTATACCGTATATCAAATGAGTGGGGACCCAGAATTTACTAGCTACGGCCCTGGTTTGTAATGCATCGCCGCTGTAAAGATTCCAGCATAGGTTGTTATGAAAAGTCATTTGAGGTAGTGGCTTATACATCTTCAGCGTCACAATCTGTTCACACCGTTTTTCCACACTTTTCTTGATCTCCTTTTGGTTTGTACATTATTTCATTATAGACTCTTTCATCATTGTCTCTCTCTCGTGCTCTCTGTGTCTTTCTCGTCTATAATACACTTGTCTTTGTGGAATGAATTCTTATCTTCCTGTGTAAAGAGAACCTGCTGCCTTTCATCTGCTCTCCTTCTAACCTGTCGTTTATATGGTAGGCATATGATGGAGTAACTACCAGCTCAGCATATTCAGCGCAGTAGTAAAGCACACCTGAATAAATGAGAACACATTGTCACGACATTGATGCATTGCACGCCACACACACACGCACACCAGAGTGTGTGTTTGATGGACGGTGAAAGTTCCCCCCATTAGGCACACACACACAATCAGTTTTACAGTTGATTGAGGCTTGCAGTTGTTTCCTGGCAGCTAGAGCACAATAATCAGAGCTTTAAATTACAACGCGAATTCCTTCATACCTGCAGAGAAGCTATCGCCTCCCCGAACCCGTACCGCATGCATGAGTGGCCAAGCAAAATTACTGCGAGCAACACTCAGTTACTGCAGCTTTGAAGGAAAGAAGTAGTTTGTTACATCAGAATAAATAAAAATGAAACTGGCAGTCTGGGATTTGTTCCTGTAGCTCATGCTACATGCAGTCTTTTGCAAAATGCTGGTTATCAGCAAACTCTAGGAGATCGAAGCCATGATCAATTTAAAAAAAAAGTAATTATTTAGTGTTCATTGTTCGATTGATGTAATCTAATATACAATAATATGTCAAGTGTTCAGTGCACAACACTATTGAAACAAGTTATTGACATTTCAGATTTCAGAACATAAAAATTACTTTAAGGGGCCGCTCACTTATCGCATCCGTTTACTTTCCAAAGCGCTTTTGTGTGTGTGGTGTCTATCGTTGCTATGCAGCTATGAACTGCGCTCTCCACAACGACGAGTACTTTTAAAAATTGGATTTCCACCACCGAAAATCATTTACTGTAGATATAAGGAGAAAATAAAAAATGCTTGTGGCATTCTGACAAGTTGACATTTTTACATCAAACTGCGCCTGAAAAAATCACGACCGCGTCACTTCTATTATGAGTGTGTGAATGGGAGCTGTGTTTTTTTTTTTTTTTTCACGCTGGACTGCCGAGCACCCAACTTTGGATGAAACGCAGCGCTCATCAATCACTGTCACTTTTTACTCAGCCGTCCAATCACAGTGGAGGAGGGGCGGGACTAATACCACACTAGATGTTTTCAGCGTTTTGAGTGTCTAGCGTTTTCAGCTGGCTAAAAACGCTTTGGTTTTTAGTGAGAGATATATAGAATGCCAAATAAACTTAATCCGGGTGGGGGGTTGTCTTGTGTTTTTTTTTTTTTTTTTGTTTGTTTGTTTGTTTTGTTTTTTTGCATAAAATAAAATAAACAGTAGTAAAAAAAATATTATATTTTAAGGATTTTCAGATGTTTTTACTAGATAACAAGACAAAATTGCAGATTAAGACAATGATCTTATTAGAAGAGGGATCGAGTATTAAAAATCTGTGTAGTGAACCTGATTTGTCTAGGCAAATGAACATAACTAACTGTTAAGTTCAAATATATTTATGGTAACTCTCTCTTCACTCCTATAGGACACTCTTCGAGAATGCCCGCAGGGTGAATACACCTGTAATCCCAGCCTGCAGTTCATCTCTCCTATGTACTTTGTGAGCTTTGTGCTCACGGCCCAGTTTGTGCTCATCAATGTGGTTGTGGCGGTACTTATGAAACACCTGGATGACTCTAACAAAGAAGCCCAGGAGGAGGCAGAGATGGATGCTGAGATAGAGATGGAGCTAGCCCAGGGAGCGCTCTGCTGCATCTTAGGAGGGGTGGCTGGAGCCGATAAGAGCGGTGGGGGGCATCAGGGGGCTGGTCCCAGCTCTACTGCTCTACCTTATTCCCACGAGCCCAACACTGGCAGGAAACACAACTCACCGGCCCAGGTAGGACACACAGTGCTGGCAGGGAATGGATAGATGGACTGATAAACAGTTTATTGATCGAGGAATGCATTCATGAATATTATGATTTGGTTTGATGGATGGATGGATGAATGATTAAATAAATGGATTTGGTCATGGAGCAGGGGAGGGATGAATTAATGATATGGGTGAAAGGAGGAACAGATAGATTGTCACTGTGATAATAAATGGATGAATAATTAAATGATGGATGCAGAAACGGATAGACTGTAGATGGAGGAATTTATTGATTAAGAAAAGGTTCGACTGAATGGATGGTCACAATGATGGAGATTGGAGGTGTGATTGATGATTGGATTGATAAAGAGATAGATTGACTGATTGTTAATGGAAGTATGAATTTGGTAAATATTGGTTGGATGAATTTTTGCATGAATGTATGTAGTGTAGTGTGTTATTTTAAATCACTGTTATTGTGACATACATTACAATATGGTTATAATTATGCTTTAAGGTAAATCCCAAAATGGAAGTTCAAAACAATGATGGGGTTATAAATTTTATATAAATTGTGTACATTTTTTATAACAAATATTGCAAAGTCTTAAACCACAATTTTGAATGTGAGCTTCTTTTACCGATATATTTAACTATATCTTTTGCATTTCTAATCCAAACAACATCAAACTTGTCGCAAGACACCCGTCAAGTTTGAAATCCATCGGACTAACAGTTCGAGAGATATTCGATTAACAGACAGAGGCACGGACACACAGACAGACAGACGTTCCTGTAATTTATATATAGATGGTGGCTCCCAGCATGCATTGTGGCATGAAGCATGTCACCATTGTTGAGATTCATATGCTGATTCTTGATGTCTGTGCGTGTCAAAAGGCTCTTTCCCCATGATGCATTTTAAAATTCAGAAATCAGAATGTCTGATTTAATGAATGGATACATAGATGATTTCTAGATGTTCTGTACAAGTTTGCGTAATGTCTGTTGTGTTTTGTAACAATCATTTGCCTTTATGTATGGAAAAATGTTAGCACCCTTTGCTTATGTAGTATGATTTGGGTCTGCTAAAAAGGGCAAAAGAAGCATTATGAGGGGGAAGGAGAAGCCACAGAATGAAACGTTTTCATTATAGATCCTCAGTACTCGCCCTAGCTTGGGTCCTGTCGCCATGACGACACGTTGTGTCAGTCTGCATATGTCTCTTAGATATGTAAACTACACCTTTTGTAGTTAAGTTAAGGATCAAATGATTATTGCAGGTTGACCAGCACAACAAATTAATGTGTGAATTAAAGTGCTCAATATATTAAAAAACAAATTCTTAAAATACGTTAAAATAACATTTATTGGGGTTTCTTCAAAGTTGCATGTTTTTACAGTAACTGGGTGATGACGTCATAAGAGGGAGCGTGTTAATTCACTCACTCCGTGTGTTCGGGTTGAGGGAGAATAAAACGATTCGCGGTACTCCCTTCAAACTAGAAATATCTATGAATAAAACATAGGAATTATTATGGTAGCGCACTTTGCGCACAGTCATGCCTAACCATGCATGACTAAATTAGCCTGCTTGTAAATAAATTAGCCTCCTTATAAATGTTTATATTGTTGTGTTATATGTGTGGTGGCGGCACGTAGGCTAACTTGAAAGTATTTGGAGGTACAGAAAAAAATATTCTTTTTGCGGACGGGAGCGAGACCAAATATAAATGTTGCGGGAGGGCAAAAGTAACATAGAAAGTAGTTGAGAACATCAGTTATAATGACCGTACTGTATTAAAAAATGGTCGGGTTTAAATCGGGGTTCGGGCTCATAATTATACTTAATGTGTCGGGCTAGGCTTGGCTCAGACACAACGTGCCCAATTTTTGATGTATTTGTACATCCCGCACAAACACAATAGTTAAGGTATAGCGGAGGATTTTTATTTTCCGGCTGGGTAGCCTATACAATTGGTCCACCTAAGTGTCAACCATTCTGGTGATATGTTTACGTAAGGCCATTGTACGTGAAACCGCAGATACGGTTTCAGACATTCCTTTGAAAATCGCTGAGGGTCGAAAGAGAAAAATGTATAGTGTATGATAAGAAGAGAAAAGCCGCAGAATATAGGAACAAGACCAGAGTGATTTTGGGTGAATATTCTCATCCTTCGCTATACCTTTAACCATTTTTGCTAGTTAGGTCTCCAATATAACTGGTGGCCTACTTGCCGTTTAACGGTAACTCTAGGCTTGGAGCATAGACCAGGCATAGACAGTAAAAGCTTGGAGTCCCTTTAATGACGTCACACCCAGCTTAGTGGAAGGAAAGGGAGCGTGCTTAAAACCACTGTAAAATGTATTAACTTTTCATATTATATGCAGCATTTTGGTATAAAAAAGTCATCAAAAAACAATTATGGGTGGTACATTGCATTATCTTTTTGAAAAGATTAACCTGCAATTTACACTTTAACTGCTAAATCAAATCCATCAGTCCGAACCATGAAAGAAAAGTTCCTCCCATGCGCATGCATGACTGGACTGCTAAAAACAGAATACTGACAAATGTTGTGGTGCACTTGCACAGACACACACACACGCCATGATGACTCACTGTCAGGCAGCTATTGTGGAGCTATAATTGTCTTTACCTGTCCATTTTTAGCTTCTGCAGCAGATTATGTAACTGCCGAGAGAAAAGGAAAAGAGAGGAGGAGGACAGAGAGAGAAAGGAATGGAATGCTAATTGAAGGGTAGAATTCATTGCAATGTTAAGCACATGGATTCAATGGTGAAGCTGGGCTTGTTTATGCACCTAAATTGTAAAAGTTTTTACATGCTCATGCATTCAGGTAGCCTAGAAATCTAGACGTACCCTCCTAGCGGTGTGGCCTAGCAACTCTCCGTTGACTTTTGAATTGGAAAAACCAAACTCTGGTCAGGCCAAACACATCATGTATAGAGTTGGTGGGCAGGCTGAAAACAATAATGGCAGAGTTATGACAGATGACAGAGCTCACTCTGTGATCTGTGGTCCCATCCCCCAACAGGGGCAAGAAGGGTCTTTGGTTACCATGACTACGATCCGATAAGTTGTGAAAATTGTGATCATGAGGTCCAGACAGAGAAGACAGAAACAGACTTTAAAACAAACTTTGCTGCGTTTATCATAGATAAACTGATCTATAAATGAACGTGCAGCCCAGAAAATTGTGTGAAGTATTTACTGTTTTGTGTAGTGTCTTTTAATTCTATTAATTTTTATTTTCGATACTGTGTATTTTATGATAGAACCCACGTTCATTGTAACCTCACCTATACCATGTTTGGTAGGGGTGTGAACCTACATGTATAACGTTTTTAATCACTCGCGTCTCGCCTCTCTCTGCTACCACGACAAAGCCCATACTCGACAAATGACGTCAGAAAAGCATCAGTACATTATAAACGGTTATGGTCTATTACTGAACCGATACTGAATCGTCCTCGTCTACATCACGATGTTCGGCAATGCGAACCAAGCTCCTGCTTCGGTCATACAGGGATCGGACAGAGTCCAATCTTTATGTGGCACATTGACTCGTAGCCTAAGTGCCTTTGTGCTCGTCTATTGGTAACACCATCTGGGTCGAGAACACTTAATAGTAACCATACTGTTCACTGTAAATCCTCTCTGGATACAATTTAAGTGCATATTCTGTATCCAATCATTTGGCCGGATCCTGCGATTTCCCCAGATATAAAGCTGGATAACTCCATCCAGTCTGATAAGTTTTTTCACCTTTAAAGTCTATTCAAGTGCAGTATATTTTGTAACGTCATAAAAGATATGGCAATGCCATGTTGGTAGATAAGCACCTATAGAATTTCCTTTTGTTGAAAGCCCAGATAAAAGTAAAAAGCTACTATTACATTTAGATCCAGATTCTTGTAATGCCTTGACTTTAATCTCGTAATTTTAGAATTCCTTTTTTTACATTGCAGTTTAGGGTTTCTGTAATTTCTCGACAATTTTTAAGGAATGCCACATTTTAGTGACATTGTGTTTAAAACTAGCTACTTGTCAGGTTGAACAACTATGAGTTCTCACAGCTAAAACAAACAAAAAACTTTTAAGGTATTTTTCTTTGATGCTTTAAAAAAACAGTTTTGGACATATGGGAGTACCATATTTATGGAAGTTGCTCAGTCCAGATAGCTGTTCAAGCAAAATGCTTCCATGTTTTCTAATTAGATCAACCAGTGTATGGAGCCAAGAAAGAAACGTCTCAAGTCTTCAGCTGTCGTAGTGTGGGCACATGCGTTGAAACTATAGCCCCAGTGCTGGTTCCAAAATCCAAAGAGACAGATCACTGCCTGAAGAAAGTGAAGTCACATACCTGTACAGGGTCTCTGGTAGATAGTGGTAAACACAAAGGCACACATAACAACACAGAATACAGCTTTCCATGCAGTGAGCTCAGTCCTTATCACTACCTGCAGGCTCAGGGCTGAGAGATGGAGAGGGGGAGACAAAGAGAGAAACGGAGACAGGAAAGAGGTATAAATGACAGTCAGCAAAACAGGAATTTGGAAAAGCTAGTTTGACTTTAAGCAGAAGCCATGTCAGCAGACTCAAAGCATTTCATCTCCTCAGAGAGAAAGAGAGCAGAACGGAAGAAGGTTAGAAACACAAAGAATGCAAAAGTGGCATTAATGAGCTTCATTTTTGCTTAAGTTTTTTTTGACAGCAGGAGTTTTCACAAAAAATTGAATCTGTTTTTAGTAGACAGTACTGCCCACCTACTTAGACTAAAACCATACATATTTTATTGTACTTGTTTCTGTCACGGTTTGTGGCAGATATGAAGTTAGTGATGGTAGATACCGGGGCTCCAATGCTCTGACACAGTTTTCAAAGCACTATTGAATCACACACTGTACTGATGCTTGTATCGACATGACCACGTCAAATACAACTGCCACAGGATTGATGACGATTGATGATGTTTGAAGCTTCGAATGGTCAGGACAGCGCCACTTGATGCATTAAAATGGAAATGATTATGGAGGGGGCATTATTTAAATGATTTAACACTACACTTCCGTAGAACATAATTTCTAATTTTCCTTCACTATGATGGCGATTTAAGTCAATGAAAATGTATCTTTTGGAAAACGCTCTCCAAAGCGGATAAATTTGAAACCGCCATTTGTCACATTGTAGCATGGACTGTGAAGCCGGAGGTATTTGAAAAACGATGACGTAAGTTTAGTCATGTGATCCATGTTTTACCAATAGATATTCATGTTTACCAGTATTGTGCCTGTTATGTGCTATTCACTTTTACACTGATGCTAAAATATGTTACTTTGTACACTCTTCATATCACAGTCCTGCACAGATGGCAGAAAATGTACTCACATTTGCTGTTCTGCAGCAATACAAGAGAGCAGTTGTGTTTTCGACCAAACATATGGTGACTTTGTGTGACCTGGACGCATCAGTGATCGTGAGATATTTTGCTAAATAATATTATCCTGTTTGAAGAATTGCGCGATAACTTAAATTTTTTTTCCATCTGTATCATCTCGGCGAGATGGTTGTGTGAGGTTTCACTCGTACGCAGTAAGGTGAATTTAGAAGTTTCTCATCCACACTGAATATGTCGGAAAACTCATGAAACGCTAGTGTGGACGCGGAGCGATTTTAAACGAAAACGGCATTTTCAAATGTATCCAGATTAATGTGAATGTAGCCTGAGGGCTACATTCTGTAGTCATTAGCCTGAGTAGCCTGTAGCCTGAGAGTATGTGCTTATCTCTTTGTATTATCTGTGTATTTTATTTCTTTTTTATTTTGCTTTGTCGTCATTTATTTCACACTCTTCTTCGTTTATCACTGTTCTTACAGCATTTTTCTGAAGGTAAGGTGCTTCCAACTGGTTTGGCAAAATTCAGACATACTGTTATTTGTTACACTGGTAAAACTTGCGAAAACTGAGCAGCAGATTGTGAAATAGAGGTTTACGTCCTGAGTTCAAGCTCAGTTCAGTGTGTATTTATAACAGAACATATTTTAAATGCAGTGGGAAGTCACCTCCCACACTAGACACCTTTTTGAATTGTGCCTTGCGCACTGACACACTGACTGCAGCATTTCTGCCGAACAGCTCTTCTTGTTCTCAAAGCACTTGAACTTTTCTGGTCACACTGTTTAGTAATAAAGCACATTTCTACTGCCAAAAAATGCTGTACAAAAATAAACAAAGAATACAAACACAAAAACTTAAAAGATTAATATTGACCAAGAAAATAAAAATCACACGGTCCTGTCAGTTAATGTATGTGTATTTGATAGGGGTGGAATGAAACATTGTTATATAGAGATATCGCAATATAAAAATATGACAATATGTATCGTTGATGTAAACAATATGATTCGCAGTATAGGGTTAGTTTTGTCCAAGGCTCAGCTTATTGTATTTATAAGGTATAATTCACCCCAAAATTATTTTTGTTTATGTGCGGTCTGAGTTGCTTTATACCTGATGGACAGGAGGATTGATAAGTGATGACAATTGAGCTTTAGTAAGGTAGGATCTAGAGTGACATTACCAGCTCACAAGATGCGTGAATGCAGACAATATAAAAAAATGCAAAAAAGGGAACCCATCAATTTAAGACAACATCTCCATATTGAGTTACTCATACAAAGAATGAATGGAGGTTGGAGCAGGCTTCACTTAACAATTACACTTAAATTTATTTTAAGAGTGCTGGCCTGATATGTAGAATACATATATGCATGAACGAGGCCGCACTATGCATAACAGTTTATTTTGCACAAACGCGTTTCGGCACGTGCCTTCTTGATAAGAACAGATACTACACTTGATCTTGGCCAAAAGGCTAAGAAGCAACCGGCCTTTTGGCAAAGATGAAGTGTAGTATCTGTTCAGTGTGTATGGATACCCTAATGGACACACATAACTTCATTGATGCTTTCTGGGTCTGATTCTGGCTCAAACTGATACGGCAGTATTGACACCATTATTTACATTTGACCGGAGTACATGCAACTTTTGCCCGTAAAGGTAACAGGCGTGAAGTTTCCGGACAACGTGAACATCAGTTTAGCCAATTACAAGGGAGTGGTGTCAGAATCAGGATGTCAATTGGCCATTCAAATGACAGAGGAGAAAGTGGCTTACAATAAATGTGAATTTTATGAAAATTAAGGCTTAAAACAAAAACACAAAAGAGATGTTATATTGCACCCAATAAACACAATTGTCCAAAGAAAAAAAGCAGCAAACCATCCCTTTAAAACGTTGTCAATTATACATTTCCCCTTTCCATCTGGCTGATACGGATTATGACCCATGGCGGCACAGGTGAGCCTATAACACCCATAAATGTGGCACTTGTGCTCTGAACCATATTGAAAAAGAGTGTTGTCACACTACAGGCGGTGACCGTGTCGACCTGTGCATGGTTGCAAACAAACCCGAGCTGGTCATTATCTTTGTGGGTCATGGCTGTAACCATAAATTGGTTACACCTCTGGACAACAGAGGGGTATGTGGTCCTCGAACACCATGCACTGCTAGGTGCTAATCTTCAAAAATAATAGCAGCCTGTGAGTTGGTGTCAGGCCAAGTGTGAAGTCTTGCAGTCAAACTCTCATTAGAGCTGCTGAGGCGAACGTTACGGCTTTGCTGTTTGTTCAGCTCTTCTTGTACTGTAAGGGCTTTTGTTAGACCTGTTTGTTGTAGAGGTTGCCTGTTGCTTATAAGCAAGAGCTCTCAGAATTAGCAGGCAGGCCAGCCTGATCAATTTTCATTCAGTCATTTCAAATTGATTGTGTATTTGCGTAGGAAATCAAAAGCATTTGGCTCCAACTAGCTGGCAGTGACGCAAAGAGTGCAATTACCTGGGAAAATAAATGATTGTCATTAGGTAATGCTACATTACGATTGTTTAAGATTGATCCCTCAGTTGACAGCTTTCTAAATTACTCTGTTGGGTAAATTAAATATTGAATTGTCAGATCTCTATTCCTTCTCCCCACTACATATTTTGTGGTGGTATCGTACTTGCACAACATTTGCTTTATCTTGATATTATTATTGAGTGATGTGGCATTTGGAAGCTAAAACAGACATTGATTGATGCAGTTGAATGTCTTTGTTTGTGTTTACAGCCTTCAAGTTTAGGCAAATTTCAAAAACTTTTGAGGTGCCCCTGACATGTTTTCAAACTTTTATTGCTTTGAATTATATTTTCTTCCCACAAAGGTTTTTGCTTAGCGGCTACAAGTGTGTGTCTGTGTGGTGTGTGTGTGTGTGTGTGGTGTGTGTGTGTGTGTGTCTGTGCAGGTTTTGCCCTCTGCACAGCTGCTCTTTGAAGCTCTACAGCTTTAAGGCTCCTATCAAACGCCATCATTAAGACCATCCCTGTGACAGTGAAGGAGACTTCTTCTTTGACCCTACCCTCTCATTATTGTGTGTGTGTGTGTGTGTGTCATGCAGGTGGATTGTATGTTCTACTGTATAGTACAAGGAAAATCTCAATGTGTGCTATTATGGATGCATATAAACTGGCACCATGATGGCTATCGTCTAATATTAGAGTATTTATATATTTATTATTGTTTACTACTTAATATTTGTAGTGTTTCAAGTGTGTAATGCTGAAACCCTATAGTGTTTATTTTCCCATGATCCAGCATTCTCCATCTAAAACTGATTGGGCAGACCGTACTGTAAGTCGTAGAGACTTGAAACTACTTTGTGGGCTGGTAGTACTCATACCGCCTACAACATAACCAAAGGCACACCCCGAAAGGCCTGACGAAATGATGAAATGTCTCATAACTCCTAAACCGTAAGGCATATGCTCAAGTTTCTAATATTGTTGTAATCCTTGGCTCAAGGCAGACCAAATGCGGTCACCCTGGGAAAAATGTGGGGTATTTTGTGTTTTCCCAAAACTTACTTTTGCGAACCAGTCCGAGGTTTTTGCCCCGACCGGAACCAAACCAGTGCAACAAGATTCTCTGGAGTCTGATTGTCAATAGTTATCAAAAAAGTTTGGTTCAGCTGCCAAAACTTTTGAAGTGGGAGGAGCCACTTTTACTAAATTGGATTTAACTTGTGAATTGGACGATACCAAACTCAGCATACCTATGTGAGAGCTCATTCTGTGGTCGCGTGAAAAAGACGTGGCGACTAGCTACTTGGTGGCCCTATAATTGTTAAAGGAGCACTCCAGCGCAAAATGAACCTTTGGTCTAATAAAACATCGGTACCTAGTCAACCGTTCTCTGAGATTTGTTTTCATG
>JAOTRC010000001.1:16136853-16154031 GCA_027497675.1 Cyprinella lutrensis | reverse complement strand
AACATCGGTACCTAGTCAACCGTTCTCTGAGATTTGTTTTCATGATAATCTAATGTAAAGAGTTTTATCTCTAAAAACTGTTTAGCGTATAATTCTAGTACTGGGGGCATTTACTAAGTAAAAAAAATCACAAGTTTATACCACTAACAAGGCTTAAAATAGACCCACACTAACACAGTAACATAATGAGGGTCCATACATGCAAAACAAAGCATTGAGTGTACAGACCGTTTAATAAGAAGATACTTTATGAAGACAGTTCACTTCGTGAATTCAGACAGGAGCCATCTTAGAAAATACTCTCGATAAGTCGATCCCCGAACGCTGTTCACACAGTTCAGAAGTTCGCCGAACTCCATACATCTCAGCTCACTCAGCATGACGTATGTGGTTTGACTTGCCGTGATTGTTTTCTAAGATGGCTTCTGTCTGTATACACGAGGTGAACTGTCTTTATAACGTATCTTCTTATTAAACGGTCTAGTTTGGTTGTTTGTCGGCTGTATGAGACTAAGCTAGATTAACATTAGAGAATAACATACAGATCATATTGTAACTTTTCATCATGTTGAACTAAATAACATTGATTAGTTTGCTCACCATGCTTAACATTTGCTCACCTGATTAATAAATTAACATGCAGCACTCCCGCCTCTGTCAAGATAGTCGTGGACATGGAGCCCTCTGCATTTCGAAAGATGTTGATCTTCGTTTTAGTCCCCTTTTTGACTCAAAGTCTGCTTGCCATGGTCCATAATATTTGAACAAAACAACAAAAGTGTGAGCGTCCTTTTAGGCATAACAGGCATAACCGTTCCAATTGTCAACTTCTGTCGCCGTGGTTACAATTGGTGTATGAGGTCAAACCTTGCGGAAACTGGGTGTGATGCCATTGACAGCGACTCCTCACCCCTGCTCACACACCCCATTGTCTTAGTTAAAATCACAATTTTCTCATTTGAAACATTTGGAATATTGTAAGTAATCAACTAAACAAAATATATAACAATGTCCTAGTGGTTTTTAGATATTTTACTGCAGAAATCCTGCATATTGTACCTTTAAAATTGGAAAGAATTTTACATTTTGACATTTATCAGCCATGATATTGTCAGGTTATTGAATCCAGAATTTTAATAAGTGCGCATCCCTATTTGATATATTTTAAGTCATCCAAATGTTACAGTTCATTATTCATACTGAGTCATGCAGCGGGGTCATCATAGATTTTGGGAAAGTGTTCTCGGATCTCCAAACTCCCAGTCCATGGCCCTACATTTTCTCAGTGTGTGAGTTATTGTTAATAACTCTCTTTTATTAACGCTGGTGATGTTTGTTTGTTTCGCAGGAGAACTTGTGGCTGGACAGTGTATCTCTGCTTATCAAAGATTCATTTGAAGGAGAGATGCTGATGATTGACAACCTCTCTGGTTCTGTCTTCCATCATTACTCCTCTCCACCTGTTTGCAAAGACTGTAGGACTCATCCACAAGAGGTACGGCTTCACACTGGAGATTTGTCGTTGTTTGTTACAAATGCAAATGCACATGTCAGTATTTTTTAACATTTTCACAAAATTTCATGTGTTATTTTGCAAATTTCATTGTGTTATTTAACATTTGCGTAAGCAATGCTTCTGTCACTTGTTTCTGCTTCTTCTTCGGCTGTGTTTTGATCCGGAGATTCCGGATTGCGCCCCCTTACAATTTAACATTGAAAACATGAGCCATGTTTCTGGGGCAGGAACTTTCCCCTGGAACTAGGGACTTTGGGGTGGTTCTCTGTGTGTTTTAAACTGCATGGACCAGGGTCTAAATGATGTTCCGGGTAAAAATGTCCCCCTCGGAAAGTCCCTGCTTGTGAGGTAGTGACTTTTCAGTTACTTTCAGAGGTGGGACATAGGCACTTAACATGCTGATTGGTTGAGTTCATGTATAATTTTGATTGTTTGAATCCACTCAGCAATTTATTTAAACCATTTTTAAAAGTGTGTTACATGCAGTAAGTTCGAATATTCAAACTATTTGAATCAACAAGAGGGTTTAAAGAAATCCGGCCGATGGAGTGACGACTTCCTACGTCACTGAACTTTGCCTACTTTTCACAGTACTTTAGACCACAATGGAAGTGCTATAGAAAGATGGCTATTGCCAGAAATATCTGTCAATAATGGGGAAGCGTTTTATCCTAAATTATGGAAAAGTCTGTCAATGGCAGGGGAAGAGTTAGAATAACCTACATCGACCTACAAAGTACAAAGTATAATTAAAATAAATGGAAATTCAAATGACTGTATTTTTAATCTTGAAAGCTAAGTTTGAATGTTGCTTCACCAAACGTTTGAAATTAATTTATAAAAGTCTTTAAGGTTTACACATTCAATGGATGGATGGATGTATTTACGTGTACTACAGTACATAATTTAATGTACACACACAAAGTCTCCCAATGCTTGTGTCCTATCACAGTGACAGACAGGACAGGGGTGGTTCAGGAAAGAACTATTTCAATGGGTAACCTCCACAGCTGTCATTCCGCCATTCTGTCAGGCTGCCAACAATGTCAGTCCATCAGTCTGTTTCCATTACCTTTTCTCTGCTCTCCATACATCTGTGATTTGCAAGCTCTTCTCTCTCACTCACTCGGTTTCGACTCTAAATATCTCTTTTCTTGAATTACCCAAATTTCTTCTTTGAAAAATCATTACATTTTCAGACATGAACCACACTAATTCAAGGTCTCTTTTGGCAGTTTTATTACTCAAAATTCACCACAATCTGCAAACTCTATCCATTGGTCTGGTACAGAAATTCAAATACTATGAAAGGATTTGAAGGATGAAATCCCCTCTCAATTCTCATTGCAATAAATTCTGGTCCACAGCAGATCCACATGGCCGAACTGGAGCAGGCATCTCTGAGGTCAGAGCAGCTTTCAGATAAGTCATCCTCACCAGCACTGCCTGATGACCTCAGCCTGGATGAGCAGAGCGTGTACCAGATGACTGCCAAGGAGAGCAAGGTGAACTTTCTCTCAAAAAGATTGTTTTGTCACAATGCTTCACCCCCTTAATTATCTCAATATCCACACTTACAATTTAAAATATTAAAATCTTTTTAAGAATGGATGCGCTGTTATTAGATTATTGCTAATATCCTAAAGCCACTAATTATTTTCATGTTATGGCCAATAACTGATAATGGTTAATATAAAATGTTGCGCTATTTTGTCTAAATAAACAAACAAAAAAAAAACTTTATTATATTATTTGTTGTTTTTTATATTACTGCTGCCAATCAATTAAAAATAATTAATTAAAATTATTAAATTCAATTAAAAAACACTTAAATATTTAGAATGTAATAACTTCACAGTTAATCTCCAAATTAACATAAAAACAACATAAAGACAGTATATTTTAAATATTTGTTGGCATCTTTTTATGAATGAAGGCCAGTATTTATGATACTAATTATACAGCTACTGATGTCTCTGATAAATGAAAATTATTTTACCCCCCAATTTTAAACATTAATTATAATGCTATGGCAGGCAGGGTGGACATAATTACTTGACATATTTTATATAAGGGATTTCTTAAGTTATTTACGCCTGTCGGCTGTGTACAGACGTTGGTTTTTGCAGTTATTTTGTATTGAAGTCTATGGGAAGTCTAGTTTGTTTCCCCCAAAAGGGGGCGGGGACAAAATTGACAGTTACATCATGCCTTGTTACCACTTTGCAGGCTGGTGGTGGTGGAGTAATGGTGTGGGGGATGTTTTCTTGGCACACTTTAAGTCCCTTAGTGCCAATTGGGCATCGTTTCAATGCCATGGCCTGCCTGAGCATTGTTTCTGACCATGTCCATCCCTTTATGGCCACCATGTACCCCATCCTCTGATGGGGACTTCCAGCAAGATAATGCATCATGTCACAAAGCTTGAATCATTTCAAATTGGTTTCTTGAACATGACAATGAGTTCACTGTACTAAAATGGGTCACAGTCACCAGATCTCAACCCAATAGAGCATCTTTGGGATGTGGTGGAACGGGAGCTTCATGCCCTGGATGCATTTCACAAATCTCTATCAACTGCAAGATGCTATCCTATCAATATGGGCCAACATTTCTAAAGAATGCTTTCAGCACCTTCAATATTAATACCACGTAGAATTGAGGCAGTTCTGAAGGTGAAAGGGGGTTGAACACAGTATTATGGTGTTCCTAATAATCCTTTAATTGAGTTTTTATACTATATATATGGTATTTACATTGCTTAGATTCCCCAGCGCATCAATCATATAATCATATATATATGGTCCAAGTTGGTTGTTAAAGAAAAAGGCTTTATTTTGACGCTCCCAAAATGAACTACCTCTATCTGATTGATATGTAACTGCTGTAATCCATTGCATCCCAAACTATGATCCTTTAATTTAATATAATCAGTTAGAATGACCAGACTCGCACTAATTGGATTGAAGTAATCAAATAACTATAAGCTCTTAGTCTAAATCCTGCAGTCTCATGGGGCATGTAGCTCTGCTGCAAAACCAGCAGAGTTTTTCTGCAGACTTTAAACATCTCTGTCTATTTGTTAGAGAAACATCGTACAGGACAATCTGTAGGGCAGATGGCTCAGGTGATCCAGCAGTGCCTAATCTCTCCTTAAAGAGTGGTTCACTTTCAAAAGAATTAGCCAATGATTTACTCGCCCTCAAAGCCATCGTAGGTGTGTATGACTTTCTTCTTCCAGACAATCAGAGTTATATTAAAAAATATCCTGGCTCTTCCAAGGTTTATAATGGCAGTGAATGGCAACCAACTGATTAAAGCTCAAAAACATGCATTCATCCGTCATAAAACAGGGTGTTAATAAAGGCCTTCTGAAGCAAAACTATGAGTTTGTGTATAAAAGTATATATACATTTTTAAAACTTTATAAAGTAAAATATCTAGCTTCTGGTCAAATGAATATATAGAATCCATTTAAGTATAAAGCGCAACTTATGCGAGTAATGCGGCATACTGCTGATAGTTGTTAGTGGCTACACATTGCACTACACTACTTTTGACGGCATGAGTTGTGTAAGTTGCGCATTGGGGCAAGACTGCGTTTGGTCGGAAGTTAGACTTTTATGTTGTTACGTGTTAAATATGAATATTTTTCTTACACAAACTCACCGTTTTGCTTCAAAAGGCCTTTATTAACCCACATGAGCTGGTTTTTTTATGACGGATGGATGCACGTTTTTGAGCTTTAATCTGTTGGTTGCCATCCACTGCCATTATAAAGTTTAAAAGAGCCAGGATATGTTTTCACATAACTCAGATTGTATTCCTCTGAAAGAAGAAAGCCATATACACCTAGAATGGTTTGAGAGTGAGTAAATCATGGGCTAATTTTCATTTTAAAGTTAGCTAATCCTTTAATCTCTTTTACTGTTATAGAGAGAAGCCCTGGATACAGAGAAACTAAAAGAGTTTAGTTTACCATGAAAGCAAGATGTTAGCATATTAGAGTCCTAAAGCCTCCCAGGATACTGAAAGCTCATGCTAATGTTTTTGCTCAGGAAAGAGGCTGTGATGAATGTGTAACCTCAGAAGAACCAGGGGGGAGAGGTCACAGCAGGTTACGGCGACCCTCTCGGGTTCACAGCTCCGGGGCAGAGGATGGGTCAGAAACGCACGGAGGCGCTTCTCAAAGTCCACATCGCAACACACCTGCTCGTCATAGCATAGGTAATGCTGCACCTTCACAGTACTGCAGGAGTAATACTGGAAAACAAAGCAAGAAAACTGATGTGCTTTTGTTTCTTTCTGCTATGCTGAGAGTTTGAATTTTAACTGAACACCTAAATAAGTTGGCCTAACTTAAAGAATTAGAGTCAATTTATTAACTCACATAGCAGCTACTTTTGTTGATCTAATGAACTTAAAAAATTCTTCCCAATGCAACTAAAGATTGTTTAGCATTTGCCAATGCAAAGACCTACAACCCTCATTCTTTCATCATTGTATATGATTTTCAAAGCCCTACGAAAAATTGTTCTTTTGAACAGGTTCTTTTTAGTCACTGTCTGTACCAGTTTACCAAATTGGACTGAACCTTCTGAAACAGTCTGCAGCACAAGTCAGCACAGATCTACAAGTTACTCAATCAAAACTCACTTTCAGATGCGTCTGACAGTCACTCCATCTTAAAATGAACCAATATCCCAGAGTATATGATTCTAGGATGATGTTTTTTGCCTACTCATTCAGTGTTCTAGTTAGTTCAACGGTACACTGAACTGAGTTCTTGCCTGACATGCAAGAACTGTCTGCCGAGGGTTTCATAAAGAGTGCAAAATGTATGTTTCTGATGTCTTTTGCTGAAAAGCATAAAGAATAACACATAAAATGTATTGGAAAAATAACAGAGATACGATGGCAGTAGTTCTCGAATCAACAGCCAGCAGTATACTGATAGCAGTTCTTTCTCGAGTCGAGAGTCAGCTAATGGTTTCAACATCATTATTGGGTGCTTTAATAGAACTGAGTATTATTGACATCATTGTGTGATTTATTCATTTTAATTCTACATCTGTAAATTCATACTCAAATTACCCTTCTGTAACCTGTTTGTTACCTCAATTTAATTTCTATTAAAATGCAGTATCTGAATTTGTGTGCAGGTGGAGTTCCATGTAGCAGCGGTAAGCAAGAGTACCCAGAGGTTTCTGAAGGTTCAAGTCGCTCTAACACTCTTATTCGTCTCCCAGCTGAATTCTTCCACCCAGCTGCCGCGGTCCTCCCTGCACCCTCGAGAGGCCGACCGGGACACAAACCAAGAGGGCTCCGTCTAACTTCCCCAGCCTCATGGGCATCTCTACGCTCTCCTGGAGCAAATACCAGGCTGCTCACCACACAGGTATGTACTAAGTGTTTAAATCGGGGGGCTCAAGGACCTCCTATTAGTCTCCAAGAAAAATTGGGGGGCCCCTGGTGTTTCATTGAAACTAGAATACTAGAAACGATAAGTTTGACATTGTTTGTTATTTGTCTTGGGTGTTTGCCCAATTAACTTGAATCCAAAATTCAAGATATGGTATAGTTAAGACAAGTTAAGGCACTATTTTTATGAGGGCAACCCAACAAGAGCTTTGACAGAATTTGGACACTGTATCGACTATGTCAATTCAATGCTAAAATATATGACCCTTCTGTCCTCAGTATCCATCTCACAGTGACTCCTCCCTGGCTACGGGCAGCTCAGAGGGCAGTCTACCGACCACCATGGAAGAAGGGCTCAGTTTCATCTTATCCACCCCCCAGCCCCTGCTGGACACCCTCCTCGACGAGCGCGCTAGTTTCTCCACAGAGACCCTGAGACCCAGTCCTCCAGCCGCCCAGAACCTCCAACCAACGAGAGGGCACCAGCGCAGCAAGAGCAACTGTGAAAAGAACATCCATGGAGGAAGCACTCAGCAAGGCTCTGATGGGGATGTGGGGATGGTACGGTGCGGCTTTAACCAGACATGTGACAGCCAGCAGCTCTCGGAGTCACCGAGCAGCCTGTCGCTCACGTCACTGCTACTGCCGAGCTCTCTAGCGCCCCCATCTGTGAAAAAGTGCAACAGCACGGGCAGCTTAGACCAGGGAACTCTCACAACCCAAGAAAATATGTTTTCAAAAGAGCCACTGGGTAATATCGCAAGTCCCTGGAAAGAAAGGAAGGAAGGAGGAAGAGAGAGGCAGTTGGAGGCAGCACGCGGAAAAGACGCAGAAAGTACAAGCCAAATAACAATCGTAGGCTCTAGAAAAAATAGATGAAACTCTACCTAGAGTTAGTCCTTTCTAAAGCCCACTACTCGATCTCTGTTTTTTTTTCAGGGAGCAGTTTGACATGTGGCGTTCCATCTCAAAAGTCTTTCTCTCTCTAACTCCCTGTTTTCATTTGTGACCTGTTACCATTTTGTATTTGCTCGTGGTAATCGTCCGACAGGACTATAGAGAAACTGGACGGAGAGACTTGCGAGAAGCGGTTTGGCCCCTCAGTGCATGACTAGGGAGAAAGCTCAATCGGATGCCTGAAGGATCAGGTCAGGAAACAACGCACTGTACACGTAGAGCTTTCCAAATGCTGGAACGCTAGGAGTTTTCTTCAAATACAAAAGTATAAATAGAGAAACTGAAAAGATCCAGTAAATCATATTTCTTCTCTAAAAGAGGGTATGCTGTGTTTAAAAATTTAATGCAGTTGAGTATACTTTTTCAGTATACATACTTTTTACAGGTTATCTTTTCATTTATCATTCTGTTTGTCTGTATTCTATATATTTAAAGATATCGGAAATTGTTCCACCGTCAGCCTGAAGCAAAGCTTTCGTTTTCGGGGAGGGACCAAACTAAATGAAAGGAAGTCAGACTGTCAATCTGTCTGTCATTTTATTTATTTATTTATTTATTTATTTATTTATTTTTAGTTATTAAAATTAGTTTAAATTATTGTTTGTATATTTATTTAAAGGGCAAATATAGAAATATGTAATCTCCTACCTTTTGCATTGGGAGATGAAAAAAAAATATGGACACAAGGACAAAGAACAGCCCTCTGACGGAGTCTCTTTACAAAGACGTTCAATGTAACTATTACTGAAGATGTCAATGCTGGATGAACGGAGTGAGGTTTTTACTCAGATATTTTTTTATTGATATGCTCTGGATCAAGGAGTAGGTGACTCGCATTGTTGTGGTCACTTTTGTCCTCCCCACAACCCAAAAACATTTCTCTATGTGACTTTATTCTCTGCAAGTGGCTTCCATTTTTATAATTTTGGTTAGGTGGACGGGACTCTTTGTATGCTGGGGAGAAAAGATACAAGCAAACAGAAAAAAAGAAGAAGAAAAGGGGGAGGGGGATTTTAGACTGGATTACCTGAACTCTTGGATTTTTTGGAGGTTGAATACAGCCAGACGCAAAGGATGATGGGACGCCATGGGATTTAAATGATTCTTCAAGAGCCTCTGCTTTATTTTGGTCCTTGGATGGCATGTCGGATGAAGAAAACACAATACAGTGATTTTTAGCTTTAATTTTGACAAAACTAGGTTGATTGGATTTGCAACTGAATCAATTATTTAAACATGAATTTTCTTTAGCATGGTTACTGGACTGAAGTAGGGCACCTCTTATTTATTATTCCTCCTCTTTAAAAAAAATTGCTCTTGTTTGCTCTTTATTTCATCTAGCTTATAGACTTCGTCACTGTAGTCATGTGCAAATGGAGCAACTCTAGGTATGACACTCCAAATATCTTAGTTTAGTCTGCCGTAGTGTTTTGCACCCCTGGTGAGTTTACTTTTATAATATTCATGTGAATATCACAATTAGACTTGACCTGTTGATGAATTTCATTGACACTTGATTCGTAGTGACTGTCCATCCATGAAGTCGGGGTCTCTCTACATTCCATCAGTTGTGTTGTGCTTTAGTCAGGACCCAAGCATGGGATTGTCATTTTAATCTTGCCAATTCCGTTCATGAAGCCACCATTTTGAAATAAGAAACACTGAAGCATTAAAGTTTAATCCACAATAACAAAGGGCTTACTTGGTTTCCAAGGTGTTCTTGGATCTCACAAGACAATTTTTGCTAATAGTGTGCAAGACTTCAAAGGTTAGTCTGACACTACAGCAATAAACAGTAGCTTTGTGTGCCCCAAGTAAACAAAATGATGTCAATGTCTTTTTTTTTCTTTCTTCAAGTAGAGTATTTACCCTTGTTTACAAGCCTAAGTAACGATACCTGCACGACGTGAGGGCTGATCACATTACATAACCATTCGATCATTGAGAATAGATGGACTGCCAATGGTTCAGACCAACATATGAAGTCATTTCGAACTCAGGACCTTGGAAAATACCACTACTGAAGGCTCTGTTTCCTCAGGGAGACAGATAGCTGGAACAAAAGAGGGCTGTATGTTAAATGTTAATGTTCATTTGATTTGACTTTGCATTTAATGCTCTAATAAGCTTGCGTCAGTGCATCACCATTATAGCAGAAAACACGAGCGGTGACGAGTAGTAAGAGTAACAGATAGACCGAGAGTTAACGTATCGGCATTGTTGTATAGTTTACAAGTGTATGTAGCTTAAATAAAAATCTGACAGTGCATTGAAGGACAAATGCATATCTTACGTTTTTGAAAAGTGTATGTATGCGTGATGTTAAATGGTCTTGAGTGATGGGTGAGATTTTATACGAAACTGCGTCTTGTCACTGGGTTGAACATTTGTACATATCCTTTTATATATTGAATTGCATGTGTGCTATGACCAATGATACATGCATTTTAGAATGGTTGAGGCTTATAGGTTTTATCATTTTTTTTCCACCCACCCTGAGGTCTTCCTGAATCTGTATTAATGTAAAACATAATTTCCCTTTGTTTTATTAATGAGACTACAATTTCTCATTAGACTTCTGTGGTCATGTGTAGTTTGGCCTCAAACTGTCTTCTGTGCTCCTGTAGCTTAGATCCCTTATCGAACAGTTAGTTCTTGAATCTGATTGGCTGTGCGGAGTGCTGATGTTTCAGTGTTTGAATGATTTCACTCGTCTGTGTTTGCGGCGTTCCAGACCAGAGTATGTGAGCGGTGTAGATTGAAAGTGGGGTTGTTTTGTTTTGAGAGCTTCTGAGACCAAAATTGAGTGCCAGATGCTGGATTTCTCTCAACGGAGAAATGCCGAAAAAAAATGGAGTGGAGCGAGAAAACCATGCATGTGTGATTATGAAGCGTTTTGATGAGGGAGGGAAATTCAATGTCACTTTATTCTACTCGCAACCTCTCTTCTGGTCTGTACTACAGTATGTTTTTTTTGGGAAGTATTTTATAAAAAACATGTTAATGAAACCTGAAATTACTTGATTTTAAAGGGATAGTTCACACACACACATACACACTAAATCTGTCATATATTTTTGGTCAAGTATGCCTTTAACAACTTGTGCTGATATTCAGTGCTGCTCTTGTGGCGTTCCTTAAGTTGATATTCATGAGTAAAATTCATTGATTTGCCCCTCTAAAAGAAGCAATAAACTCCATGTAGCATGGCCCTTGAGAAAAGAAAGTGTGTGGAAAGAGACAGGAGAGGTTCTGATAGTGGACATGCTGCTAGTGGTTTGGCATGCTTGTGTGGTCGGTCAGAAATCTCTGAAGCGGAAATGCATGGGAGAAGTGTTTTTTTCCCCCCCCCACACCTAAACCAACTCTTCCCTCCAGCTATCTGTCCTTTAAATGTCAGCTGCTCCAAGTCCTGACCGCACGTTCGTAAGGCCGTGGTGTCGCCAGCCTCGGGAATCTCGGGACGCGAGCTGTCACACCATTGTACATATCAAGAGCCGTCTGAAGGGGTAGTGTTTCTGAAGCTGCGGTTTGTGTACTTTACACTGGTGCCTGGGCTGTTCTGGAGGTCATGCTTTATATTTGACTCATAAATGTGCTTTTATCTAATCATTTCAGCTTTGGAGAGTGTCGGTTAGATGTATAGAGAACCTCTGTCATCGTGGCTGTATCGGTGTTTTATCTAGAGGTTGAGTAATTGCTCTCCACCGTCTGACTGGAATAAAGCAAGCGCTAATCGCTACAAAAGCCATACGGCTGAAATAAAGGTGATCCTCCTACTTAATGACAAAAAATGATCTTCAGTAATGACCTGGGCATCTCTGAGAGGACAATGTGATTAATTCCCAACCCATGTGGCATACTGTATGGCCTCGAATGTGTCATTATATGTACCTTTCTGTTTTTGAAATTAAAAGAGAAGAAAGATATGGTTAAAATACTTCTATGTGTTGTATTTTTGGACTGAATTGCAAGTGTAGCCCTGAGTAGGTTTTTTTGAGTCATTCTCGCTCTCTCTTCTCCAGTATGCCTCTCTCACTTGGTGTGTTTGGCAATCACAAAATCAAGGCACCAGCTCTATCATCAGAGAGAACAGCACTTCACACACCTGAAATATGGTAGCCCACTCAAACACACACACATACACAAACAACAGTTTCATCAAGGTGACACAAAGCAAATCGCTCCTGACATGCTTCCTAGATTCGGTTACTCTACCACATTTAGTGGCGATAAGAGGGAAAAAAAGAAGAGCTAGGAGATAAATGACACAAAACAAAAACACTAGAAACATCCTGTGACATTGAAAGATTAGTAAGAGAATAACTTCAGTGTGCACCGGTGTCTAAATTTGAAATCATGCCAATCCTTTTGGCCGGCGGACGTCAGGTGATGAAGCGTAGTGCGTCATCAAGCCCTAAAATGGTCTTTTTGTCTTCAGAAGCCGCATGCCTGTTTCGGTATCTAAATCTAAATCAATTGTTCCTGCCACCAAAACAGCACTTTTCACATTGGATTTATTGTGCCTATGAGGCGTGCAGTATTGCTTCGTTTCTAGGGACCAAAGCCCACTCCACTAGGAGAGTGGCCTCTTGTAGAGCGCTAGCGTTTGCCAGATGTTTGTGCTGCAGTTGGTTGGTTCTCTCTGCACACATTTCAGGTTCTACATTTTGGATATAGATTCAACGCCAGGATCTCAGATCCTTCTAAGTTAATCCTTAAGGTTGGTAAACACAAAGTGATAACCTTACTGGTCAGTCTTTATTTTATTGCTTGCAAGGCACACAGCATGTTTCATCTCTAGGCATCAAGCACACCAAACTAGGAGTGCACTACCTAAGGTGCGCCTTTACAAGATGTTTTATGTTGTGGCAGGCTGGTTCTAACCCGGGATCTCAAGTCCTGTTTTTTTTTTTTTTTTTCTCTCTCTTTGGTGGCCAAAAGGCTTGTGCGTATCCATACTTCACAACCTTGCTGGTCAGACATTTCTCACCTTGTCTAAGAGGCACAGAATGGCTTCGCCATGTTACAGTGTTAAGTTCCCTCAAAAGGGAACATCTCGGGGTTACGAATGTAACCTGGTTCCCTGAGAAAGGGAACCACTGCATTGCTTTGGCAAACTTCATGCCTACGCAACCACTTCAGATAATTTGAATCTGGAGATTCTGTGAGTTAGGTGCCCTTTAATGGACTTTAATGGGTGATGTGCCATACTTTGTCACTTAATCTCCATTGTCCAATAGGATTGGGGTGATTTTACACGTGCTTCAGACACTGGCAAATGCTGAATGCACTTCCATAGCATCATCACTTGTGTCACGTTCCCATACATAACCTTGAGACATTTTCTATGCTTATATAGCCAGGTTTAACAGATAAACAATCTTTTGTAAAATATACCATTTTGGTGCTGTGCTGGGTCTCTACTTTGTATGATAAAATCAGGGTTCTTTTCTTTCTTTCTTTTTATGACCATTTTTTTAAAGGCACACTATGCAGGAATTTCTATTTTTTTGAAACAGCAACCCCTAGAGGCGCTGAGGAGTACTTGTATTTAATGTTACTGTCGTAAATACCACTCACGCAGAGCGTCTCTACCATAGACTGATCTCTGCATTCACAGCCTGATGCCCATTTGAAGCAGTTATTTTAATGTACAAATCTTGCAAAGTGTGCATTTTTTGCATTAAATAAGAGATTTTTGAACTCAAGCTGAGCGCTCATGTCCGCTGCTATCAGTGTCATGGATGCAGTGTCTTTGTGGCGGTGCACGCGTCTTCACTCGAACGTGCTCTTCAATCTATCGCATTTGCGAGACTCTCTATTCATTATGCTGAAATCACAAAATAAACTGCACAAAAACGTGTCCCTGCTTGATTTAGACTGTAACCACTGATGAACATATTCAGTTATATTTCTATGCAGGCTTTTGCATATAAAATGAATTTGGTTGCTTTTGCATATAACATGAATTTGCTATGTCCTTTTCTAGTCTTGGACCATACATTTATGTTTAAAACATATGTTTAAGTTACTGTGAGGTCCATTAATATTCATGTTTCTGAGTGCTTTGCTAATGTGAGTTCAGCTTCAGTTCATTGAATTCACTGGTTGGCTTTATGTGTATGTTTATGTAGATAGCTGATGGAAATGATAATTCGTTTGTTGTCTCAGCGATTATGAATCCCTTTTTTGATCCTGATTTAAAACTACTTACTTAGGTAGTAGGACTTTAGTAATTTTAAAATAAATTCTATGCCCTCAGTCGAGACAGCAGGTGTTTGGGCTGAAATGTCTGCCCCAGAACCCTACTTGGAAACAAGAGAGATCTTTTTTTGGGTCTGAGACTGATGATGATTCTTATTTGCAATGACAGTATCATAATTTCTTGTGTCGGTGAGGTAGGCCTACTGTTGTCTAGGCTTGTCTGCGAGAGGCTTATGAAGTGTCAAATCTGTTATAAACTTTGCCCAGTCCCACCTTGCCTGTGATTGAACTTGGGCCCGATGGTTAGGATCTAAATTAGGGGACCACTAAAGAATTTGCAGTTTATTGTTTCGGTGTTCATTTCAACAATTGAAATGAAAAATCCTTCAAATGCCCAGTGTGCACTGAAGATTTCACTAGACTTTAGTTGCTGCTTATTGTAAGTAGTATAAATAATAAAACGCTGACCATAATACAATCTGAGTTCCAAAATGTCCTGGATCTTCCAGGCTTTATAATGGCAGTGAATGGCCATTTCTCTTTTGAAGTCAGTCAAAGTGCATCCATCCATCATAAAAGTAATCCACTCCGGGGGTAAAAAAAAAGGCATCCTGAAGTGAAGCGATGTGTTTTTGTAAGGAAAATATCCATATTTAAAAATTTATCGATTAAAATTATTAGTTTCCAGGCAGACGGCCGTACGCATCGATTTTACGGCGAACGATGTATGATGTAGGAGTAGTGTAAGTTTAGACGCCTCTTCCGGTTGGGCGACAAACTCAAGCTCCTCCGACATTTCTATTTTCTATTTAAAAATTTTCATTTTAGTTTTGTTTTGCTCTATCCTCATTTGTTAATGTGTAATTTGTCATGTCAAAGGTTACTCTTTCGCCGTAAATCGATGCGTACGGCTGTCTGTCGGAAGCTAGTTATTTTAGCCAGTAAAGTTTTAAATATGAATATTTTTCTTACACAAACACATCGCTTCACTTCAGAAGGCCTTTATTAACCCCAGCAGAGCCGTGTGGATACTTTTATCATGGATAGATGCACTTTGATGGACTTCAAAACATAAACAGCCATTCACTGCCATTATAAAGCTTGGGAATTTTTTTGTTAAATAACTCGGATTGTATTTGTCTGAAAGAGAATGTCAGATACACCTAGATTGAGGGTAAGTAAATCATGGGCTAATTTTAATTTTTGGGTGAACTATCCCTTTAAGCAAGTATTGTCTGTATCCTTCTGGCACATTTGCCTTGTTTTCTCTTTTTATGCACTTGATTATTTACAGGTACAGTTTTTATGTAATTCATGCATTTCAAAGACGTCATTAGTCAAGCATGATGTTATTTGTTTTAACAAACATGATCTTGTTTTTAATCAAGCAATACGAGCAAATGTTGAATTCAACTTTTGTGAGGTCAAGGCTCTATTTACAGAACCTCATTTCACTTTGCAGGAACGGATTGATTGTGTTGCTCTGATTTAGAAAAACTGCCGTACAAATCATTCTTGCTAAATGACTGCACCAAGTGCTCTTGGAAATCCAAATATGCTTTAGCTTTATATGGTACAATACATTATATATACTGGGCTCTCAATGAATTTGCTGAGGCATGAATTTGTTAACTTCTTTCTTCTGCTAGGAACGAGGGAAAGACAGATATCTTATTTTCATGCCAAGGTCTTACACAGCAAAGACTTGGCCTGGTCAGTTATCTGTGTTTGGAAAATTACCTTAAAATTGCAGCTTGCCAAGCTAATCATAAATTGAAGTAGGGTACAACGGGGCTAAAGGCACACCTTAAGAAAGATGTGCTTTTCACTGCTCCCAGAGTGTGTGATTGGAGTAAAAAAATATGTTTGTATTGAGCATTGATGGAGCAACAGATTTTGTGTGAAAATAACTGTTATGTTTGTTTGAAAATCTTATAAAGATATGAGGCGGCACGGTGGGCCTTTTACCCCATACACGGTGCAAAAGGTACAAACTATACAAAGTACAAAACTATACAAATACTTTAGCTAAAATAATATTTTTCTAATATTGTCTAAGTTAATACTTAATCAAAACCATAATTTTATCAAAGTTTGTACTATTTCCAGTTTATTTTGATAAATAAAAGACTTATGTCTATATGATGAACTCATTATACGGTGATTATCCAGCTATTTACTATCATGTTAATTATTTTCATGTTAAAAATTAACAGCAGGGGCGCCTTTTAACCCAAATACCATACTTTTACATATTCTTCCGTTATTAAAACAAAAGTTGCTTTAATTACATTGAACAAAACTGAAAATCGTCAAGAAAATCTTTGTTTCAAAATATAGTCAATAATTTTAACGATTTCTCTTTGCTACAAAAATCTACAACATTTTTAAAAACATTAAATATTAGATCAAATTAGTGCATAATCAAGTTTGCGTTTCTACCCGCGATTGTGTCATGGATCAGCCAAATTTCCATGAAAATCATAAAAAAGCGTTTGTTAAGAAAGGTGCTGAGCTGAATTTTTGTGCCATCTTGTTTCAAAAGTTTTACCCCAATTTACCCCAATGTGCATTTAGCCCTGTAGTACCCTAGTTAAACTATTTAAAGTAGTCAAGCTACTGAATGTTTTGAAAAAGTAGTCTACAATATCAGTTACCAGCAACAGTAGCTAACTTACTTTATAAATCAGCTTATCAGTGAATTGGTTGTTTTATTTGTTTATTTACATCAACCGTCTGAACAAATTGATTCATTAGAATTACTCAGACTCTCCAATGCTACTGAATTGGAAAGAGTACAATTTAGGATGAACCAATTAATTACAATCAATCAGACATCCAGTGCTAAAAGAGAGAGGATGCAGATCTGTTCATTTCCCATCCTAAACATTCAAGTTACCATGGAATCAAAATTTGTAGTTTTTATGGTGTTTTTCAGAATTTATAAATGCTTTATCTGTGCTTAACACAGTCTCATCCCAATTCGTCATATAACTGACATTTTGGGACGTCTTTTGACCATTCGTCAATATACGACTTTTTAGGGCCCCCTTAAACGTCGGTAGATGACGATCCCG
>JAOTRC010000001.1:16124053-16136753 GCA_027497675.1 Cyprinella lutrensis | reverse complement strand
TAAGTCTGACAAAAACAAAAAAGAAGAAATGTTTTTTAGATTTTATTATTTCATCCAGGGACAAGAAAAGTACCATATAAAGAATCACCCCATAACAAAAACATAATCAAACGATGTCATATTTGCATTAAAAATGTCATAACTGTGTGAATGACGGTTGTCGCAAAACTTCCTTCATATTCATAACATATGTCATGTCATGATTATGAAGATGTCATGTTAGTCTTATGCACACCCCTTCAAGTAAAGTGTTACCGAAGAGACTTTATACTTAAGTTGGGCTGTGGACATCCATGTGTGTCAGCTTTTTCAGGGGAAGAAGGGATTGGTAATGGAGTGGTGGATAGGAAGAGAGTGAAAAGCAGCTTTTGTCTTCCATCTGTGCTTGTGCCCTGCCACCAAAACCTCATCTGAGGTGTTATACAATACACACACTGTCTGATAGTGACATTGTTTTGTTTAGTATGCACTCATCTGCTTTCTTTTTCTCTATTTGACATTATGACCGCTGCTGTCCATTAAAATGCACTGATGTCTGACTTTAAGAGAACAGTAGCGCTTATCACATAACTGTACTGAGAAGGATTAAACCCCCACCCCTTCCACACACAATATTCCCGCTCACCTCCGTGTGGACTTGAAGACCGGGCTCTGACCTCGTTTTCATCGTGAGATAGAGAGTAAACTGATCGCACAAGTGGTGTGATATCATCAGTGCCGCCCAATGAGCGGGTCTTCAGAGTGTGACACGCGCGCCCGCCGCTCGTCAGTCTCTAGCAGCGCTCAGCCCGAGGACGAGCTTTGTTGTGTTGTGGGACAGGATTAGGATTAGGAAAAATCGTGTCGCACCTGGACATTTTCTCTGTACGTATTTGTTCATTCTCTTTTAATCTGTTGTTTTAGAGATTATTGTTGTGTGTTAATTTATTCAAGCAGTAAGGTTGGAGAGATGTGCTATATTTTTAATTGCGATGGCTTTATAAAGATCTTACTAAGTTCAAATAATAACATATTACAGGTTTTTTTTTAAAATCAAATTCTTATTGTTTCATCAAGGAAATTCAAGTGGTATTAAAGCATATCAAACTCTATAGGCAAGCCAACGTAAGAATAACTTCAAATTCAATATTATATATTTGCATATCTCAGATATTATTGGGAATTTAGTAATTTTATCTTACTTTTTGTCCATGTCAATACCAGCAACTTCACCTTATTGCATATTTCTGCTTAGTTTGGGCATCTGAATATTTTTTTTTAAAGTATAAGCTCCATATTCTCACTATATCATACTATATGAGCCATAAAATTCTGATATTTTACATATGGTGCAAACTTACTTAGATTTAGTGTGTTCCATTCTGAATATTATTTCATAGTATGTCATGCACTAGAGGTATGTTCACCTAAAAATAAAAAAAACATTGATAATTATTTACTCTTCCTTTTTTTCTAAACCTGTATGAATTTATTTATCATCAAACATATAAATTTTGAAGAGTGTTTCATGTTTGTCCTGACAATGAAAGTCAATGGGGTCCAAAACAACGTTGGCCCCTACTGACTTTTATTTTTTTACCTGTTTCACAGGTTTGGAAGAATGTTAGAGTAAATGATGACTGATTGAATCTTGGTTCTATACAAAATAAAGTGCAGGTTGGTTATGATTTTAATTGTGTGTAAAGTCATTTGGTGTATGTCTGCGCATTTTTTGGCATGAGTTTGGCTGTGTAGTGAAGTGTAAGATCCGTGACTCTGCCATTGTTCCAGTAGTTGCCATGGATGAACCTGCTGTGCTGGTCATGTTGTCATTAATAAATGGCATTAATTAAATTGCTTTGACAACAGCAGGTTAATTCAGGGTGAGGTGTGATACCAATGCAGTGGGACAGGCCTGTCTGCATGCACAACTTGTGTGTGTGTATTGATGTTTGCATTCAATGCAGTGTTATTCATTTTAAGATTTTTTTTTGTGAAATGTGTGAATATATTAGATGTGTTGTTAGATGTTTGATTAGGTTTTTAGGACGCCAACATGTAGAAACCAACATTATGCCATTGCCATTAGAATGTAAAGATGTTCATTTTGATTGCAGGGTCACTTTCAACATTTGATTTTAGCGTAAAGTCAGCGTGAGTTGATATTATATATTATTATACATAATATACATGTCATAGGCTTGAATCACCGGCATGAAATGATTGTCTGTTTTGAGAAGTAATAATAGGTATCATGAACATCGGTTGTGTCAGCTGATGCTCAGGAATGTTGGTGACTGGGTTTGACCAAATTCAGAAA
Organism: Cyprinella lutrensis; assembly: GCA_027497675.1. NCBI lineage: Eukaryota > Metazoa > Chordata > Actinopteri > Cypriniformes > Leuciscidae > Cyprinella > Cyprinella lutrensis. The sequence continues at coordinate 16,134,454 of JAOTRC010000001.1, read as the reverse complement.
TGAAGAATGGGAATCTTTTTTATTCTTGAGTAGTGTTTGACCGATAATGATTTCTTTATTTCCAGTGCCACCATCTTAGAAAGCAGGGTGACCGATGGCTGATATAAACCTGATTCATATCAATGTTATTTAATATAGCACCATTATACACAACCAGGGTTGACCAATGTGCTGCACAATATAAACAGAACAACTTGACAATACAATATAATTACTAAAATACAATGCAGTAAAACTTCCTTATTGATTATAAGCAAATTATAAAGAAAACTCTGATTTAAAAACAGTTAGTGATGATGCAGATCTAATACAGAAGAGCATTCTACAATCCACAGCCGGGGCTGCTACTGAAAAGACACAATATCACACTATTTATTTTAAAAACCATTTTAAAAAACCTTACCCAATGCAGCAAAACAAATCTGGTAACACTTTATTTGAAGGGGTGTGCATAAGACTGACATGACACTCTCATAAACATGACATAACACCTGCCATGAACATGAAGTAGTCTTTATGTTTATGACTGTTGTCATTAAGTGTCATTCGGTAAATTATGACACTTTTAATGCAAAGTTGACATTGTTAAATTGTCTTTGTTAAGACAACTTGACATTAACAAAGACAAAAATGTTTTTGTTATGACAACTTGACATTAACAAAGACAAAAAAAAGTCTTGATTATGACAACTTGACATTAACAAAGACAGAAATGTCTTTGTTATGACAACTTGACATTAACCAAGAAATCATAACTAGTCCAACGTGTTCCACTTTACTTGAGGAAAGGGAAAATATTAATGACACTGTTGTTAAAGCATTTGATGGTGTAATAACCCTTAATTACATCTTTATAACTACTAGAATGTGTTCCACTTTACTTGAGGACAAATAAAATATTCATGTCACAGTTATAATGGTTTCATGACGGCCAAAGTCAAAACCATAACCATAACATATGACAGGGTAATGTAATGTTAACACAAAGGTAAATAACTTATTTAAGTTTGATAATTAGACCTGTTATGACATATTTGTGACAGATTGACAGGTTATGATTTCTTGGTTAAATGTCAAGTTGTCATAATCAAGACATTTTTATCTTTGTTAATGTCAAGTTGTCATAACAAATACATTTTAAACAATGTCAACTTTGCATTAAAAGTGTCATAATTTCCCGAATGACACTTAATGATAACATTCATAAACATTCATAAGACTCCTTCATGTTCATGACAGGTGTTATGTCATGTTTATGACAGTGTCATGTCAGCCTTATGCACACCCCTTCAAATAAAGTGTTATAAATTGACTTGAAGTAGGAAATATTTTTTAATATACAGTTAAAATATTTTGCTTGATTTATCATGCACATCAAACATCTTCAACAAACTAATATACAAGTATTTCTTAAAACTGCATACACTACCATTCAAAAGGTTTTTTTTAAAGACATTAAAACTTCTATTAAACATGGATGCATTTAAAAATTAAAATAAAAAATCCAACCAAATCCATTCAAATGTTGGATTTTGACTTTGAACCATTTATCAAAGAATAAAAAATAAAACACGGTTTTCACAATAAATATTAATATTAATATTATTTTTAACTGTGATAATAATAAGAAATGTCATATTATTATAAGAAATTGGCTGTAAATTACCAAATAAGCATATTAGAATGATATATTAAAATAGGAAGTTATTTTAAACTATAATAACATTTCACAATTTGACACTTATTTTTGATCAAATAAATACAGCCTTGATAAGCATAAGATACTTAAAAAAAAAGAATTAAAAAAATAAATTAAAAAATTAAAAAATCACGCAGACCCCAAATTTTTTTAAGGGTATATTATACTCAAACATCTAAATAAAGTGAACACATCTGAAAACTTATCACTTGTTAGACTGTGTAAGCTGACCTACTAGGCATCACTTGCCAAAGTCCAGAGAGAAGCCAACAAATGGATCAACACTAGAATTCTCTGTCAGTGCCATCTTATGTTATTGACCCAGTTGGCACTGAGGCATAGGCTTCACTGGAAAGGGAATTTCACTATTAACAGTGTCAGCATACATCAGAGGGTTCGAAGATTATCAGTTTGCATTGCAGCACCAGATGGAGACACATCTATCAGTGTCCTTTTTAGGTCAACCCAGTTACAGAAAGCCATGCTAATTAATTCTCTCTCTCAAATGTGACTTTCTACAACATAATAACAAAAACAGGAAAACATTTACTAAAAATCTATTCATATATTTAGCTAAACCTATACTACACTAAACTGATGCCCTCTGGTGGCCTTCAATCTGTTCTGCACGGCTAAATACAGTAGCGCGGCTAAAACATCTGGGTCAGAGCGTGGCCCTGAGATAAAAAATTAATGAGCACTGTAGATGGCAGATGGAGTTGTCATAGATACCTGATGTTCGAGATGAGCTGTTGCTGCTCTTCGGTTGTCAATATGTCAGGAAGAACGGAAGCAAGCCAGTCCACCTTCCTCTCAGCAGCAAACTGTTTCAGCACAGCAAAAAGTTTCTCTTTCACCTCTGGATCGTTCCTCAAAATCTCCTCAACCTGAAAAAGGAATGATACCAATATTGTACACCTTTAATTACACCGATTCATAAAAGCGCATTCAAAGTCTGTCAGGTAAACTCACTCACCCTCCTGTTGAACTCCAGAGCCTTCTGTTTGCGGTCCTGACGCAAGCCGTCTATGTCTTTCAGAGACCCCTCTAAGCATCCGCTGCTGCGTTTCTGACGACTGCCCATGCACAGCACCCCGAGACGCAGTGTTCGGCCCTGAGAGGCCTTTATCAAAGCGGCCGCCATCTCGTGGTGCTTCACAGGGATCCCATTCACCTCCATGACATAATCTCCAGCTCGGAGACCACTGCGACCCGCTGGGGAGCAGGGGGAGCAATCCTCCACCAGCAGGGGGCAGTCTCCCACTATAGTGAATCCAAAGCGACCATCAGGGCCTGGAGTGATATCCATCTGCAGACAGTCAGTGAAATGATAGAAATGATTAAAATCAAATGTTGTATTTGTTAACATTAATGCTGTCATGGTTCATGAATTCACTGTCTTTCTCTAGTCTTGCGTGCTGTTGTGTGTGTGGGCGTGGTCACTGATCATTGATGATCAGCAGTGCAAGCTAACTTAAATTTTTTTGGCCCTTTATATGTTCAGTAACTGGTGTCTCATGTTGTATCGTTTTCCTGGTGTGTTTCCTCGGTAATGCTTCCTTTTACAGTCCAGTTACTCATGTAAATACTATGTACTTGTTTTAGTAACTACAATTACTGGGTAATAACTAGTACTAACCCTGAACCTACGCCTAAACCTACCCCTGTTCCATGTACTTACCTTATCTTTTCTAGTACTTTCTAGGTAAGTACACTGTAAGTACTGTACTGTAAAAGGAAGCGGTACCGATTTTATTTAGATTTCAGTCGGTTTCTCACCCAAATCAGTCTTATTTCTTTGTCAAATGGACAAGTTTGAAGGAACATTTTATGGTACTTTTTTGTTTTTTTCTTTGCTTTATTATGTTCTCATTGTGTTCCACAGAGGGAAGTAAGACATACAGCTTTGGAACAATGTGAATGTGAGTAAGTGATTTGTCATTTTTGGGTGAATTGTTCCATGGTGTTGAAATAACAAGTACTTATGGGTGTCGTGTTTTTTGTGTTAGATATTTTTGGCCGTTTAGTGAGTGATGAATGGTCTCAGTGTCAGAAGCACAGCCTTATGTTTTATCGTTACATTTGTTAATGTTCAAAGCCCTTTATCCCAGCAGTCCAATGCAGCGCTTGAGTCATTCATTGGGGGAAATGAAAAACAGGCCATTCATACTCTGGACTTGGTAGCACATAGGCCACTGGCTTCTTCACAGAGTGTTTACACAGGAGCTGATGGAGGGACAAATCGAATGGATTTTAGATAGTGTGATCTGGATGAGAGAAAGGCTGAGAGTAGAGGAACAGGATTACGATAGATGGATTTGAGCATCACCGAAAACAGATACCTCAGATGATGAGAGATCTTCAGTGGAAAGGACGGAGAGATGGAAAGTGGGAAATGAAATCTTTTGAGCTTATTGTGGTTGTGTGGTGTGTCCCATATCTTATGGGTCTCTGGAATAGAAAATCTAGAAGGTGTCTTGTATTTGTCAAGGGTCTTAGTGTTTAAAGAGCACATTTGTGCATGACAAAGGTGTTACGATATTTGAGGGTGCCTAAACTACACGACTGATTTAGCTTTCACCAGTGGGAGGTACTTCCTATGAGCAAGCCCAATCAGCAAAGCTGTCACTCAAAATCACTGGGGCGTGGCATTACTCACCATTGCTTCTCTGGCTTTCTGCTGCAGTTTGACTGATTTTTATCAGGTTGAGAGGCTGTTTATATGAAAGACTTATAAATAAATATATATATATTAATATATGTATACATAACACTTTATTTTTGCTTTCTTTGTACTATATTGTCAAAATGGATTGATTGCTTTATTTAGTTGATTCTGTTCATATAAAAACCAAACAAAAAGTTGTGCAATAATGAACAATGAAGAAAAAAAAATATATACCTTGTAATTTAGTGTATATATGTAGCCTGGTGGCAATAAAGAGGTGTGACTTTCAAAAAGAGCATTTCGCCCAGAACTGACTGAGGTGTTCTCTCTCACGGTTGTACATTCACCACCGGTCCTGCTTAAGATTTCATTGTAAAATGTATTGTATGAAATAAAATTGAAGATATTGAGACTTTATGAAAAACATTGTGCCATGCAGTGTTTATTATTTTATTTGTATGAATTTGACGTTGCTCATTTTTAGGTCTCTCGTTGACGCTATAGTTAATTTCCTACTAATAGAATCTGATGGCCTCATTAATGCACAATGACCCTGTTTTATAATAGCTGCTGCAGTTTGTGTTTGGTGATTTCTTCTTCCTTTTTTATGGTGAGTAGGGGGTGTTTAGGATGAGATGGCATCGTTTTGAATCCATTTTCTGTCATCGGTGTTTGTTTGTGTGCAAGCCAGATCCACTCTTACAATATTTGCCCAAAGCAACATTGTTCCCATCACACTGTTGAGTCAGTCTCAGGTGTAAAATAACACATTAGACACACTAAATATGACTGTATTGTCTTTAGTTAAATATTAACAGGGATGAAATTGCTTTGTGCTTATGCTTGAAGCCTGGCGTTTAGCCTACTTTGATTAGATATTTTGTAAGGGATCAATATGCTGTTTGTTTTTTACCAAAATTATTGAATATAACTGAATCAACCAACAAAAGTCATTTTTAACATTCTGTAGGGTAACTGATTCACTTTTTATATGCATATACACTCACCTAAAGGAATATTAGGAACACCTGTTCAATTTCTCATTAATGCAATTATCTAATTAACCTATCTAATCAATTATCTAGGGGTGGGGGTTCTTTCAGCACCTTGTTGAATCAATGCCAAGCAGAATTAAGGCAGTTCTGATGGCGAAAATGGGGTCAAACACAGGATTACTATGGTGTTCCTAATATTCCTTTAGGTGAGTGTAGTATGTTAGTAGTTTTGTTCAAAAACACGTGTGTATATGTATGTGACCTTGTGGATTCAGCACTTCTGGGTTGTACGTTCACAAGTAGGCTCACTATTGACTAACTCGAGGCCCACAGAGAAGGAAATGAATAGTTGAATAAAGTCGTTATTTTTGTTTGTTTTTGTGTATAAAAAGTATTCTCGTCGCTTGATAAACTTCAGATTGAACCACTGTAGTCACATGGACTATTTTAACGATGTCTTCAATAACTTTTCAGGGCCGGCAAGTTTCAATCCCAAAGCCTATAGAGGAGTGATCTAGCTCTCCGATTTAATCAAAAATATCTTAATTTGTGTTACGAAGATGATCGAAAGTCTTAAGGGGTCTGAAACAACATGAGGGTGAGTAATTACTGGCAAAATTTTCGTTTTTGGGTGAACTATCCCTTTAAATACACAAAGCAATGAGTGGATAATTAACAACAGCTGGAACTGCTGGTGAAAATGAAGGTGACTAAAATATGGCAATACAGAAGAATGGAAATCAAACCCAGGGAAGGAACATAGATACAAAATATTTCAACATAAAAGTACTTAAACAAGACAAAACAACCCCGATCATGACCATTACAACAGTTAATGCAGTGAACTGACTTGAACCAGCAATGGAAAATTCTATTTATAACATCAAAGGTTATTAAATTCTATAAAAATATATTACTAAAATTACTAAGAATATAAGTTCATGTAATATTAACAAATGAGACCTTATTATATTGTTACCTAATATTTTAATCAATGCTAATAATGTTGCTGAACTTCATAGGTCCAACAATATGTCAAATTAATAAAAGGAGATTTAACAATTTTGTAAATGCACAAACAGCAGACGTATGCTTAATCAGCCTAACACATCAAGTAGCACTAGGCCAAATATTTTATTAGCATTATCTGTATTTCCGAGTCACAAGTGAATATGCAATATAAAATGTTTGTTTGCGTTCTGATCCTGACTGAATGGAAATATGCATAATTGTGAAGGGCAACATCTCTTTCTTCACGCATCCAAACACACTATGATGTCAGTGTTGTCTGGGCTGCAGGTGTGTGTTTCCTGTGCAATGTCACAGTGTTAAATTCATAAGCCCTCATCCGTTTGAAGTCTGAGTCAGTGCAGCAGTGCTCCATTTTGCCCCAAACACCAACATCTGATCCCTCATGACTGGAATGGTGCACAGACCTGCTGCCAAGTCATCAGTCTGTCAGTGTGCATAAGATCCTTTCCAGCTGAACTTTATGTATTTATTCTTTTTTGTAAACTTGAGATCTACACTTGAATGCTTGACTTTGCACCATTAGTTTTCTGACTTGAGTTTTCTTCCCCCAGCCCTCATCTGCTTCACTCTGGCTTCCACAATTCTCAGCCCCGCCAAGGAGTTGTGTGTTGATTGGAGGATCTCCAGTAAATTGAAATGTGATTGGTGTAGTGAAGTGAGATGGGAACGACCTGCTGCCAAGTGCAAATGGGTACCATTACAGCTGTATGCTTAGAGCCAAGCACATATGCAAGTGCACACATTCTCCATGCTGTTCAGATGTCCTTCATATTCCATCTGACTCCACAGGACATAATCCTTATGTATCGGTTTATCTCCCTCTAGCTTACTCTTTGCCAGCACCACATTCGTCCGGATCCCGCCGAGAAACCAGGAAAGAGATGAAGTATTACAGAATGGATACTTGAGAATGGGAGAAGAAGCCTTGTTAACTGGTCTGCTGCCTGCCCATAGGCCCAGAGAGCAGGTATGCATGTCAGCATTACATAGCCTGTCCAAGGAAAGTACTTTCATCTAAAATACCAAGTCTTCTATAAAATAAAATTATAACAATTGTAGATGATATAGAGAGACAAATAAAATACTTGTGTATGGTAAGACACAGTGGGCCTGATAGTTAAGATGCTTCTGTTTTGCATTTTGTTTTGCTTTCTAATTTAATACAAATTAAAGGAAGGTTGCTGGTTCAACCCTCATAAAGAGGGAGACATGAGCCATCACCATCCTGCTTTTGAGTATGACCCTTAACACTTTTTTTTCAAAGGGACTGTCTCCACATTAAAAAATCATGTCGCTCTGTGATTTTATGTGAAAATCCAGCAGATTCTCTTCCATATAGAGATAGAAAGAGCTTGAATAATGAGAATATAGTGGAACTGAGTGAGTTTGAACAGAGAATAGAGGAGAACCTGATGGAAGCGGCAGGGTCCATTAGTCTTCCTGGCATCTCAATTACCAAATCTCCTCAAAGGTCATGGTGATGCCTTCTGCCCTCATGACCGTCAATGCGCTGACCCTAGGTCAGATCTCAGAGACATGTGATGGACTTCACACCTCACTTGCTTTCATTCATTATCTTTGTTGAGCATCCGGGTGCGCAATTCACCCTCACTCTCGTGTAGGAAAAACAAAAGAAATGCTGTTCATCCTCTTGCATGATTTTTATTTAGCAAGCTTCACTTGAACATCACAAAACAAACATTGTTTGTTTTTTCGCACAGAAAGTATTCTCGTCGCTTGATAAACTTATTCTTGAGCCACTGTTGTCACATGGAATATTTAAACATTTTCTTCAATGACTTTCTGGGCCGTCAAGTTTCAATCCCTTTGGTAGCCTATTTAGCAGTGATCCACCTCTCAAATTTAATCAAAAATATCTTCATTTGTGTTTCGAAGACGAACGAAGGTCTTACGGGGATGGTACAGCATGGGGGTGAGTAATTAATGACTTAATTTTCATTTTTGGGGTGAACTAACCCTTTAAAAAAGTAAGAATTTACCTGTGCAGGCTGACATTTAACACTATAACAACTGTGTCAAATATTAGCATGAATCTATGAGGCAGTCATTTACCAAGCAGTTAGACTAGAGGGACAGTGACACATTCACACTGCATTCTGCCATAATTTATCATAAGAATAGTTCCCATTTGTTTACAACACTGCCTACAAAATTGTCAAATTTTGTTGCAGAGTAAATGTGCTTTGTCAACATCTGAACTTGGCATTTTCAAAATAATCAGCTCTTATTTCTTTATATTTTGGCTTTCATCTCTCTGTCTCCCTCTCTCTCTGTTGCTGTTTATGTGCCGTCTGTCAGAATTAGAATTAATGGTTGAGTTTTAGATGTTGATTCAGACTCAGAGCCACTCTCACCTCCTCCCTGTCACCTCCTGAGCCAAATCCACTGCTCTGATAAGCAACTTATTTACATTATTACAGCTGCACAGGCTTTGTCACACACACACACACACACACACACGCACACACACACAGGCATCCTTGCACATTACTTCTGCGTAACCTATTGTGTGTGACCTTGCAGGCCTGAGACAGCGACCTGAAGCACAATCAGCACACATAGACACCACCACAAAAGAGAAGGCTACAACCTCAAATCACACTCCACCATCTTTCTATTACACCTCTCTCACTGTTATCCATCCCTCCCCTCCTCCACTGCTCTTTTGGACCAAAACCATCTCGCACTCCATTATGACCGCTCTGTTTCTCTTTCTCAGTTTTAGTTCCGATTACCAGTCCGTATCTGGTGTGACCACCATCTGTGGAATGTCGGTCCACTCCTCTTCAATGGCTGTGTGTAGTTGCTGGATATAGGCAGGACCTGTAAAATATTATATTGTATTATATTATTTTTACTAACTAAACCATAGGACTGTTTTTTAAGAGAATTGATTGTTTTTGTGATTATGATGAACAGATTGAATTTAGGCTTTTATTCACATACAGTATAGATTCAACAACTCATACATCAGTTGTGGTAAATGGAAGCTCAAGCATGTTCTTGATGTGCGAGAACCAATGAGGTTCATTCTTGTGTGTTACACAATACGTTTTGAGCCTCAGCAACAACCAATGAGGTTCATTCTCAAACCAATGTGGTTAATTTTTGTGTTATGCAGCACGTTTGTGCTTCAGCAAGAACCAATGAGGTTTATTCTCATATTACGCAGAACGTTTGAGGCTCAGCGAGAACCAATGAGGTTCATCCTCATGTTAAGCAGCAGGTTTGAGCTTCAGCAAGAACAAGTGAGGTTTATTCTCATGTTATGCATGTTGCATGAACCAATGAGGCTCATATTTATCAAGAAAATTGCATAGCATATTTAAAATTGGAGTGGTGGAGGGATGCTGGAAGGGCAGTTGCAGTTATTGCTTATCTTATACTATTTTATTCCATTAATCAATTGGAAAGCTAAAGATGAAAAAAAGGGCTAGATGTGTCAGTAATAAACATAAACATGTTTTGTTCTCAGCTTGTCGCCTTCAGGCGTGTCGCAGTCTGGTAATTGTAGAAAGGGCTTCATCAGGTGTGTGGACACAAAAGGAAAAATATTGCCTGTTTCAGTTCAGGAAACAATGCTGCATTACCAAAAGCATTAGCTCGATCTAAGCTTCTGTGCTCCAGAGCGCCATGCTGTTTTTCGCAGTACAGTCATTTTCAGCCTCTCTGCGGATACTGTTAGACAAAACAATAACATGCCAGAAAGTGTTATGCATCACATGCTGGTCTTTGGGCTTCATTGTACAACAGGAGCCAGTGGTGTATTTTTCCTCTAAAGAAGACTCATGAAAATGAAATGCCATAAAGAGGAATACATAGAAGCTTTAAAAATGTGACTTTTAGACCTGGTAAGGCTATTGCTATTGCTATCTATTGTCATACAGGTTAGGTTATTTAGGCTCTTTCCACCTGTTTCCACAGAGATCCAGATATCAAAGTTAGTGTTGGTAAAGCAGGTGTGTGTGTGTGTGTGTGTGTGTGTG
>JAOTRC010000001.1:16105812-16120145 GCA_027497675.1 Cyprinella lutrensis | reverse complement strand
GTGAAAGATCTTATCCTCTCCACCCAGGGGGTCTTGTTAGAGGCTAGTCACGGTGACACAGCAGACTGTGTTACTGTAAAAGTCATCAGTCATAGCACTGTGTGGGTGTAGTAAAAAATCTGTCGCTCCATGCAGAAAGCTTTTGCAAAAATTCCATGAATCTCCCCCAGTCATATTCTACATTATCATTTGTGCCTTTCCTCCTATTTCCTGCTGTTAATATTTCCCCTTGCCGTTCTTTGCCAGTACTTCTCTGCTTTTTATCCTCTCCTACATCTGACTTGGATTTGTGTGTGTGTGTGTGTGTGTTGCAAGTGGCGGGCAGCCTGCAATCATCATTATGGTGATCAAAATAATTAGCATGTTCAGTAATGCATGTGTTGTGTGTGTGTGCAATGAGTCAGATGATAAACCGTCTGTTTTCCCCGAGCTGAAGGCAATTTAAGCATATATTCCCGAGAAACTCTTAAGTTCTGAAATTGGACAGCATTGCACTTTTGACCAGCCATGGGTATTCATTACCCAAAAATGAAAACAAATTAACATAAACCTTAAATGCATATACAGATATTTCTTTACATGACATGACTCAGTTAACCACAACAGGTCAGTCCTCAAATCTGATTATACCAAGTATAATTCGATAAAGTAAAACAACAATAAAAGTAAAACAACAGCCCTAGAAGTTCTCCATACATTTTGTAACCGATTTGGTAAGGAATTTGGATTTAATTTTTGTTTGTTTGTTTTTATATTAAAGGGTTCTGGCAGCATGCTGGTGTCACTGTGATATATGTAATGTGAGATTTTACCTCTTAACTAATTTGATAAATATTAGAACCTCAACATGGGAGGAACAGAATCTGATGGCAAACAATTCAATTGGAATCAATTAATTTGCTGATTCTGTTGTCTGTATGTGCATAGATTTAACAAATATATTTGTATACTAAGAGAAAGAAGAAATCAATTTTTGTTTTCAGTTTAACTAAAAAAATGGGCCATCTTTTCTTGTTATTTTTTTCCAGATAGGAAATTATATGGTTAAAACATTGACCTAGAACCTCTTTGAATCCATTTGATCATTGTAATAATAATAATTTGTTACATTTATATCGCACATATTCTAGGTACTCAAAGCACTTTACATACTGTAGAAGCAGGGAATCTCCACAAGCACCACCAATGTGCAGCATCCACCTGGATGGTGCGACGGCAGCCATATTGCGCCAGAACACAGCTTATTGGTGGAGAGGTGACAGAGTGATGAAGCCAATCAGTATGGGGATGATTAGGCGGCCATGCTGGACAAAGGCCAAGGGGCAAATTTGGCCAGGATTTGGCCGGGGTTACACTCCTACTCTTTTTTCGAAGGACATCCTGGGATTAATGACCACGGTGAGTCAGGACCTCAGTTTAACATCTCATACGAAGGACATTGCTTTTTGACAGTAGAGTGTCCCCCATCACTGTACTGGGGCGTTAGGACCAGCCTGTTCTCATCCCAAGACATCATATAACTGACGCTTTTGACCATACGTCAACATCCGACGTTTTAGGGTACCCTTTAACATCAGTTAGATGATGCTATCTAATCCTATCCCTACCCCAGACCTAAACCTACTCGCGTCATCTAATTATCACTAAAGGTAAAGCGTCAGTTGGATGACGCCCTCGGATCATCATCTAACTGACGTTAAAGGGTACCATAAAACGTTGGATGTTGACGTATGGTCAAAAGCGTCAGTTAGATGACTTCTTGGGATGAGAATGTGTTGTTAGGACCCACACTGACCACAGGGTGAGCACCCCCTGCTGGCCTTAATAACACCTTTTCCAGCAGCAACCTGGTTTTCACAGGTGGTCTCCCATCCAGGTTCTAATCAGCCTCACCCCTGCTTAGCTACAGTGGGCAACCAGTCTTGGGATACAGGGTGATATTGCTGCTGGCTTGTTCTTATTGTGTATCACGAGGAACAGGTCACCTGACCTGGCAACATATTTGTTTTATGCTTTTCCATCCATCCATCCATCCATCCATCCATCCATCCATCCATCCATCCATTTATTGGAGTGTTGTTCTTTATTATGTTTTTGTTCTTTTTGATATGGTTAACATTCATTTTCTAGATGTGATATGAATTGTGGTGAAGACCCAAAAGAATAATTCAAGAAGGATGTAGTTTCTGAAAGCGTGGGTTATATCAGGCAGTCTTTTAAAACAGATGTGACATATGAAATGTTAGCATTGCATAGAAAAGTCATTATAAAGCATGATCAAATATGGTGCCTTGTCACAGCACATTATGGCCCGTCTTCTAAAGGTCACTAACAGATAAAGGGAATAAAATGAGAGTCACCCTCAAACCCTTTCTTTTGTCTGTGTGTAAGTGCAACAGTGCTTTGAGAGGTTTTTTTTTTTCTTTTTATGCAGTGGTTATTACAATGTAGATTATGGGAGGTCAGGTTTGAAGCGTTGCCATGGAGAGGGGAGTGAGTAATTTCACGTCTCCTCTTGTTTAGCTCACCTGCTTGCCTCTGCTCTGTTGAAGTCAAATTGATTGTGAATCACATTACCAGAGATTTAACCAGAAATGCAGAGCGCTGAGGACTCACTGTCTGGACTGCATCCATATCTCCATCCACTTCCAGAGAGAGCAAGCGAGAGAGAGGTAAGAACCAAGAATGCAAGCACAGCACAAAGCAGTGTAATCCTTAAAGGGAATCCAAATAAAAGATACAACAAATGAATAAATGTAGAACAAGATGAATGTCAGCGTGAGGGACACACACCCCTACGGATGGGCCATCTGCTCTATGAGAGAGAAATAAATGGATAGAGTTTTGGTTAGAGTTGATTGTAGGCATTTTAAAATTAAAGGAAATGATCTCTTTCGGTATTTAACACCACTGAACGGTTCTCTTCCCTCATAACTCAAGCTGTGTCACTGTTTTCTTGTGCGGGCATCTCTCTAATATATAAGAATAAATAAATAATGGCCATTTACTGGCCATTTTTTCTTTTTTCTTAAGATTTTAAAGTGTGCACTTGTGCACACAGAAACAAAGACAGGGCAAAATAAGTCAGTTTTTTTTTAGTTTTTTTTTTTTAAATTTTGATAAAAGCTAAACACTGCCCCCTGTTGATGATTTAGAGTTTTCATACATGCTGCCACCAGGGTTGCAATATTTACATATCAAAATAGAAATGACTTCTAAAACGTTCTAAACCTTAAAGGGATCTACATTTTAAATACATTTTCCCATTTTATCAATTTGGTTTTAATTCATTTTGCTGAATATTGGCATTTTGTACAATTTAATGAATTAAACTGCTTGCAACCATATGTTGTCACTATAGAATTTTTTTTTAAATAACCCATTAAACATGAAAATATTATGCAATCATTTAAAACATGTCTTTATCTATAGAACATAGGCATAAAAATTTGCCTCTTTAAAGTTCTTTAAAATTTGGTTCTATATTTAACCTTTTGTTTTTTATAAGAGTGCTGCGTATTCTATAACTTCTGCATATATTCTTTGCTGTCATATTCCACCAGTTCAGCAATGAACAAAGATAGATATTGAAATAGTCTATGTTTGAATTTGGACTATAGCATACTACCATTTGGCACAAATAGTAAACTGTATACTAATCCTAAATAGACCTAGCTGCTTTATAATGCCAATGAGTTAATTTATTAATCCCAAAAAAGAGCAACAGTGCAGACAGAAAACATCTTTCTTGCATTTATCAGACTCTACAAATATAAATAGAACCTTGTAAATAGTGCAAAGTTTGGTGTCACCACAAGAGGTATTGTAAACTAAAGACAGTTTCTATTTTTTACAGGGTGTCGATCTGTTAATCAATTCTCTCAGAGAGAGAGAGAGACAGAAAATTCCAGCAGGAGCTCTCACCTCGCCATGGAGACAGACGTGTGTTCATGGGGTCAGAGAGGAGGACAGAGATGAGCCAGGTACCCAGCTACACCTTGCCTTAAAGGGGACATAATGCCATTTTTATACAAGTTAATATGATTCATTAGGGTCTAAATAAAAACTTTGTAATATACTTTAATTAAATATTCGCATTAGTTTGCGAATTTTACCTGGTCAAAAACAGCTCTGTTTTCAGCACGCCATTTACGTGCATGTTCTTTAAATGATAATGAGCCTAGCTCAGCCCGCCCCTCTGTTCTGCAGGGGTTTTGACACAACACACGTGAAGTGTTGCCTTGACAACAGTAGAGGGTATATTTTGGAGAAAGAATGTCAGCGGGAGTCTCTGAGGACACATCTGTGCGACCATATCAGTTTGAACCTGAGTCAGACCTAGAACAAGATGATGGCCCCAAAGAAGTTCGACAATTAAGGCTTGAACAGGGCGTTTCTGAATGGTTGTCGTGTTGAAACGCTGCTGTCAATCAACAATCATGGGAGGGCCATCCAACCGTGTGACATCACACGGTCAGACGGCTCGATTTGAGACCGGAAAACATTTAAAGATGGATAAAAAAACATTGGATGGATTTTATCAATATATGATGGTTGTGTACTGCCAACACACATTTCAGTACAATCAACTTGAAAAAATGCATGTACCATTATATGACCCCTTTAAAGCATAGGAAACAGATTGATATTTGCTACAGTAAAAAATAGGAGATGGCCTCTTATTCAGTTCCTGTACATTCACATACTTTAATGCAGTTGGCAGACATTTTTATTCAATGTTACTTGGTGGTTTCAAGGGTAACCGGGTTAGCTGTCACACGCGCACGCACACACACACAAACACACACATGTTGTGTTTCCATGTCTTATGAATAAGCTAATATACAGCTTACAGCTACCCATTAGACACAACCCATAGAAAACTTTCTGCATTTTTACATTTTCAAAAAACATCACTTATGATTTATAAGCTAATTTCCACGGGGACCGGAAAATAGCTTATAATTGGATAATCAAATATTGCCATCTTTGTGAGGACATTTTGTCCTCATGGGGTTTATAAGGACCACACACTAAGTTTAAGTTTTGGCCACAGACAGTGTTATATTATTAATAGTTTAATGTCATTTCAGAACTTTTTCTAAAAAGGCCTGACAAGCAAGTAATACAAGAGAGCCAGCTCAAACTGTTTACCTTTCATAAGAAAAGATTATGGATTTGTAGACTATAGGTGTCTAAAACTACAGCAAAACTACTTTTTTATGGCTGTCCTTCTAGAATCTCTTTTATAGTTTTATCCTAAATGAATCCAATCTAATTAAAACATTTCATGTTTATGTAGTGCATTTGCAGTGCTGTTCAGAGACAGGCAACGTTATATCTGACACATTACATATATGTACAACCAAATTGTTTCCTAGTGACTGACCTGACAAGATACACATTGGATTGAATTAATAAGACAAGATTTCCTTGTTGTCCACTATGTACATTAGGCGTATACACACTACTGTTCAAACTTTCTTTTTTTAACATTGATAAGAAATATTTCTTGAGCACATAATCAGTAGGCCTATATTATAATGATTTATGAAGGATCAGCTTTGCCATCACATCACATGAATCAAATTTTAAAATATACTAAAATAGAAAATAAAATTACACAATATGGCATCATAATATAATGCCTTGGTGAGCACAGGAGACTTCTTTCAAAAACATATCTTAATGACCCCAAACTTTTACAAATGTAAATTATTTTGTTCACCATAACTTAAACAGAACTTAAAGGGATGATATAATAGTACATGCACTTTTTCAAGTTGATTGACCTGAAATGTGTTTGGCAGTGCCTGTATACAACCATCAATGATCAAAATCAAGAGGTTTTTGTTTTAATCCCCTTATGTTTTCCCCTGTCTCAAATCGAGCCGTTCGATCGTTTGACCGTGTGATGACGTAGTGAGAGAAGATCATTATCATATAAAGGCATATGCACTTAAACGGTGTGCTGAAAACAGAGCTGTTTTTGACCAGGTGAGTGTTTTCTCGCAATACTAATGATAATTTTTAATTCAAGTATCTTGCAAACTTTTCATTTAGACCTTAAAGAATCAAATTAACTTATGAAAATGGCATTATGACCCGTTTAAGCTATTCCTGGTTGCACATGCAGTACAGTGCCTGGTGTGCAATTATGAAAAGTGAGTGATGCATGTATTTTTCTCTCCTTCAGATGCCACGCCTCCTTTTGGCATTTTTTGTTCTTGAGTCTCTTTCTAGTGTCATTTCCTCTTTTTCCTCTCTGCAAGGAAGAGCATATTCTCTGGAGCCGCACTCCATGAAACTGTGTTAAATCCAGCTGAGTCTTTCCTCTCTACTGTGATACGTTCACTCACATTATCCGTGTGTGCGTGTGTGTGTGTGTGTGTGTGTTGCTCTGGGATAACTTTATTGCTGACAGTGGTGTTTTGTTTCCATGGCAACTGCTCGAACCCGTTCCCTTTGCCACTGAGGAGATGAGGTGAGTAGCCCGCATGCAGCAGATGGTCAGGAAGAGGAAACTGCTAAAGAGGCCAAAATACTGAATAGTGACAGGGAGAAAAATTATAATGCATGAAAGGGATTTGCTGATGCCATGAATGAATGAGTGACAGTGTTTGTCATCTTCAAGGTGAAAGCGTTACTTAAACTATAGGGTAGGCTGTACCTGACTGACAGAAATAAATCTTAGACCACTGAAGAGGATACATTCTCGCAAGTATTCTGATTAGCGGTTGACTTGTATTGTTTTTTCAATGGTTGATTGATTCTTAACCCTCATGATCTGTTGTGAACTGAAAGTTTTGTGTAAATATCACCACCGTATGATTGTTACATCCTTGCTGAAAGGAAATGCAGTTGGTTAAGCTACATGACACCTATTGCCGCATCTCTGTCATAAGAAATAGGGGGTGCAATAGAAGGATGAGCGAGATGGAGAGAAAGCTTATAGTTATAGCTACGCTGGCAGAATGCCACCTCATATCGCATGTAATTAGTTCTGTGTCTTTGTGACGACCTCACCAGCTCGGACTCAGGCTGGCACAGAGCATGCTCAGGCAGAACTCATCACTTGAGTTGTAATTAAAAGCCACCAGCCACTGGGTCAATGTACAGACTGTGTTTAAGGAAGCTCCCTGAGGCTTTCCTACTTATAAGGCTGGCACTGGTCCAGCTAGGCAAAACACTGAATTGCATTTGAATTTGAAAACACATTTTATTACAATCAAAAATAAAACATAATTTCGTTACATCATTCTACATTAAGAAAACAAACAAATAAAAATAAATAAAATATAAAAATAATAAAATACTCCTTTTACAACCAAAATAGCTAAATTTAGTGTCCCTGAAAATAACATAATACTCCAGTGCACCATTTCATTTTTAAACAATGACTTATAGCCTTTTTTTTAAACAATAATTCATTGCCTTGAAAAAAAAAATATTAGGCCATATTGAATCAAACTTTCAGTCGAAAAAGCTCCAACATGCATTTAATCTGTGACTAGGCTCAAGCCTTGTCTGTAAAACCGAGGGACAATGGTCATTTTTTCCCGGTTTTCAAAGGGCATTTTTCTAAACTCAATACGAGTTAATATGAGTTAGGTCCCTCCCTGCACACACTGCTAACTGTAGGCTATACTGTAAAACATTCATTTCAGGATGGATAAAATGGAAACAATTACCTTTCTCTGACAAAACAAGGCCAGTTATGTATTGTTAAATATGCTTTCAACCCTGTTAAATATGCTTTTCAACCCTGTTTCAATATATATATATAATGATACATTCAAAAACTGATACATTATTCTAAAATCACTGTCCTCCTGGTTATAAATGGCAAATCTATGACTCAATTAATTACTGAAACAAAAAAGAAGAGCATGTTGACAGTTCCCGACCATCTTTTTCTCATTTAGTGCAAAAAAATAAATAAATAAATAAGTAAATAAAATAATTTTGACTAGTGTTATCAAAGAGCAATCTTAGAATCAAGAAGCACATGTGCTGATAGAGGTGATAAACTGCACACTCAAACCTACAAACTCCATTTTAAAGGAGTGTATACTTTAGTGTCTGTAGTATTTGATGTATTGCATGTTCTTTCACATCAAGCTAAGCATGACTGTGATAGTCGGGATACAGAAGGGGAATCCCAATCTTCATTCTGACCTGTCTGAGATCATGTTCTGTGTTCTGTCAGGACTCAGGAAGCTTAACTTAATTATTGACAGACAAGGACGGATATTTGTCAGAAAGTAGAAGTTAACCCAGAGTTAACCCATTGCTCAGATCATCCTAAAACAGGCATTTCAGTGAGGTCTTGGAAATGAGGGGTCGCAGTTCTGTTTCCATGTTACAATTGTAAGTTTCAGTTTGCTGTTAACTATTATAACACATTGTGCGTAACAACATAATGTTGCTCATAAACATGCAAAAACATGATTAGCCTACATGACAAGCCATATGTGGCTTGAGGTGTTGGCCTGATTCCTGCAGGTGCATAAAAGGTTTGCACAGGGGGACCCCAACTACCAAACACACATTTTGGCCAGACCCCTGCTAAAGCTTGAAGATCCATGACCTTGAGCCAGAATCGGCTTCATCAATACGCTATGTGCTTAGAATATATATAGATATATATAACTTTGTCTGGGTGATGTAAAAGGCATACACCATGTTTCTTATATGCTGTGTTAGGAAGAGAACGAGAGAGAAACCACACACTTCCAGTCAGTTGTTCTCAAGCTGTGTTTCCTGTCGCATGCTTTGCCGCTCTAGCAGAGCTGCAGAAGTTGTGTTCCTTCTCTGCAAACTTTACTTACACAAGCAGACGCAAGTGGGTAATAGTTTATTTTAACACTATACCATAAACAAACGGCAATGCATATTAGGCTACCAACATTCATCAACCAAATGTTTAGATGTTGTACAGTTTATCAAACTATCAATTCATTTTGTATACAGCTACTAGGCTACATATTTAACAAGGTTTTCAAAGCTTGTAAAGTGTATTCATAAAAGATAGGCAAGGCCTACATCAGGCTACAAGATCGATAGACGTTTGCGAACAGAAATTGTAATCATGGCAACAGTTCCTTGAATCGACCCCATTGAAAGTCAATTAAATATTTCTCACACGGACATAGTGCACTATGTGGGCGGAGTTAAAGGTTCCGCTCGTTCATGTGGGTGCTGTTCCGTGCAGTGCTTTGAAACTAGACGAGCATGCAGGACAGGTTGAGCCTGAGTACAGTGTGATTTGTGAGACGGTAAGGTGACAGTTCTTCTGCGGGATGTTTATCTTTTCTTCGTTACCGAACAGTAAATCAGCGAGAAAACGGTAAACTAATTTGGTTTGTCTCTAGATTCGTACAAAATACTGAAAGTTGCCACTACCCGAAATAGATGCGTGAAGTTTGACGCTTGTAACAGTGCGTGCGCGCTGACACGCTGAGATGCTCGTATGAACTTTTCGCATCTGCACTTATAATTGTCATATCAAAAACTGTTCACTTAAAGACGTGCTTAAATGCGTGAAATCTGTTTTGTAGACAAATGTGCAGTAAATTTAACTTTAAATAGCCTACTTATGTTGGTCAAGATAGTGAAGGAAAAACTTTAAAGTGGTAGAGTAGCCTATGCAATCTAAAATATAACGTATATAATAATATAATTTCTTTTGGTCAGCTTTTGTACTTCAGTTTCCAATTTCCCCTTTTTATCAATAAAAGTTATCTTAATATCAACTCAAAAATTACAAACAATGCAAAGTATTCAGCTTTGTTTTACTACTTAGTGTTAAGTGTTGAGTAGCCTAGTACATTTATGCTCTGAAACTCTGCAAAATAGCACATACACTTACACAAAGAGATCTATCGAGGGAATGAGACAAAAGCTTAGTGTTTATTCATAAAACAACTTCCCCATAACAGCAGTCAAATAAGCTTTCAGTCTTTAAATTGATTTTTTTTTTGTTTTTCTCTCTTTATTTTAGTGCCTGCATATGATCTGGTGATGTTTGCATGACCTCTGAGGTCTGTATATCAAATATAAATGGGAGATAAAAATATGATTTTAAAAAGCCAAACACAGTTTTCATTTGAATTCAAATGTATTGATTTTTTCACTTTTTTTAGCCTGTTATCATGATATTCCAGATTGACAGACTATAATATGTGAAAGAGTGCAGATCATAGACCGGTTCAACAGCAGTTCTGACAGTGTAGAGAATTATTTAATCAATTTAATTAAAAATAATATTATCAGGAAAAAAACCCCCTGAATGTCACAATTGAGTAAAATTTGAATTTCATTGAACATGAACATCTTCATATTTGGTTCATCCCTTTGCTTTAATGACAGCAGAATATCAAAATAAACGTATTCTCCTGCATGATCTGAGATGATCCAAAGAGCATCTTTTTTTGGAGAACATCTGACACATGATCAATGTCACAAATCTACTTATTTCAATAATGACCTATGAATCTTGAATTGGTTTTAGTGTGGACCCTTGAACCCTAGTTAAACCCTGCATGAGAAAGGTTAGGTTTGAATTTTTGATCAACTTTGAAATATTAACCCACCTTAAAGTATCTTTATGCAAAGAGTGGATCTAATATGCTCTAGCGTATTCTCTCTGTCTCATCTCTCTGATTTCTCATTCATAGCCAGATTAAGTGAGATTAACGCCCAAAACCAAGAGAACAGCTCTCCGCCTCACACGGTTTTTAATTGTGTATAATTGATCAGAGAACAGACAGTGTTCTCTAACATTTGCAGTCAGGTTTCTAATCATCATGGATGGCGCACTTTGCACTCCATTGAATGTGAAATTGTTGCTTTTTGAACGTGTCGTCATTGAGCCTTCTTTGTCTCTGTCTGCGTTACGACAGGAGCTCAGGCTCAGTTTAGGCAAAGATAACTGAGCACCATGAGAACATTAACATGACTGACAGATCCGCTCTTGCATCTAATCGCTGCTCATCTGAGAAATGATTTTTCACAAGGGCAGAGGGGAGAAGAAGGGACAGGCGACTCCAAATCCATGTCTGCAGAGAGTGGTTCAGTGTAATCGGTGACAAATTGAAATAGATGACATCGATAACTATGCCAGAGTAGGACTCTGCAAATCGGTACAATACAAACAGCATGTACATGTGAGACCAAAAACATCACATGAGATTTAATTGTCATCATTATTATTGGGACAAAAAAATGAACAGAAATTTGTTTTTTGTTTGGTCATCAATAGTCTAATCCAAGAGGCATGATTGCATTGAACGAATGCACAGTATTTTATGAAGAGAATATACATCAGCCCTGATATTATTGATGCAATTGCTGGGATAAAATTTTATTTCAACTATGAGACAATATTACATCTGCAGCTGCAGCATTATTCATTGACATTAACTCTGAAGACTGTACAAGTCACTCCTCTCCTCACAAAATTGCACTGGTTGCCAGTTGCCGCTCGCATTAAATTCAAGTCACTGACGTTCGCCTACAGAACAACCACTGGCACTGCTCCCTCTTACCTAAACTCACCACTTTAGACTTATGTGCCGCCCAGAAACTTGCGCTCTGCTAGCAAATGTCGTCTTGTGGTACCATCTCAAAGAGGCACAAAATCTCTTTCTCGGACCTTTACCATATGATTTTTTTAAAATGTTTTTATAATGAACAGACTTAAAGGGTTAGTTTAACTAAATAGAAGCTATAAAAGCTTCAAAACATTATAAGTAATTATGACTTAAATGTTTGTTTCCTAAAAAAGGTATCTTAAAAGTTACCTGGATTGCACAGTAGCACACGTGTGAATAGACTACGTGTATGTTTTGTGATGCCACAATTTACACCTGCATCTGTCTGTTCTTTAGGTGGAGCTGACTGTGATGGCCTCCTGATGCCAGTTAAAAAAGTGTTTTAACACCCTCAGATCACAGAAAGTGTATTATAGTAAGTCTTGATCTCTTCGTTCATAATTATGGCTTTCCCCCATTAAAACCTTTAGGACTGAGTGGTCAAATCTTAAACTATGATAAGCATTGAGTAGCCTTTTTCTCACCAACTTGCTCCCCTTTAATACAGATGCACTTTTGCATTGCTTAATTGTGACTAGCTAACTACAGTAACCACAGCTGCACACTTTTGCCTAGCAAGAACATCAGCAGGAGTTTGACCTCTCTGGTCTCTCACAAGCCTGAGGTTAACACATTTACTCTTCATTTTCTGGTGCTTTCATCTCCCTGGTTTGTCTAACCTGTAACCTTTCTCTGTCTCTTTAATGGCAGTTTATAGACCCTCTCCTCTGTTCAACTCCGTATTTTGTCATGGAGGCCAGGGGAAAGTATGACTTCAATGGCACAGCAGAAGATGAGCTGAGCTTCAGGAAAGGAGACATTCTGAAGGTGAGTGATAGAGGACCCAAGCACACAAACTAAAAGCTCTTACTTTTGTTTCAGACTGTGAGGCCCCTGAGCCAGGGCTTTAAAACACCGCTCACTGCAAGCGTCATTCTATGCATTGACCGCCACATGAAAAACATAACAGATCATAGTAAAAAAAATAGAATGTGAACAGTGTAGACAGTGAATAGGACAAATCCAGTTATTGTTTTGATACATTGAAGAAAAAAATGGGCTCGCTGAACATGGGTTCATAAAACTCTGGATGCTTCATGACTGCACAGAAAATGAGGCATTCAAGATTTCTTCAAAATGGTTAACGTTTTAAACACAAATAGAGGTGTGAACCTATCAAGACACATTAAATGAGTCATGTGAATTGTCAAATAATTGTTGGCATCAGAAGCCGATAGAGGATAAAGTTCAAACAATATTTTAGTGCTGCTCTACCACTCCTGACGATATGAGTCTACAGTATATGAGACTATATGACCATACTCCTGAGTCAAATGATCACTGTCCACTGTTAGTTAGTTTAGTTTTTTTTTAAACAATGACAATTGTGTATTGCATAAAATATAAACATATAAAAATAAATTAAAAATCCCTGTTAAAACTGCTTTGATAATCATGATGATTATCAAAAAAGTCGGAATTATGGCATTAAAGATTGATTTATTTTGTCATACGTCTAACGTTTTGCCTCATATTTCAGCTTTTTATGTCATAAAATACTTTTTTATCTCATTTTTTCAGCTTTTTATGTCATAAATTATTTTTTTATCTCAAATTATCTCATAGTTTTGTTATAACTCAAATTATCTCATAATTTCAATTCATAGTTATGACTTAGAAAGTCATATAAATAAAAATATCTATCTCATAACTAATATTAACCAAAGCATGATTTTTTTTAAGTGACAGAAATTAATTTTAACAAATACTAATCTAAACAGATCCTAGGATCTCAAGACGAGTGGTTCAAGGCAGAGCTACACGGTCACGAGGGCTTCGTACCAAAAAACTATGTTGAAAGGCCAACTCCAAGGTGAGCTCATGTGTATTAATCTTTTCAACCACATGCAAATAACCTGTGAGCATGTAGTAGTTAATAGTGACACCTGAATAAGCACACGTGTATTTGGATTTCCTCTCCAGCTGGTTCAAAGAGACCGCCAGTCGTAGCTCGGCTGAGGAGATGCTAATATCCCAAGAGGTGGGCGCTTTTCTGATCCGTGGCAGCCAGAGTTCGCCTGGAGACTTCTCCATCTCAGTCAGGTAAAACTGGAATTAGTGGATTACAATGTCAGATTTTAATTTTTGCATCAGCACATATCCATCCATATTTGTTTTGCTTGTGTGTTTTCTTAAATTCGCTGTAATCAGCATAAAATTATATGAAAAGAAAAGAATGTTGAAAATGTTATCCTAGTACAATATTTCAGCTGACCAATGAAGGTCACCCTTAGAGAGCTGTGAATCTGTAATCCCATATGTTGTAATTTAAGTATTCTTACCCTTTAAGCCATGAGGCTGAAAGATCCTCATTGATGCTCACACCTGAGCCATTTCAGGCTCACACACTCACTGAATCTGGCCTATGGAAACACTCCATCAATAATGCATCTGTAACATCCATCTTATTACAGCGTTCAGACAGTCCATTTGTTTCGGCCATCCTCTCATATATTGCCTATACAGCAGGTCCTTACTGAATGCACTGTGCAAGAATGAGAGAGAGAGAATGAGCAAGGGTTCCCTCTAGTGCATAGAGCGGGTTGTGCAGCTTTAGTTAACATTAAAAAAGGAGATAGTTTAGTCGATCAGTATGTTATTTTTTGAAGACAGGCAAGAGTGTCAGGGGGTCGTTGGGGGGGGGGAGGGGCGCTCATAGGAATAATATTATCATTTGTG
>JAOTRC010000001.1:16092529-16105712 GCA_027497675.1 Cyprinella lutrensis | reverse complement strand
CCCCGCTCATAGGAATAATATTATCATTTGTGTTTTGTTGTTGTTGTTATTAATAATTGCTCAGACTTGCAGAAGAAAAGATTCTTCCACCGTCTTTTCCTCTTCCACCTGTACCCTCTCTTCCTCTAATGGGCCTACCCTTTTCGCCACCTTCTTTGAGCCAGCATCCTCTAACCTGGCCTTTTTTGGGGGCTTTCCTCTCAGGGCGAATGAGAAGATGCTTAATTGATTGAAAGACAGATGCAATGATTGCGTTAAATCTTACCCAGATGCAATAGAGCTATTTTCTGATTGGCTATTGTGTAGCCCCTTTCTTTTTTCTTTTTTATTGGCTGATAAGTGGCAGGCTCGACTAAGAAAACTCCAGGGGAGACACGCTTGATTCCTGCCGGCTCCATAGTGAGAGCTGCACAGCCAGAGAAATTTTGGGTGCTGTGGTATA
Organism: Cyprinella lutrensis; assembly: GCA_027497675.1. Taxonomy (NCBI): domain Eukaryota; kingdom Metazoa; phylum Chordata; class Actinopteri; order Cypriniformes; family Leuciscidae; genus Cyprinella; species Cyprinella lutrensis. Next base: position 16,105,270 of record JAOTRC010000001.1, on the reverse strand, counting down.
TTAAATATATTATAAATAGTTTTTCCGCTTGAGAATTACAATGTGTGGTGGAAGTGCGTGACAAAAGACCAAAATGAGTTACCGTCATGCTCAACGCGTGACTCTTGAGAGACTTGCTAGACACTGAAATAAGTGTGAACATTTAGTGTTCATTTTTGTAACATTCACTTATTAATATCTCACTTTGTTTTTTTTCCACTGCTCTACAGGCATGAGTATGATGTACAGCATTTTAAAGTTATGAAGGATAAATCGGGCCAGTACTACCTGTGGACGGATAGGTTTACATCTCTAAACAAGCTTGTGGAGCATTACAAGACCAACACCATATCCAAGCAGAAGGAGATCTTCCTAAGGGATGGAAGTGGAGATGAGCCAAGAGCACCTCCACCTGTAAGTAAACTCTAGATTTAAATCAATAAATACAGTGGGTTTGCTGTTAATCTTCTAGGTCACTGTTTATACTGAATCTCAAAGCAGAACTCCAGTCAAACTTAATCATTAATCTCTCTTTTTATCTTCTTTGAACTAATCCATCTGCTGATTTCCAGAGATATCTGATGTAAGACCATCAAAAAGTGAAGCTTTGTGGGGATTTTAATTTCTAAGTTTAGATATAATGCACTATATGAGCAGATCCTGTCAAACGTGGCTTAAATGTAAATGAATCTGAGAGTCTGAGATAATGATCAATGATGATCAATCCTTATTTTCAGTTAAAGAGTCAACCAGAAGTGCGGCCACCCCCTGGTAGTGGTTATGGCGGTCCACAAACCTCATCACAACACCGCAACACAACAGATCAACCTCACAACCAGAAGGTACAAGCATGTCAACGGTCATACCCCAGCTGTGCATTTATTTAAAACTAAACCATGCTGAATTATTAAAAAGCTTCCATTCAAAATGGAAGTATACCTGCTCCAACTAACCAACTGCAACCTACAGGAAACCTTCTGTAATTTCACTTAAGTCTTAATTTGACTTAAGTGAAATTACTGAACTTAAATATACAAGCTTGATAAAAATGATCATTCTAGAAGAAAATTTCAAATGGCACTTAGAGGCGTTTGCTCCTGAACTTTTCATATATATGTATATAAAATATAAATTGTAAATAATTATGCATAATCGTTTATCAAGAAAAAGGAACTGGTTATTAAATAAAGATGTGCTCTTTTTTTAGAGTAAGAGAGGAAGTGTTGAGGAGAAAGCTAACACTGTGGGTCACCAAGGGAGGAACAGCCCAGCCCCTCGGCGAACCTCTGAAACTTTGCCTTCTCCGGTATGATACCAGAAATCTCACTTGCTCTCAAAGCTGAAACACTGTCTTGTGTGTGAACTTTTTCTCCTTTTCTTTTTATAAAAAGGTGATGTGTAATATTTTCAATGTTAAAGTACTTTCCTGTCCCAGCTTAATATGCTGAGACAACCAGCCAATGCCGTGAGTTTGGGGGTAGGATTATCTTTTTGTCTGGCCAATAGAAAGTAGGGGGTGTTTGAGAAACTTGTTTGCAAACAATTATTATTTATTTCACCTTTAAATGTCTAGTTATATAAATATACAGAAAAATATTAGTACCTTTTATGGTACTACTGACACTTTATTGTGTGTGTTTGTGTGTCAGAGGTCAACCATACAGGTGAAAGCTGTATATGACTTCACTGCAGAGGAAGATGACGAGTTGGGCTTCAATGCTGGTGACATCATTGAAGTACTGGACCGTTCAGATGCATCGTGGTGGAAAGGCCGATTGCGTGGCAGGACTGGACTTTTCCCTGTAAATTACACAGATCAGATCTGATATCTTCCGACAGCCTGGAGGTGTGGAATCACAATACTAAATCCATCGAATTCTCGCCAAATGCCTGCCTGTAATGTATGGACTGGTTGATTAATTTTACATTAGTTATATGAAGCTGGCTGCAGAACATTTGAAAATAAGTGAGAAAAAGACTTTACTCATGAAGTCTTTGTTGCTTCTCTTTTTTATACATAACAAATATAAGTTTGTTTTTTGTTTTTTTACAAATAAGGTACGAAGACAGGACCATATCATTTCCCTTATGTCAAATTCTCCTAGTGACTAGAAGGTTCCCTCTTATACAGTATGAATGACTGAATTATATACAGTACATAGCCTACTGTAGCCCCTATAATGACCGTTTTATCGTTTTCATGTCCAGTTCATGTTTTTATTTTAAGATTTTTTAGTAGCACACACTAAGGTGTTACAGTACCAAGCCGAGCTTTCATGTTACTGCACCAATTTGTGTACTAAAAATCTAATGTTGTTTGTCAAAATAGGCCTATGGCACAGCCAGAATAGGAATGATTATTGTTTTACTATGCAGAATAGAAAATACAGATGGTGTTACCAGCCATAGTATGATGGATTTTAATAAACTTTACATTTATGCTTTCAGAAATAAGTTGTGATATTTTTTAAAAGGATATCAACCCAAATAATAATAATAATAATCTGTCATCATTTAATCACCATTATTACCAAACCTTTATGACTTTCTCGTTTCTGTTTTTCAATAAGTAGTTATACAGGTAGTCTAAATGATTTTATATTTTTTAATAAATAAATAAAGAGAAAAGTTCTGCGTCAGTCAGCGAAACTTACCGTGACAGTTTCACCTGCCTTTTATTGAATTGAACTTAAACAAGTGTCGTCATGTCAGTTCCCAATAACCTTCTTACAGTTCGACGATTCTCCGCCCACAACTTTACAGAAACCCCGCCCACTCATTCTCTATCCTCTTGCCCTGAAAGCACCTCAACCAACCACTCCAACAGGTAAAGGTGGGCTCAGTGTAGCTACTGCCTGGAGCCACACAGGTGAACCGTTGTTTCCGGGAGCACAGCTGTCATGGCTGAGTCTCAGCTAGTATGCATGGACGACGATCATGTTAACGTGAAGATACCGGAGTCCAAACCGGAGTTTTATTACAGCGAGGAGCAGCGGGCCGCGCTCGAGCAGCTCTTGAAGAATGGGGATGGTGCGTTTAAGATGCGTCTCAAAGAGGATAACATTAAAGACTTTCTCTCCGCCAGGGAAATCAAATGGTTGCGGGACACGTTCCAGGAATATGACAGTGACTCGGACACCTGCTGCTCACGGTCGCCCCATGATACCAGTGAAGACTCAGGTGTTCACTCAACCTACTGGCCGACCATGTCTGATATGGAGATCCCTCCGCTGGATATCGGTTGGCCTAGCAACGGCCATTACAAAGGGGTAACTCGGGTGTCGGTTTACACCCACCCACCCAAATCTAACTGTCCGCACATTAAGGAGGTGGTCCGCAGACTCATTCAAGAATCTACAAAGGTAGGCGACTATGTCAGCTTACTACTAGCCTACTTGTTATTAAAAAAAATGAACTTTTTAATAATTTTTTGTTAGTTACTAAAAAATATTATTCCACACTGTAAAAATCAAGTTGCTGATTACATTTTTTAAGTAACGTTACAATCAACTGAAATTACATTAAACTGACTTCAGTTGAAATTTGTTGAATCTTATATAACAAAAAAGTTTAAACTTATTTTGAAAACGTCATAACTTATTGATCATATAATTCATATTATTGATCATATTGTTGATCATATATTTTTTTTACAGTGTGTATTTAATTTTCACAATTAAGAAGTAATCTGTTCAATTATTGTTTAAAGCAGTTACACAGTGATAACAGGAACATTATTCAATGATTCAAACAGGGTTCATTATTCGGCACAGCTCTAAAAGAAAATAGTGTCATTGCTGAAGTCAGTTCAGTGTTGATTCAGTGCTGTTGTAAATATCATCAATTATTAAATTAATGAGTTTAATCCATAAAGCAGTCTAGAAAACAGTGATGTCATCGTCCAGCTCAATTCAGCTCTCATAGTGTCAATACAGTACAGTCAGATCAATAATATTGTTGAATATTAGTAGGTAGGCCTATTTAGTGGCCTACATATCCATTATTCCTTAAATAATATTCACTATCCTAATAATATCACATCAAGGAATGATTCCATTGTTACTGGTTAATATAGGCAATTAGTTGCCTGTCAATTCTATGGGAATCTGTGGTTCACATGTCAACTGGCCATTTTTAATTTCCACTAGTATGTATTTCATTTGTTGTTCAAGTTTTACTAGTGACTCATATTACTAGTACCTACTATTTCAGATAGTTGTCTTAGTGCCAACTGAATAGTTACTGTTTTATTAGACGTCTGTAGTTATAAATAGTGACATAATAGATGCTACTGGTAACAACTGGGATAGATACTAATCTGTCTGTCTAAAATAAGATGTTTGAACCACAGATCCCCACCCTAAAATCTAATGAATAATTAACTTGTGAAAAAATATACTTGTAACTATTGCATTACTTTAAAATGAAGCACTAAGAAATAAAGTAGTAACAGTAATGGACATTAAGGAAATACAGGATTGTTAATTGGTGTCTTGACTAAGCCTGTTGTTTGAATATAGTCATGCTTTATAGATGAATTGGTTTTTATTTGTATCATGCACATGATGATGAATCATGTGGCCTCAACTTCTGTATGACATGATTTGTCAGTTAATTGTCATGTGGTTCTATACTTTCAACTGAGCATAAATGACATCATCTTTTCAAATAATTAACGGTTAACTTTCAACTAACTGTTTTAAAACATGCAATGAAGTGTTGGAGAAATGGAATAAATAATGGAATAAAGTTAAGTACAAATATTAAGAATTAGGTTCAGAAGAAGTCAGATTTCTTTGAAATTGATGAGGCCTAGTCCCTGCAGTCACTTCTTCCTTTGATTTGACAACATATCTGTCTGAAAATGTGCCCCACTCCTAAAATATACCCCTACTCCTATAACTTAACTTAACCCTAAAATGAGAATGAATTCAATGCTCGAAGTGAACCGCTACGCACTGAACTGGCACTTATATTCTTTAGCATAGCCTAGCTTTCTCTTCGTAACGCCATTTTTCACATGTTGCTGGTACTAGTCAAAAAATAATCAGTCAAGAAATTTCTTCTGTGTAGCCTTGGGTTTTGTCTGTAACTACCTTGTCAATCACACTGCCCGAGGCCTCAAGTTACTTCTTTGCTACCGGGTTTACACACACACACACACACACGCACACACAATGCAACTTCCTTAACTGTAAGTTATATTGACACACTTAGCGAACAAAGAATTTCAGCGGCATCAGTCCACCCCCATGTACTGTTGTACACTTGTAACCCTCAATTAATACAAAAGCATGAAATTAAGCAAATGTAAGCTCAAAAACTGGACTTTTTGTACATTTAATCTATTTAATGAATAAATATTTCAGCTATACATTTCCTTTCACAAATACCTTGTAAATCTGTCACCTTCCAAACGGCATGAGATAATAGATCATTAAAATCTTTGTACCTGATTTGAATAGGTCATTTCTATTTGTAACAGTAAAAGTAATACAGTGTGAAATGTATAGCTGGTTAACTGAGTTTTTGGGCTGTGTTTTATAAACATTTTACCTTGTGTCTGTTCTAGATTACAATCGTGTACTTATGGTGCAAAGAGCTGTGACAAGTATGACTTATTTGCGGTGAAACTTATTCAAATACACTTGTCAAATGACGTTAACGTCATTCTGGCAGGTGCGGTTTTGTAGTTTCATTCATGTATAGATAAACTATACAGCAGCTGAGAGGGTTTTTTTGTCAATTTATGTGAATTTATGTTTTTACTATTCGTCTTCAAGCACAGCTTTTATAATATTCAATATTAATAGAGACATGATATGCACATGTTTGTCTAGTACAACGTTCTGGGTACATTTGAGATAATGTTCCATAATCTTTAGTTGGATGATATTTAGACGTGCCTTAATTTCAGAACCGACTAGCTTTTCATTTTTAGTTTGGGGAAATGTGTCAATGTTAGCATTAGACTATGTCCACAGGACATGCCATTCAGGTTGATCCTGATGCTCACACATATCTTCATCTGACTTCTGAATGTCTTTGATGTTTATCTGAAGTATATGGCAACTTCTCTTGAACTGATAAGAAACACGCGTCTTAAAAATAACATTTCCTTGAACTTTAACTTGTGAAGAATGCTTAAAAAGGTTATTAGTTCCTTGTCTTAAAGGGGTAGCTTACTCACAATTTAGTAGGCCTGACTTTAAAGTATTTCTTAAAAAAAAGAAGTCCATATGCATTTTTAATTTTAGCAGAAGAACAGAATCTGTGTTATCAAAAGTAATTAAACAGACTCGCCTGTGTTTGTTTTCTCTTAATGCAAATTGCTCAATTCTTATTTACATAGCTTTGACGTGCGAGTCAGAGAGGATGAAGAGTTTGAGGCCTAACCTTAAAACCCTTAGGGCTTTAAACAAGATTTAAAATGATCCAATAAATTCAAACTTGATTTTCCACGTCATTGAGTTTTATGCTGAACTAGTTTACATTTTATTTGTTTAAATGCTGAAGTGTGTTGTTTAACACACACATGCCCTTTGACCCAGACTGGCTCCTTTGTTTTATGGATATCTTGTGACAGACTCATGCTGAGTTTGGACTTTTGGTTTAAACCCTCTTAGTATCACCTTGCCTCTAATGTGTCTGCTGGCGTGTGTGTAACTGCTCCCTGTTCTCCCTTCACCTGTATGAGAGTTCACATGTTACCTCAAGCTGAGACAAGCTACACTGCCACTGTGAAAAGAGGACTAGGCCAGTGTGGCTTTATACACACCTCAAAGCAGATCCTATGATAAGCTCAGTGAATCAGTTAAGCTCTTACCACTGTTTGGTTTCGCTTGGTTTTCAGTTAGTTGCAGTGGTCATGGACCTGCTGACAGACCTGCAGATCCTGCAGGATCTCTTAGACGCTGCGAGTAAGAGAGGGGTGGCTGTGTACTTGCTGCTGGAGGAGAACGGCTTGCCGCACTTCCTGGACATGAGCAGCAGGCTGCAGATTTCTACGCAGCATCTAAGGGTGAGTGAAAATGATTGACTGATTCACAAACTTTACTCCAAAAATCAAAAAAGGAAAGTAATGAATTGTATTTTACATAAAGCAAACATGACACCAATTTAAAATCAAATATTTTTTTGACGAGTAAGCACATTTCCCCCAAAATATTCATTCAGGGCTGTAGCTACGTAGAGAATCCGGGGTCCCCTGAAAAAATATTGATGTGAGCCAATTTATTGTTTGCATACTCATATACAGTATGTGTACAGTACTATATATAAGCATGGAGGTCCACATGTAACTTTTTAGGGTTTTCTTACAAAATAACAGCTGATAACAAATAAATATGAATAAAGGCTTTTAATGAACATCGGCAAAAGCAAAATACACATTAAATAAAATATAACATTAAATAGAAAAGCAAATAAATAGCAAACACTAAAACTAATTTTCCTTCAGTTATGAACATTGAGAGAAACTATGAAAATTAAGAATCATTATGTATATCGGTTTGCTTGATCTTTAACCTTAGATGACCTTACACGTCACTTCACCTAGGATAAACCAAAATCCCATTGTCGGACCTTTTTGTTGGCAAAGTTACTGATTATGTCTTTGAAGGGCAGCTGTCTGCTTAGCTGGCTTTCAATTGAAAGTTGGGCAAGGCTATTAAACCTCTTTTGAAGGAACAGAAAAATTAAGTTTCTCTGTCTCTCTCTCCCCCCCCCATCAGTCTGTTATAATTAATAATCAAAAAGTAAACATTTATTTGACTTGATTTTGATTTACTTTATTAATCCCTAGAGGGAAATGTAGAAATTGACAAGAACATTGTCAAATTTAAAAATACAATTATTTATTGTCTTATGTATTTTGATAAAGATAAAATGGAACTGGTAATATATTATTAAAATAAAGGCAATGCTCATACATTTATTCATTCGAGTGCAGTATGTTGTATTTGTGCTTCTTGATGTAATAAATGCACAATATTTTGAACTATTTACAGTGAAAAAGACAAGGATTTTGACCACGTAATCATTCAGTCGATTGTTGTGCAACGGCACTGCGCACTGATAATGAAAAGTGACAGAACCCGGCAGACTGTAGTGTAGACAGTAGTTTTCTTATTCCCAGCGAAATAACAATACACTAACCTGTCATAAAGAATGTCTTTAACGACTGGTATCCAACAACTCTCCTGGCCTCCCTGTCCTTCTTTTCGTGTCGTTTCTGATTACCTTATTTATAATTTCTTTTCCCTGATATATTTCAGTCTGTCAGTTTAAAATCTTCAGGCAATGCTGCCTCAACTCTGATTGGTTCTCTTCACAAGCTTGAGTGGGACTTACTATTTTATTGGGCACATCTGATGTTTCTCACTGACTGAATTATTAATAAAAAGATTGGACTAAACCATAATTAGGGAGGTAAGAGAAGCAGATATTTGGAAAAATTATTTAACCATATTGCATGTTTTTGTGATTTTTATTTCAAATCTCAGACATACAACTAATATAAATATTTTGAATAATTAGAATTATTCATGCAATAGTGGCCTACAGTATAACTGCTCCTATAATTGTCACCACCTTTCACCCCACTAATGATGACCCTGTGTTCATTACAGTAATGCAAAAAAAAAAAGATTCTCTATCTTCTATCCTCATTACCATAATGGGAAAAAATGTGTTGTACTGTAAAATGACTGTAATGGGAATAGTAAAAGTAAAATATTAGGATGCATTAAAGAAAATATGAAATATTTTGTTCCTTTTATAGGCTACGTTTTTGATTTTATTAATGATATTATCAATTTTATATTATATTATTTATATGTATTATTATTATTTTATTTTAGATTATTTTTTAGAATATAATTTGCCATATTAACTTAACTATTGTGACCAGGATATTTAAATCAATTAAATAATTATACTGACCAATTCTTGGTAAACTACCAGCTCAGGATTAATCAGTGTCTGTTCTTCTACCCCATTCAAGTTTTGTTTCTTTTAAAGGCTTAGTTCAGCTAAAAAAAATTAAATGCTGCCATTTTTTAATTACTCACCCAATCAAATTTAATCAAAAATATCTTCATTTTTGTTCCTAAGATGAACAAAAGTCTTGGGTTTGGTATGACATGAGGGTGAGTAAAAAATGACAGAGTTTTAATTTTTGGGTGAACTGACGCTTTAATATAAGTTATTAGTAAACCAACATGATCCATTGCCATTTTATTCTAATCTTAACACTGTGTGTGATAACACAATGTAAGTTAAAGAGAAGATACATGTTATCAAAACAACTGTCTTTATATTTTTACAATAGGCAGACTTGCCTTATCAGGCTTTCCTGGAAAAGAAGTCAAACATGAACACATGACTGTCCATATCTCACATAAATGCACATGTTAACAGGTTGTCAGGTGACCTATAAAGGATCTGTGTGAACTTGAAACTCTGGATGGTTCTGCAGCTGTTGCCACAGGGTTCAACTGACTTCCTGGTCTGCTGTGCACACGCATAACAGTGCTGTAGAATGAAACCCAGGACTTTCCGCAAGACTGCCCCAAATACCACGGATCTCCTTGTGAGACACTGCCAACAAGCCTTATCTATGTGGATTGTTTTATGTAGGACACTGGGGCTTTTTACACTGAGCAATAGAGTTGGATAAATCAGCATTGTTATTTCCTGAAAGAGGATCTGCAGATTTCAATGGAGCTAAGAAAAAAGGGCAACTTGATCTCATTTTAGGAGAGTTGTGGAGCACCCTCATCTCTCACGCGTCTGCTTTTTCCCTGTTCATGCCAGCCTTGTACTCGAGTAGGCCTACTTTTGTTGCTACAGTATTCCTTTCTTTTGAGTCCTCAGTGTGCAAATGACACACCTCTGTATACAAGGATTTATTTTTCATTAACCTCACATCTGCCCATGTGATATCTGCCCATGTCAGGTGTGTTGATCTGACACATCTTTAGTGAAAGCCAGATTTCCCATATTATACCAGAGAGAGTAAAGGCCCATTCACACCAAGAAAGATAACTATATTGGCATACACCACCGGGCGATTATGTTCAGTTTTTTTCAGGACTGAATAGCCTCTGGTTACGCCTCTGCCCCCTCAGGCCTGAAAAGAAAAAATAAGTTAAAGTTGTTTTTGTAAAAATTAAAATAGGGGTGCGCAGTTAATTAAAATAAAACCGTAATTGCCAAATGACCGTGCAGTTATCAGGTTCTAAATGCTGATATTTAATTAAATAATTGCCTTGTTTGCTTTGTCATCTGCTGCTTTAAATGCTCAAGCTCTTAAAAGCCGGTGGATTCTGATTGACTGTTTTTATTGTTTATCAGCTAGACATTCTGAAAGTAATTTCAACAATATTGTTCCTCTGTGTCCTTATGTTTATAGCTGTGGTGTGGACTTCCTTATTCTCATAGAATTAGATCAATTATTAAAACTTTAAATAGGTGTCATTGATGTGCGTGTAACTACCTGTAAGGGTTCTTTCATAAAATTTTCAGGAGACATTCATAGAGTCAACAAAGTGTAATTTTTATTGACTGTAACACTTAAGTACTAACCACTCACTGTGCAAAAGGAAAATAAAGGAAAAAAAACACTGAGAATAAATGAGACATCAGCACATTAGTGAGTTCTGGGTCTCAGATGTTTCTCAGGGATCCCTCACCAGAACTAACAGAAAACAAAGCTTACTTAACAAACCAGACCAAACCATTTTTTATAATTACAGGGGTCTCACAACAATTCTGATTCAGTAATAATAAGAAATAATAAAAATACACTTAAACATACACACACACACACACAAAAATCCTTTAAATACATTCAAATTAATACACTACCCCAACCCATATTGACTTCCAAAGTAGGAAAAAAAAATATACTATGGAAGTCAATGAGACCAGAAACTGTCTGGTTACTGATATTCTTCTAAATATCAGACAATCGGCTGAAGGGATTCAAAAACGGTAAAACCCAACTGTTTAACTTTAGGGGAGTGGTAAAATGAGCCTATTTCCAAAAAAGTGGAGTATCCCTTTAATTAATCTGTTAATTTTGACCATAACTTTGACTGGAATGCTAAATACATATTTTTATTGAATTTTATTGATATTTTTAGCTGAACGTTTCTATCACATGCACCAATGTCACCCGTCGCTGTGCATGGTTTGTTTTTTCCAAGACTGCCAATCATCAGGGCAAATTGATGCAGTGTTCACTCTTCACCCTAGTTTAATTATTTTCTCTTTTGCTCTTTCAGAACCTGCGGGTGCGCACTGTGCGGGGCTCTGGCATGCCGCTGGCCTTTGGTCGTCTGCCAGGATCACAGTGCTCAAAATATATGTTGGTAGATGGAGAGAAAGTAATGTTTGGATCCTATAGGTTAGTATGTACACCAAACAAATTGCTGTTCTATCCACTGTTACTTTTTTCATTTGCTCATGTGCTTCATCTTCATAGCTTTACATGGAGTTCCTCTAGGATGAACCGGAACACAATCACTGTGATGTCAGGACAAGTTGTTGACTTCTTTGACAATGACTTCCGAGAGCTGTACGCAGTGTCTGATAAAGTGGATCTGTACCGTGAGTTTCACATCAGCAAGCCGGCCCTGCCAGTTCCTGTGCTGAAAACTCCAGCAGAACCCAGCAAACTCACAGTTCCCGTATCCACGTCACGCTTCCAGATCTCTGTAGAGGACAACAAACAAGCCAACCTAAAGGTGCCTGCACATAAATACCACAACCCTAAGTACTCTTTAGTCGTTGGCAACAGTCTAGGTGTAACAGGCTCTCTGCAGGATCTTTCTAAACTGAGGGACTATGTTGACCAGGCCTCTGGGAGTAACATGGAAAAATTAAGCTACCCCAATGGGGACAGTGTACGTTTACAGTCCCCTACATCCCCGGATGGGACAGAGGACGGTAAGGGCGATGGGAAGAAGCCCTCTTTGTTTGGTTCTAAAAAGCAGCGCTCTTCCTTCCGGCATTTTTTGAAAGGCAGAGCAAACAACCAGAGTCCAGATACTCTCTCTAAAACAACCCATCAAAACACAGATACGAAACAGATCAATCATAAAGACACCAAGCTTTCCAACAGTTCCAAGGAAGCATCTTGGTTGGCTAATCATATAAAGGAGCAAGATGATGCATCCAAAAACATTTCTCCCGTTACTTGCAAGATCTCAGAGACTGAAAGCACTGATGAAATTGAGGACAGCTTTGAGATCATAAATCCACCACAAGTGAAGTTTAAGCTGAAAAAGAGCAAAATGGGTTCAAGGAGTGTTTCTCTTCAGACTATTGCCACAGATGGCGAGGATGGTATGTATTCTGTTTACAGTCATGTACAGTATTTTCAAATGGTTCAATATTTCATGAAGGGCTGCATGATTTGGGGAAAAATCGAATTGTGATTTTTTTTTTCCTGATTAAATTTGCGATTGATTAAAATGCAGTTAAAAAAAACATTCCAGGTTTGTAGTGCTTTTTCTTGTAGGGCTGCACACTTTGGGCAAAACTTGCTGATTTAAATATCAGTATGACAATAGAAATAATACTATAAATACAACTAATAAATTACTGTTGTAATAATAATAATTGTATTCTTCAAGCGTTAAACTATTGTATTATATTTTGGCGGAAAACTGCGGGGATTCCTTAAAGGGATACTCCACTTTTTTTGGAAATAGGCTCATTTTACAACTCCCCCAGAGTTAAACAGTTGGGTTTTAC
>JAOTRC010000001.1:16062246-16077637 GCA_027497675.1 Cyprinella lutrensis | reverse complement strand
GAGAGAGAGAGAGAGAGAGAGAGAGAGAGAGAGAGAGAGAGAGAGAGAGAGAGAGAGAGAGAGAGAGAATTGACACACTGAAGAAGCAAATCTGTTTCCTGTATTATAACTTAGTTCCTTAACAGTTGTTTTACAGCGGCAGCTGGCAAAAGTTTCTCACAACTATCGGAAAATGCAAGCAATCAAGTGTGTGGTAGTCGGAGATGGGTGAGTGAAGAAAGCTCTTACATGGATTTATTTGCCAAATCTCATTTTCACCGTTTACCATGAAAAGTTGTTTGTAAACATTAAAATGGTTTATAATTTCTTGTTTATTGATATGAAAATGGCTTGATGGCGTTTATGATAGTTTTCAAGGGCACTGCTAACAATCTTCTAGTATAAAGATATAAAGCATTTATTTAATCTGCTCTGTTGGTTGAATTGAATTTCCTCATTTGTCACGTGAGATACTTTGTATTTTATAGCCTCGGGCTTCGTTTGTTGCTAAACCTAGTTCATGCTTGAATACACAATTCATATTTCTCAAATTTATTCTCAAATAAGGATAGCCTATAAAATAACCTACCTACAGGGCTATGCTACTACAGTTGTGTTGGCTAAAAGATAAGCACTGATATGAACAATATTTTGGGCTGACAGTCAGATTGGGGGTCGCAGAGATATTTTTATAGTTTATTATGTGAGAGACAAGATCATGAAGAAAGTTATGAAATCATATGGTCTAAACCAGTGGTTAAGAGATACTTAAAAAAGGGTCCAGGGTAAGATTTAGATTTTGCTGTAATAGATTAAAATCAATTTAGGAGGGCATTAATAAAATAAATAATAAAAATTAATATTGGAGTTAAAACAAACCAATTTCTAATGTTGTTGAAGCCATTAGATGTTGTCTAATGTCTAATGTTGTTGAAGCCATATTTGAACCTTAATGATGGGCCCGTTGTGGCACAGAAGTTAAAAAAAAAAGTTAGGAAATGTTTGCTTACACAATTGGGCACTTCATCAGGCTGTACAGTAAATATTTGGACTGTTTCTAGTGGACCAAGCATGTTTTCCATGAAGCTTGCATCATAACTGTGCAAGGAACACAAGTATCTATTCTTTCATGCTACGAGTGTGGTCAAACAAAGTAGTGCAGTCAAACTATGGCATCTTTTAGTTTGTTGTTTTCAAGATGACAGATAAGAACATTCTCCTTTATTCCTTTAGACGAAACATGTCAAGCTTGTTGTTTGCTTTCTGTTAAACACTGACAAACTTGTTAGGTTTTTCTAGCTGACCTACAGACAGTCATGATTCAAGATGGAGGATGAGATGGCTCTGATTTCGAACCATGCAAGACTGAAGCTGGTTTTCCAAAGGAGGGGTGGCAATTTTCATAGGAACATATATATAAGGGTTTTGATTTGCCACATCACTTTATCTCATCTACTGTATATAATGCAGTGAGACAGATCAATGCTGATGTAGGCATTTTACAGATCTGGAAGCAGAGCAGAATGCTGCTGATGCTACAGTTATTATTAGGGTTTTAGGTTGTGTTCAAATTTTGTAATTCATGAATGACAGTATCAGAATGAACTGTTAGTGCATTGCTTTCTGGCCATGTTCAGTGGAACATCTAACATGGCAAATGGCAGCAGGGAGAGGTGCTTTCGCTATGAGGATATCCTGTTTAAACTCTGTGCATGGTTCTCCATTTTGAAGCTGTTAACTTCCTCTTGCATTTGATGCTGTGACCCAGCTGCTTAAGTTCCTCGTATATTGCTTGAAGATGAACTGGCTGAGTATTCCTCATTTTACAGCTTAAGAGGGGGGAGGGCGGATGTCTAAAAATGATAATTCTGTCACTTTTTGCGCAATAAAACATTTGTAGAATCTTCATATATACAGTACATCTTTTTCATACAATGACAATTTAAAGTTACCACAAACTGTTCAGCTGCAACAATGACGAAAAAAGCACCCTTTAAAACCACAGATAATTCCAAAGTAATGTAGACTAATTTGTGGTTTTAAATGTTATGGTACTTTTTCTTTTTTTCATTTTGGACTGTACTAGAAATCTGTACTTGAAATCTAGTACATATAATGGACAGCCTGTGGTCACTGTGAGCTCTCATTGAATGGAAAATAGATTTCTTAAATTATTTGGTGTGTTCCGCTTCATTATTAGTCATCCTCAGCTACTAAGACCTCTAGAACTTAAAGGGGTTGTTCCCCCCAAAATGTAGTGTAACTGCAGCGTTTTTAGGTTGTACGTCACACGTGTATCACACACATGACTAGCGTCGGCCAATAATGAGCCTGCGTGTGACATACAACCTACAAGAGCTGCACAGTTACACTACGTGAATCTCGAGGCCCACAGAGAAGGAAATGAATAGTTGAGTACAGTCGTTATTTTGATTTTTTATTTATTTATTTATTTTTTTGCACACAAAAATATTCTCATCGCTTGATAAACTTAACATTGAGCCACTGTAGTCACTTGGTCTATTTTAACAATGTCTATAATAATTAATAATTTCTTCTGGGCCGGCAAGTTTAAATCCCTTAGAAGCCTATGCAGGAGTGATCCAGCTCTCAGATTTAATCAAAAATATCTTAATTTGTGTTCCGAAGATAAACAAAAGTCTTAATGGGTTGGAACAACATGAGGATTGAGTGATTTACTGAGAGAGTTCACATTTTGGGGTGAACAACTAACCCTTTAAACTTAATAAGGGATTCGAATGCAGGAGATTGAAATGCAAGCTAATGCAAATTTTGCTGCTTTCCAAATTTTGGTGAACTCTTGCCCGCAAATTTGTATCATAATAAGATGTAACCAATAGGAGATTGATATGTCACATTGTGATCTCTTAGCTGAATTAAAAGACAAACATTAAAGATGCTGTAACGGTGAGTAGATTTTATATTTTGTCATGCATTTACAATTATTTGCTATAAAATAATTAGAGTGTTAAAAAAGTTGAGTGTGACGCTCTATTACTGCATTTGAAGTGTCCATAAAAGTTTTACATGCAGTCTGTGGAATCAGTCTGATTATGTAAAAAAAAAAAAAAAAAAAAAAACTTTACAAGACTCGAACTTTACAACTGAAAATTAATTTCAGAGAACTGAGTAAAATTCAGATAAACAGAGACCAAACACATTATGTCAGGGAAATAATTCAACAGTTTATTTTCTAATTAAGTGAAACAGAATATGAGCCCCATTTTTGTTGTTAATATTATGGATTCGCTTAACTCGTGCTTGTGTGAACACAAATCCTGTAGCACTTAGATTTTTTCTCCCCTTTTCTGTTTGTTTTGTTTTTAACTCTGATGCTATCACATGCTGTCTGCTCCATGCTTTGAACTGTCATGACATCCGGGTGTACATTTTCTACTTTATCTGTATTGGTATGCTGTATCGACTCTCTCTTGCTCTCTACAAAAGCCGGTGTTCTGAAGATTTGTGCTATACCCACTCGGATTGTGCTATCTCTCATTAAAACGGATAGGTAGCACAAATTGATAGAGAAAAATGCTATCTATCAGATTGCTTTACCAGCATCATATTAACGTGGTTTGAGGCTTTTTAACGTCCATACCTACCGTTACCCTAAACCTACCTGTCCATACCTACACCTTCCCTTAAAACAATGCAAATATATTGTAGCACAATCTGATACTGTAGGAAGCATGTTTCTTCAGTCCACCGGCTCCGCTAAAGCACGAGGCCCTGTACTCAAAATCTGTTGCACACTGTATAGGCCTACCTACGTGTACACATTAATAGTGATCACCTTGTTTGTAGGAAATGCAGAAAATGCTTGGATCATGGAGTTTAAAAAGCAACCATGGCCACATTTTTAAAGACACACTTCAAAAAGAGGCTCACTGTCTCTCTTCCTGGTTGACACCGCCCAACTTCCTGTCATCCTGTCACGACAATGCCAGGCCCCATACTGAGTTTTCTCTCTCGCTCTCTTTCTCTCTGTATCTATCTATATCTGATTCACAACTTCAAAGAGCCTCAGAAAGCACCTCTTAACGGTTATCTCCCACTGTTTTCTAATTAAGTTTTCAGTGCACTGTCTCAAGTGTTCACTGGAATTTTTGTAGATTAAAATTTATTCAAGTATGCTTAGTGATGTAAGGCATGTTTGATTTCCCTAGTGCCTGCACTCACAGACTCAGTTCTGTTAATATTGCATTATTTCGTTGTGACTTTTTCCGTTTATGATGTTGAATCACACCAGAGCCTTACCCTTCAGTCAAGTGCTCACAAGTCTGGATAACTCGTATGTGTTTTTCCATGTGCTTTTCAAAATATCTATATTCTGTCAGAGAGCACAAGAGAGAGAGAAATCAAGCACAGAAGTGTGTGTAATAAAGATAGCAAATAGTTGTGATGTGACTGAACATGTTTAGCCTGAGGCGTGTGATTTTGGCCTTGCCCTTGAGTAGCTCCAGTGATTCTTGATGCGAAGGAGAAGCTCTTCAACAAGCTCTTCAATCCCAGCATTTCTCACTTTCGCTGCCAGCATGCAGCAACATGCGCTCCACTGGAATCTGTGTCTCATACTCTCTTATTTCAGGCCCTGTATGTATTTTGCAGCTTCAGGTGACCTGGTTTTATACTGAATGTCATCTTCTATTTTTTGTTTTTTTGTTTAAGCATGCACAATTGTTTGGATGTATTTTGATTTGCTCTACGGTCTGCTGTAACAGCTCTGCATGTGGCATAAGGATCTGACTGTGGAAGCAGGTTTTTTTCTAGGTGTTTGAAAGGATTTCTGAGTATACAAAATTATTTTGAAGGTAATCTTCTGTGCTTCTATTATAATAACACGTATACACACACAAAAAACAACTTTTTGCACTGTACAGGAGTGAAATACATTGGAAAAGGGCTGTTTAAAAAATGAGGAAAGGTAAAAAAAGTGTAGCACTGCACAGAACGCTCAGGCCTTTATTAAATAGGCCATATAGGCCCACACTACACCACTTTGAATGTCGTCGTTTTGCAGTTCTTTTCACACTAGACAACTGTCTGTTGTTGCCGATGTCAGTTCCAGTCAAAACATTTCACACTACTTGGATTGACTTGGATTGCAGATAGGTCTGGATATTTACGTCACATCAGTGACTATCACTCATGTTTGAATTATCAATGAAGTGAGCGCCGGTTTGTCGAGTTAATTAGCAGGTATCTAGACCTGTTTTCGGTTCACTTAGTGTGAAATACCTTTAAATATCTTTCAGCATCAGCGCTTCGATCTGAATGGATCTTTGATAATTGAAACATAGCAATCGTCACTCGTGAATGAGCAGCAGCGATTTGCCTATGATTTTTAGCTTTTATCAGCGATCTCCATACTGTCAGTGAGCAGAAAATCAGTGCTAAAATCCCATAATAAAATCCTAAAATAGTGTGGGCGGCATAAGAATCTTTAATAATGCTGCTAAACTTGCCATAAATTGTGAACTTGTCCCTCAGATCTGATTGGTTGAATCGAATGTTGTTCCAGGTCAAACATTTCGATCCAGGAACATGTTTTACTTGGCTAAATCACGTTCACCATTATTTTGATTAAAAGATCAAAGGCACATGAATTTTGTGCATGGATAAATTATTTATAATAGTACTGAAATATTCCATAAAAAACATGATTTGTCAACTTTGTTGAAGTTGTATTTAATAACACTTGCTTCATGAGGGAGCTGCTGAACAAGCAGCCATTGCATAGTGTTAAAAGACTTCTGCACGTGTTTACATAGAAAAACTATTAAAAACCAGTGCATGCAAAAAACAAAAACAAAAAAACCTTGTCCTGTGTGAACCAGTCATGAGATAGTTTAGCTTTGAGCGATGAAAAGCAATAGTACAGACAAAGTGGATACAGAATCTGTCCTTTCATGTATTGCATTGCTGTAAGCGGTTAGGATTTAAACATTCAATGCCTAGTTCTTGAAAAAGGAGTGCATACAGTGTTCTTTGTATTTGAAAACAAATGTGTGAATTCACTATGGAAGTCCAGTACACCTGTTCCTCTTGTTAAATGATGGTTACATCAGATATCTAGTGTACTTTGAAGTCATTTTAGCTGCATGTTTTTGTTTTTACTGAAAGTACTAAAAGTATTATATTGTTTGTTTTCCAGCAATCTTACAGATTTCTTTTTGTGTTGTTGTTTGTATTCTTCAGAGCTGTGGGAAAGACCTGTCTTCTCATCAGCTACACTACCAATGCTTTCCCTGGGGAGTACATTCCCACAGTGTGAGTACCACAACAATAGTGGAGGATTGATTGTTTATATTTTTATGTTGAACTTGACACTCATGGTGAAATATTGAGAGATTCTTTGTGTTGGCTGTTTTCACTCAGGTTTGATAACTACTCAGCAAATGTAATGGTGGATAGCAAACCAGTCAACCTGGGCCTCTGGGATACAGCCGGACAGGAAGACTACGACAGACTGCGGCCACTGTCCTACCCTCAGACGGTACACACCACCATAAACATTTAGAGGGACACACACGTCCCCTTGAATACACGTAATTGTGATCAATCAATGTTTTTTTTTTTTTTTTTCGTGACAGATTTTAAACCATGGGGTCAGTAATTTTTAAAAAATATTTGTTAAAGTCTCTTCTGCTCAACAAGGCTACATTTATTGAATACAAAAAATAGCAGTATTGTAAATTGTAATACGATAAAATAAAATAACTGTTTTCTATTAGAATACATTTAAAAAGGTAATTTATTCCTGTGATGCAAAGCTGAATTTTCAGCATAATTACTCCAGTCTTCAGTGTCAAATGATCCTCCAGAAATCATTATAATATGATGATTTGCTGATCAAGGAATATTTATCATTATTATTATTATTATTATTATCATTGTTGAAAAAAACTTAATAGTTTTTGCTTAATATTTTTTCAGGATTATTTGATGAAAAGAATTGAAAAGAAAAGCACTATATCATTATAATATGATACTGAATAGAAAAGACATAGAAATCGTATCAATTAATCAATTAATCAATTAAAATATGTCCTTGCTGAATTAAAGTATCTATTTCTAGTTAAAAACAACAACAACAAGACGAAACAATCCAACTGACCCCAAACTTGTGACTGGTAGAATTTGTTCAGTTTATTGATCAAAAATGTCCTCTGATGATATTTTTGCAGGATGTGTTTCTCATCTGTTTCTCTCTGGTGAGCCCAGCATCGTTTGAAAACGTCAGAGCCAAGGTAAGTCCTTACGGGTGGTTTAGTCTGTCTGGATATTAGTCACACCAGCATGAGCCTATAGACACAATCCCGCTGTAACCCACAAGAACCTGCTGTCATTCTGTGCATTCTTGCCACATTCCCACATTCACATAATCTGTACCCCCTTGCATGCCCTTTTACACTTCCTTGATTCTGCACTGGACACTAGATGCCACTGTGCATTAGTCCAAAATGTATTTTTATCAAATTTGGACTAATATAGAGATGTCCAAAATGTGCTTTTATCTGTAAAGTTATTTATCTACCTAAGGGAGTATAAAAACAGCTGACCTTGACGTGTTCTCCATTAATGCAACTGAGTGATCCCAAAAGAGAATGCTGTTTTATAAGTCAAAATGACGGTTCTGCTGAGTGTGTAATGTACAATCAGAAAATAATCCAAGTCCCAGGGGCAAAATGAGATGATGTCGTAGGCTACTGCCTGCTAGCGTTCAGGCGATGTAAAACGGTTGGTGTCTAAGCGATTGTGGTGTTCAGTTCTTGCGTGTAATAACGGACAAAGCAGTCATTTTGATGTTCCTAATCCGAACCGCTGAAGACGCAGGGGCTGAGTTTTGTTTTTCGAAGGAAATATTCCCCACGATCAACGCCAATGCTTTCATGTTTCCGCAAATCATTTCTCACCAGACTGCTTTATACTAACCAACATTCTAACTAACCCTTTAACATTGTAAATGCATTATCATGAACTAACTAACCGTTTTACTGCATTTTTTAAAGTTTGATTCATGTTCAATTTAAATAATGTTTCTTTATAACAAACAATAGATTATGTCTATGTTCAGACTGCAGGCAAATTAGATTTTTTTTATGAGCATTGTAATATAAAGCTGCGTTTGTGAGACGGCAACTGATGGTGTAGATATACAAAGAGAACTGACAAAAAAAGAGATTAGCACTGACAAAAAGAATCAAACAGAAAGATGGCTTTATAATATTCTACCATCCTAGATTTCATTCAATAATAAATACACAAATGAGAAAGCAAAGAGGAAGCAAGTTCCTTTTCTGCTGAGTAGTTGTTGTTATTATGCCGGACTTTATCACGACCCCTGCAGCATATTTAAGGTGCCTGAGATGGAACGGAAAGCAAATTGCTTGTGATATCAATAATTCCAGAACCACTTGAGGCTTAATCCGGTCCAATTTACATTGCTTAAAATCGGCGCTTGCATAAACAAGTCCACAAACAGTCCTTTAAATTGTTATTAAGTTCAAACAATGGCAATCTCATCTTGCCGGTTTCTTAATGCTTTATGCTTTCACTCCCAATCAAATGCCTTCAGAAGTGTCTTTCACTCTTTGCTTTTTCTACCCTCTCAGTCTTTCCTTTTATTATTTCAACAGTATATTCCTGAGTAGTAACCATGGTAACACTAACCATATGCAAATGTAGTCTTGATAGATTGTGCAAGGTTGAGGAGACAAATTAAAATCTATTTAAAGGGGAGAGGGAAGCACAGATACACATATCGTGTGCAGCAATCATGGACAAGTTAAGTGAGAAAGAGATCGTTTCTCATTACTGACGTGGGCTGATAGTATGTCAAAACATGGCGCTGCAATAAGGGTTTGCTTTGACTGGATCAAAAATCGATGCTCAGAGAGCAATCATAAAATGCCACTGGAGACATGCTGATCCCTAACTAAGCCCACCATTTTGATTCTCTAAACCCTTTTGAGGTCTTTTATTAATATGTTTGAAGAGAGGAAACAAATAAACCTTTAGTTGCATACAAAATCTCCAAGTGTTGAGCTTCTCTAGATCAAATGTAGGACTGAAAGGGAACAGATGAATAGTCATGAAAGGATCAAGGAGAGGTTTGCTGAATTTTTTTTAAAGATGACTGTTTTTAAAGTCATCTTTATTTGCACTTTAGTTCAAAGTCATTTCACTCGGCGACCATCTTTGAAATGCTTCTCGGATATGCAAGTGCAGCTCCTATCTCTTTGAATGGGAAAACATCAAATTATTCATAGCTCTTCACCAAGCTTATGATTACATGACCAATGAAATCTAACAACAATTATCTCATAAATGTGGTTTCTTATGTTAAAAGCATATTTTTTCACACTTGACCAGCCAATGCGCATGTGCAGCTGTAAGTGTGCATGTCAGAACATAAAAAAATTAAACCGTAATTTTTAAGGTAAAAAAACGGCAGCTGTGGTTTACAGAACTTTACCGTTAAAAATACGGTAGGAACGTTAATGGTTTTACAGATCTGGCTAAAAATTTACAGTAATAAACCGTATTTCATTTTCTGATAAAATGTTGATTTACCAACCTTTTGAAAAATTTGTTTTTTACAATTGTAATAATACACTGATAACCAACAATCATCACAGCAGTGATGAGAGTTACATGAGCAATCAAATCTCATCATAAGCAGCTCCTCCATAAAAAGGTTAATACTTATATTAAGAAGCTGCGCAGTATCTTTCACACAAACATTAAACACCATCATAGTAACACATGAAATTAGAAAATGCAATAAACATTAATTTAACAACATTAAATGTAACATAAAACGCTAATAGGGGTGTAACGATACCCTCGAGTCACAATTCGATACATATCACAATACTGAACTCACAATATGATATTACTCCATAACATATGATAATAGGTTAACAAAAAATGTAGCCTACTGTTCATTTGATATTAGATTGTGGGTGAATAGGCTTGGACTGTGCTTGTAACCCAAGGACCACTAGAATAACAATATTCATGATTCTGAAGCTGAAAATATAGGCTTATTTTAGAAGAATATTCTTGCACTTTTTCAGACTAGATATATTTAATATATTTATATATATTTTAAAATAATGTTGGACACTTTTTACTGGTCAAGTTACATAAGTCACTCAACATTATAAGGACCCACAAATATACCTCCATTGCATTATTATACATTATAATCAACATTATATATAGTAGTTTAATTTAGTACTGAGAATTTTTCCTCACACAGTAATTTTTATTTTGGGAACTATTATACTACACGATACATATTGTCACTCTCCACGATATGTATTGTTGCATTTTTGTATTGCGATATATTGTGGCACGATATATTGTTACACCCATTGTTACACCCCTAAACGCTAATGTACATTATTGATCAGAAAAAACAAGAAAACTATGAGGAACCACATTTATTTCAATAAAACTACATAAAATGTGAAGTGTCATGCTGGAAATTGTGGGAATGTCAATTTACGTGTTTTCACTGTAAATTATACAATGAGTTGTTCTTTTTCACTTCCAAAAACTGTGAATTTAACGGTATTTTACTGTAAAATTATATCACAGTTATTTACCGTATATACATTAGTATGGAAACTTTCTGTTAACCAATTAGCAGTTTTGCACTTTAGTATTTTTACAGTCTTTTACCGTTAAAATCACGATTATTTTTTGCAGAGCTTCTGCATTGAGTGGTGACTTTACCAATCAGCGATCGACTCTTTTATTTAGAAGGCAGGACTAATTCGCCTTCCTATTCATAGTTATTTGAGTGCACCATCTTTTTATACTGTATGTATAAAGTCTTTTCTTTAGTTTGCAGTACAGTGTCTGGTCTGCATTTGTAAAAGTATGAAATTGCTTCCAATTTCAGAGTTCAAAACAGCAGTAACATCATCTACACAGTATTAGCTTATAAGTGGATGACTGCTTTGCCATATAAAACTTGAATCTGGGATGGCAAGGACACCGTGGGCTGACTGTAGCAAGGCTCTTGTGCCCATTGACTGTTCAAGGTCTGCTCAACGTGACTGCATGGGTTGCTTTGTGTATGGAAACAATGATGTGTGAGTGTCAGAAAGACAACATTCAGAGGCCAGGCCTTGAAAAGTGCAGCAGTCCTTGTGTGCAATAAGTTTTCAAAAATCTTTTCCCTCTGCTCTACAGTGATCAATTTAGAAACCATTTTTGCTGCATTTTTCAAATACTCTGCACACTTTCTGAGAAATTACTGATAATTTTTATGTGCTGAGCTTTAACAAAGTATTCAGTTGGTGCTTTTCTGAGGAAAATCTTTTCAGTGAAAAGGCCTTGGTACATCTCAATTTGACAGACACCAAGTGGAACAAGCTGTGCGTGTCCATTAGCCTGTATTTATATAGCCTGTATATTATAACTGAACGACTTGCACAGGGATTGTGGCGTTGGTAGCAGATGGGAGCAAGCAGTGGAAGGGGTGTGCATAAGACTAACATGACACCTTCATAATCATGACATGACTTATGTTATGAATATGAAGCAAGTTTTATGCATGTTTGTGACAACTGTCTTTATGACACATTGACATTAACCAAAACATCATAACCCGTCAGTGTCTTTGTTATGACAACTTGACGTTACTAAGACAACAAAACCTGTCATAAACATGACATAGCAGATTAATTATCAAACTTTTGAAACCACCTATCTTTATTGGTTAACATTACATTAAACTGTAAGGTGGTTGGTTTTGACATTGGCCGTCATGAAGCCATTATAACTTTTTAATGACAAATCCAATGTATAATCCACTGTAGTTGAGGTCACGAAAAATATTCATGACGGTTACAAACGCCTCATGACAGCCAATGTCAAAGCCAGCCACATGACAGTTTAACTTAATTTTGTCAAGTTGTCATGACAAAGACACTGACAGGTGGTTTATGTCAAGGTGTCATAACAAAGACATCTTAAACAATGTTATATTTGCATTCAAAATGTCATTATTGAGCGAAAGTCAGTTTCGAAATGACAGTTTTCAAAAGCATGCATAAACCCTCCTTCATATTCAAGACATATGTCATGTCAGTCTTATGCACACCCCTTCAAGTAAAGTGTTACCAAAAATCTCAACTCTTTGCAAATTAATAGCTTTATAGCCCATGTATTTGACAACAGACAGGCAAAGAGAAATACCATAGCATAGAGCCTAGAGATGGACTTATTATTAGGAGTGAAATAATTGTTCTGATCCGCTCCCTCTAGTGGTATCCAGAGGTGAGGCACCACTGCCCTTCCACTCCAATTATTCTGGTTGGCACCAAGCTCGATTTGAGAGACGAGAAGGAGACCATCGAGAAGCTGAAAGAGAAAAAACTTGCACCAATCACTTACCCACAGGGTCTTGCATTGGCCAAAGAAATAGGTGAGGCGGCACAGTCGGATTTGTGTTTTTATATCACTGGGTGACAGTACACCACTGTTCAAAAGTTGGGGTCAAGAAATGAGTACTTTTGTTCAGCAAGGACGCATTAAAGTGGCAGAAATACGTTTCTAATGTTACAAAAAACACATTTCTAATAAAAGCTTTTTTTTACTTCCTGTTCATCAAAGAATCCTGAAAAATGTATCAGTTTCCACAAAAATATTAAGCAGCACAACTGTTTTCAACACTAATAAGTTAATAAGAAGAAATCAGCATATAAGATTGAGCAGCAAATCAGCATATTTGAATTATTTCTGAAGGATCACTTGACACTGAATACTGGAATAATGATGCTGAAAATTCAGCTTTGACATCACAGGAATAAACTGCATTTTAAAACAAATTCAAATAGAAAACATTTATCTTAAAAAATGTAATAATACTTCACAATATTACTGTTTCCACTGTAGTTTTGATAAAATAAATACAGCCTTGGTGAGCAGAAGAGGCTTTTTTTTCAAAAACATTAAGGAATTGGTTACATGTACAGCTAACTTACAGAGTAAATATGCAATGAAGTATATCAGGTAACAACATTTACTTTCTATAGGTTCAGGATTAGGTTTGGGTAAGGGTTAGTTGCATGTATTCATACATAATTTACAGTTATTAAAACAGTAGGCATGCAACTTCTAACAATGACACTGTAAAACAAAAAATCTTGCTGACCCCAAACTTTTAATGGGTGATCATTTGAGGTGTATACTTCTGACAATAAGGCATTCACAACTTTTTTTCCCTCCAATATTTGAGCTCTAGACTTAAATAGTTTATAATTGCAACAATTGTACTGGAAATCTGTTTGTAGGGAAAAAAGAGAGAAAAACAATAAGGCTAAAGATACAAGACAAACGCAAACACTGTTCATTGTCTGGTTTCTTTGTAACCTATAATCACCACAGTCTGTAAATGCAAAACAAATTACAAAGCACTCCATATCAGGTTGCAGATTTCGAAGCTAAATGGAATTTGTTCTCAGTGTGATTTAAGCTAGCATTTGGGAGAACACATGGGCTAGTCCTCCTACACGTTCAAGATATGACAGATTTGTGCGCACCTAATACACCCAGACATCTGGTGCTAAGTATCCCACTCAGAACGAATCAGAGATGATTCAGTACTATGCTTAAAATATATAGAGCGAGAAAGGTGCTAGTAACAAACCTGATATGTATGTGTTTATGTGTGAACAGATGCAGTAAAATACCTGGAGTGTTCTGCTCTCACTCAGAGAGGTCTAAAAACGGTGTTTGATGAGGCCATCCGTGCTGTGCTCTGCCCACAGCCCACCAAGGTCAAGAAGAAGGGCTGTGTGCTACTCTAAGGATGCATGGTATGTTTTCATGTGTGTTTTTGTTCTGTTGAGACAGAAGAAGTCAGAGAGGGAGAAGGGTATGCATACAATTTCAGATGTGACCTCCATTATAGCGAGCAGCTTTTGTTCTTTTACTGGTTTACAGTCCCGACACAAATGCACTTCCTGGTGTAAGTTAAAGACAGTAATTCTGCTTCTTGTCAAAGGCTATTCTTTAAAAATGAGGATGTGAGATGGAAAAAGTAGAACATCCACTGACCTTTTCTTTCTGCCTCCAGATCCGTCACTGTAAAACAGGTACCAGAGAAATCCACTGGTTTTCACCCACAAATCAACAAGGGATGCAATTGCATTACGAAAGCCTTTCTTCTCTTTTTAGCTGAATATAACTCTTGAATATACCACATTGATGCCAATGAAATAATATTGTTGTCGACAAAATATTTAATCATATTTTAACTGATGTATTGTGTTGTATTGTGTATGAAGCGTTTTTGTTGGGTACACGGTTGTGTATTGTTTTCTCAAGACAATATAAAACAGGCGATCTTGAATTCTTTAACAAAAAAAGCACAAGTACTTGTTACACAAAGCTGAACTCAGAGGGATTTTTTAAACGTATGAATCACTTTCTTATAATACTTTTGTTATTTTGGCTGAAATAAACTGTACAACTCTGTTTCCAATGGCAAAAATAAAATGTACAACTCTGTTTCCAGACAGCTGTCTTTTTTTCTTCATTCTACCTCTTGTCTAAAGAGTTCACTCATAACAGGTATGTTGAGTACACGGTGTTTTCCGTGAATGTATTTGGCAGTCTTTGACGAAGCCCTTTGATTCAAGTGCTCTAAAGGTGCTCCAATTATAGTGCCTAATGCAGAGAATGTGATACAGATCAGCATTTCCCCATTGAGAGCAGAACTTGAGTTTGCGTAGCTTCTCATTGCTGAAATTACAGCAGAAATGTGAACTTGCAGTATCTGTTGATATGATGGCACTCTCTCACCTTATCAGCCCTCCCTCTTCTATTAGCCATGTGGACTTTGTGACATGACAACACACCCACATTGACTTCAGCGCAACTGTCGTGAGCTCACATCAAAGTGTTGCCATTTACAGCTTACTCTGAGTCTAGATGTGGTACATTCTTCATCTTGTAGCTCTAGCAGTAAAAGTATGTGAAACAAGTTTTGATGTTGAGCCTATTTTTGCCATGTGCGGCATGCCCTCAGGTGCTCTTCATTTGGGTGCACCTTTTGTTATTCCCGGTCAAAAGTGACCGGACACCTAAAAATGAAACTTCCTCCATCCCAGTAAAACCAATGCAATTTATTTTTGTTCTATAATATTGTTTCTTTTTAATGTTGTATTTTGAGAGAATTTGATGTTACTTATTAATATTAATGCAATATTTATGTTCCATTTTTGTCTTTGAAAATAAAACAGATTTTTTCCCTTTTTTATTTCTTCAATTATTTCAGTATTTCACATTAATATACACTCACCTAAAGGATTATTAGGAACACCATACTAATACTGTGTTTGACCCCCTTTCGCCTTCAGAACTG
>JAOTRC010000001.1:15940796-15952989 GCA_027497675.1 Cyprinella lutrensis | reverse complement strand
ATGTCGTTGTACAGAAAGAATGTTGTGACTGTTGGTCAGTGTGGTTTAGTCCCGCCCCTCCTCCACTGTGATTGGACAGCTGGGTAAAAAGTGACAGTGATGAGCACAATGTTTTATCCAAAGTTGATTTTTCAACTCTCGGTGACCAGTAAAAAACGTTGGGCGCTAGGCTCTTCAGCGTGAAAAAAATGCTCAGCGCCTCGTTACGCTCATGGCATTTAAAAAACGCGGAGCTCCCATTGAAAACAATTGAAAACGAACGCCAGGTGTGTGGAAAAACACTTTTTTTTCACAAGGCCTAAAGGTTAATTCACACAAAAATGAAAATTCTGTCATCATTAACTCACCTAGTTGTCACCTATTTGTTCATCTAGTTTATAAAGTGATCATAAAATGAATCCTTGAGTGGTTTAGTCCAAATTTTCTGAATCAATCTCCTTACTATTCAATAATCCGTTGTACTAAGATAATAAGATTATTATCTTCTGAGAAAGAATATGAAATTTAGACTCATGTCAGAGAGAACTTTTTCTAGTTCTTTTGTCCTTGAAAAAAGATAGTTCTTTCTCAAAACAGTATGCAATTGTTTTGTCTGGTTTGCCCTTAGTCAGACACAGCTTTAAAGGCTATGGACATATCAAGCATCCCTGAGGTATGTAAACAAATGTTCAGCATGTGGGACGGGAGTTCAAAGTCGACTTCCAACTTCTACATTCAATTACTCTTTATGCGGTTGTTTGTTTGTGCATTTGTTCCATGGATATAATTTTTTAGATGTGTTCTTAGGGCAAAATAGCATAAGATGTGATCGATCTTTCATTTTGATATGATAAGGGTCAACATATTAATGGATTAATGGCTTTTATAGCTTTTGTTGGCCCAGACGCATCAATGTTTTTGATGACCGAGACCTAAACAGAAAGACAGAAATCTCACAGTTTGACTCATATCTCTATAGAAAATATTTATAAAGGACAGCCATCTTGGACACACATTTTCAACAGAGGGGTGTAGAATGTGATAACATTCAAAGTCTCTCTGTGACCTATCAAAAATCATGATCTCTGAAGGTTTGGAAAGGTCAGTGGTGAAAGAAAGCAGGCGATGCGGATTCAAACTGAGATAAAAGATGAAAATCTTTTTCGTCTTTGGGAAGGAACTGAGATCTAGTTTATTTGGCTTCGGATGAGACGTCTTTTGACTTGCAGTGACATAATTTTTGAGTTGGTAATAATCTTTATGAAAACCAATGATGCTAAAAGTAAGCTATTATAAAACGGTCTGATTATTTTCTCGGTTGGCCTAATGTGGTTATCTTAAATCAAATTGTGCATAAGAATAAGGATCCCAGTTGAGTCCGTTGCCTGCGACAATTTGCAAATCAACTTTATTCAATGCTAGATCTTGCGCAAATTGAATCAAGCTTCATTTGATTGTGCAGAACGTATGTTAAATGTAATTGCAAGTGTTACAGCAAATCCGCTGTTGCGCTCCGAGTGACATTTACGCAATGTAAGCCATTTGTCAAGGTGTCACAACTTCAGCAAGTACAGTAATGTGAATGTAATAGTGATTTAAGCAGTGGTACCAACAAGTCATTCATAGTGAGATTCACGTTAATGCAGATTTATGAAGGGCGTCACGCCCTTTCTGTGATTAGGAATATAATGATTTCATACAGCCAAGCCAGGATGCCTGTCATGACGAGAAACCGGGTTGTAATTATTCATTATTAGATCCCTGTACTCAGTGTTCTTTTGTGGCTTTCTGCAGTTGTTTTCTTTAAGCTGTCCTTATGTTGAGTGAAATGTGGTCCTTAAAAATATATATATATATAGATTTTTTTATAGATTTTTTTTCCCCTCAAGTAGATACTATCTCGCACTTCAGTACAGAGAGAGAACAGCACATACATTATTCTTTAAATGAAAGAAAATATCACAGAGGAGGATTTTAATAGACTGTGCAGAAATTTTTTTGGTGAAAACTGTCTTCCTCAGCTAATACTTCTGTAATGAATGTGTCTGCTGGACAGTGGGATTAAAAGACAGAGTTAGATAAAAAGCCAAACGTCTTATGCTTTCATGGGATAATAAAAATCAAGCATGTGCCTAATACTCAAGATAATGCGCTTACTGGCCTTAGAAAGAAGATAGTATACATAGAGAGAATGTTACAGTGTCTGTTCGATTTTTCAGTGGCCTTGTTCCCGTAAGTATTTTTCACGGTCAGCTTTCCAAGAGAGATTTTCAAAAAGTTTTCAATAAAGAGTTATAAACAATGAACCAAACAAACCAGCAACAAGGTGAATCATTCACAACATTATAAACTTTGATTTGAAGCAAAAGAGTATTTAAAAATCAGATAAAAAGACAGGCTACAATCAGCTTTAATGAGGAAAAGAACTACAATCCTATAAAACATTGCAAATGATATAATCAAAGAATGAATAAATATACAACTATTCATTTAAAGGTGCAATGTGTAACATTTTTAAGTATTGACATACAAACTTAAAGCTACACTGTGTGATTTTTTACCCCCATCTAGCGGTGTAAAGATATATGACCATCCAGTGAATATTAGTTTCTGTTCCTCTCAATTTCGATTTTGTTTTAACTCCTGCAGTCCAAGATTAACATGGCTTCCAGATCGAGCTCGTCCACGAGTGTTAACTCAAACGTAAACGCGAAAGGCGAAGCTTGAATTAACGCGTATGTCCCTCTTTGGCTAATGTACTTTCAAGATGGAGGGGCAACATGGCGACCGACATAAGAGCCCCTTACCCGTATGTATTTTCAATGGCATACTCACGAGAATACTTTATTACTCGAACGAAGTAAATATACATTAATGAGCACATATATTTCTGAAAGAACTAAGTGTTTTTAAATAACAATAAACTAAAAGAGTTACACAGTGTAGCTTTAAGAAATCACAACGTAAATTCATTTGTTCCGTATAAACAAACAAAAACACTGACAATGAATAACTAAGCATGGCTGTTGTGACGCAACAGGTTTTTGAAATGCTGTGTCAAGTAAATCACATGGGACACGAGTTTTGTGCTTTTCACTTATGCTTCATCCAGCTGAATGACCACTAATTGATCCAATCAACATATAATATTTTCAACTATGATACCTCTTGTTTAAATCAGCTCAGACTGCAACATTTAGCAATAATAATATATTAGAATGTCATTTACAGCCAAGAGCCTTAGAATCACAGCCAAGGAATCAGGCTCATCCTTCAGAGCATTTGCCCATCCAGTCAGAACCGTTTAACCTACTTAACCGAACACCCATTGGTTAGATGATGATATCAGATAAAAGACCATACAATTATCTCAGTACAGAGCCTTTTTCGGTATCAAAGCTTCATGCGTCACCCAAAACAGGTGCCTGACCTGCTGTAATTGAATCTTCACTAAGCCTGTGATTATAGCTCATGCATTTAAACAGCGCAGGTTACGCAGTTATGCGGCAGCATTGACCCCAATGTGGTTGATCGTTAATTGACAATGTCATAATGATGCATTCGCTCTCTGAGTGCCCTGGTCTCAATCTGAACGTCTGAGTTGGATCTGTCCAAGCATGTCTCGCGCTCTGGGCTACTGGGTGGGTGCAGAGTCAGTCACATTGCATGCTAACTCCACAGATAAAGCCTTACCAATGAGTCTTGGTGCTTTGAGCACTTGTGCCTTCCCATATGTTTAGCAATAAACACAGTTCAGACAACAAGACGCTCAAAAAACGACACCCAGAGAAAGGGGTGAATATTGGGACTAGTGGACAAGGAGTAGTCGAGATGACATGCAAGCCGGGACCGAGAACTACCGCAGACCTTACACGCCCTGAGTGTGTGTGTGTGCACGTACAGTATGAACGCATGCGTGTTTGTCCTTTTCCTTCGCTGCAATTGGACGAATAGGCCGCAACGCTCCCAGTGGCTTGTGAATTAGGACACTTACTTCCATAAATATTTCAGCCTCTTTCTTATATAGGTCAGTTTTCTGTCTCTCTCACTTTCTCTCCTCTTCTTCCTACTTTTCTTCTCCTTGCCTGTCTATGTCTTATCCTCTTAGACATCTGTTCTGTAGTAACTTTGGTCACCAACTGTGTCCTGAGTGACTGGAGATCTACAGAGTGAGCAGATACAGTGGTGTAGGTTTCAAAAGTAAGTCATGCATTTACATTTTCTTTATTTTTATCGATACGAGGTAACAAACATTGTGGGTGTTTTAGCGAACCTTAACTACCAAGTTTTTCTGAATCCTTCAAGAGCAGACCAGTCACTGAGGGATGCGCTATATGCAATGCCGAAAGAACAGCATGCAAGTGCACTTTTAGCTTTGACATTTGCTTGTTGAAAAGTTTGTTGTAATACAGAGTATCTGTTAATATACATTTGTAATCAAAATAGCTCAACACAACAAATGTTTCAAGTGGTTTCCCCAAATTCAAATGAAAATGCAACTTTTGCAGTCCCAAAATTATTCAACCCCTTCATAGACACCCTTTTTGTGTTATGATATGCTGCAAGCAAGATGTCTAACCAGACACCAGCTTCTGGCAATGTTTCTGAGGGATCTTAGCTCAATCCTCATGACCAATGGCCTCCAATTCAGTAATATTCTTGGGTTCACGTGATGTGACCACCTTTTCAAAAACCCACCAGAGATTGTATATGGGGTTCAAGTCAGGTTACTGTAGAATCTTCCAGGACTACGTCTTCAACCAAGCCTTTGGTGAAATTTTGGTATGCTTGGGATCATTGTCCTGTTGGAAGGTCTAAGCTTTAGCTTCCTCATTGACGGCATTGTTTTCTCCAAGGATTTCCTGATACTTCAATGAATCCATCTTGCCTTCCACACGCCGCAGGTTTCAAGTGCCAGAGGATGCAAAGCAGTCACAGAGCATCACTGAGCACCACCATGCTTAACTGTAGATAACTGTAACAGATGCTTCATTCTTCTTCCTCCAGACATACCGTTGATCCACAGGGCCGAAAAGCACCAATTTTGTTTCATCGCTCCACAGAACAGAATTTCAAAACTTCAGTAGGATTATTAATAAGATTTTGAGCACTTTTCTTGTGCTTTGGGTCAGTAGTGGTGTACCTCTTGGAGTTCTGGCATGGAAACCGCATGCGTTTAGTACTCGCCTTAATGTGCAAGCTGAAACCTCAGTTGCCACCAAATCTTGCTGCAGGCCTTGCAGTCACTCGAGGGTTTTTCTGAACCCTCAAACACACACTAACAACACCTGTTTTACAGATTTGTGCTGTTGTAAGGAATTCTATTCAGGGGGTTGAATCATTTTAAGACTGTGGAATTCATTAAAGGTTGCATTTTCAGTTGAAACCACTTGAAATATAATTGTGTTGAGCTTTTTCAATTATTTTTCTTTGATTAGTTCATTGCAAACATCTGAAAGTCTGTAAATTTTCCCAAAAAAGCTGATTTGCAATGAGGGTTAAAAAAAATTTGATTACAGGCCTGCAAAGCGATAATCTATGCTACTGTTTAAAAGTTTGGGGCAGATAAAATATTTTATTGTTTTTGTGTCATGAACAAAAATACAGAAAAAAACAGTACAATTTAAAATAACTGTTTTCTATCATAAAATGTAATTTATTCCTGTGATGTAAAGCTGCACATTATTACTCATTATTATTATTAGTATTGTTGCTGCTCAAGAAACAATTTTCTTATCATTATCAATGTTGAGAACAGTTGTTATTCTTGTGGAAAGCCTGATACATTTTTATTTTATCAGGACACTTTAAAAATGCATTTATTAATTTCTGCTTTTTCACGTTTGCACTGTTTAGCCTATATATCTGATAGCTTTTCTTTTCCAGTTAGCGCTATGCTAAAACATGTAGGCTTAGCTGTTAGCTTGCTAACTAAAAGCTGACTGAAAACACAAAGGAAACTGTTTAATTTTTTTTTCTTTCAATTTTTGGCAATATGAAATGTAATTTAAAATACATTAATTACCATATTCTCATGATTAAGACCAAGGCTGAATTTGGAACAGCATACTACCATTCTACTCTTACTGCAATATTTACATTTACATTTAGCAGAAGCTTTCATCCAACGTGACTTACAATAAGGAACATCACAATCAGTTTGTCATTAGACAACAATATTTATAGTACACAACTGGCTAAATAGCAGAAATAGTAATAGCGTGCAAGTATGGTATTCTGAATTTAGCCTGATTACTGAAATATACTAAAATATTAAAGTGATTTTCTTTCATTTTTAGTTGGGCACTAAAAAAAGTACCAATAATTTTCTCAGCCAGTGGAATTGCTTTGGGGTCTTGCATAACAAAGGCATCTTTTACTAAAATCTTCTCAACAACTCACTCCCTTACAAACATTTGGAGGAGCTTTTTGACTAAATCATGAATAGGAGAATTTTTGATGCATTGAGAAGTGAGATTTCTCCCAGTATCATAATAACTTGTGCTTTAGTAGACACTGTGGTTTGGATGCTCTCATCTCCACCACTCGTGAAACAGTTACGTAAGGAATCAGAGCTTCAACCGAGGAGCCACATTAGTGAAGTGACACATAAGTGATGTCATAGAAAGCGTCATACAGTTTAGCTATACACCAAATAACTGACGTTTTTTGAAAAACCACACAGTGCAAAGGAAGATTTGCAGAAAACTGGGGGAAATAAAAACAGGTCAGTGTTCACATCTGTTCTAACACTGCACATAAAAGCGCATGTATATTCATGCCTGTATTTTTAGAGCCCAGCATTTGCATACTTACATGCAAAACTACTGTATGGATTCATGCATTTTATTATGAGGGGATTGTGCACTGATTCTCAAGCACCCTCGGGTGTATGCTCTCTGAGGGTAATGAAGAAATAAATATACGTCATCGTAACAGCACATCATCTACAAACACACAAGCACACACACACTTTCACGCAGGCCCTATCAGTGGCAGGCTTCTCTTTGTTGGAGTGATCGTATGTAGCCTAGGCAGTGGAATCAGGCATTTCACACATCCACACACTGTTATATAAGAGTGCTGAAGCATTCTGAAGCGCCAGTGGGTTTTTAGATCATGCCGTGTCAGAGCTGCAATCTTCCACAGGACCAAACAGCGCTGAGAGGAGGGGGATGGGAGGATGAAAGAGAAGGAATAAGAGGGACTGAGAGCGAGAGAGAGATTTTGAGAATGTGAACCAGCTGGTAGAATGGACAAGAGGGTGTTAGAGACAGACAGAAAGAAGTAATAAGGGTGAAAACGGTAAAAGAGATAATGCCTGAATTAATTTCACATGTATTCTTTTATGCGATCTGCTCCATTCCTTCTCTTTATCCCTGCAATTTTGTTTTGCCTTCATCCATCTAATGAGAGCCACATCATTAGCCCTTAGCTTTAGCCTGTTTCTGTTTAAAATATACTACTAACATTGACTATTAAACAAGGGGTATCGTGCACCCATTAATTTTGAGAGGGTAGTCCTAACATGGAGCCCTATAAGTAGGGTCAATTTTGTTTTTTGCTAAGTAGTAGGCTAGATACTGTATTTTTAGGGCTGTCAGAATTCATGTGTGCATTTTTTACACATTCAAATTCACCTAAAAATTACTATTTAATTTGAATTCAAACGACTGGTTAGGAATAACCAATCACTATAGTTTTATGAGTAATTTACAGTACAAACACACTACTGTTTAAAAGTTTGGGGTCAGTAAGAAATTCATATTCAGCCAGTTTTAAATGACTCAAACGTGAGAGTAAAGACATTGATCATTTTAGATTTCAACTTTTAACTTTCTATTCGTCAAAGAAAATGTGGCATGTTTCCACAAAAATGTTAAGCAGCACAACTTTTCAGCATTGATAATTATAAGAAAAGTTTCTTGAGCAGTTTCTTCATCATATTAGAATGATTTCTGAAGGATCAGTGAAGGATCAAGACTGGAGTAATGATGCTGACAATTCAGCTTTTCCATTACAGGAAAAAAGTATATTTCAAGACAGATATTTTAATTTTTAATATTATCACTGTTTTACTGCAATAATGTGGTAAAAAAAAATGTTGTGCGAGTGTGTGTGTGTGTGTGTATATATGAGACAGAGTATATCACACTTCTTATTTTTACTCGCACAGTAGGTATAAAAGGATTTGTAGACATGAAGTTTAATCAAAGAAGAAAATATTTTAGAATTATAAGTTTAGAGTACAAGTGCACATAGGTTCAAATTTACAGATTTTAATTATTCATTTAAAATTATTATTTTTGAGGAAGCTGAACTGTCACCTGAAAACATCTCCCGCTCTAGTTTGAAAAATCATGACACTTTTGCTAGCTAAACTACACTAAATAAAATTGTATCACAACAAAAGTGCAGAATTTTACAATAGGGACACATTAGTTTCATAAAGAAATGCATTTGTAAGTTTCATCATAAACGCAAAGTGTTCTGTACATTACTTATCATGATGGTGTGAACTGCTGAACCAACATGTTGACTACCAGCAGGTGCTTTGGAGTATCAGTGTCTGTATGGCTCTCCCCCTCACGGGCACACGGTGTGGCCAAAACTGGCTGTGACTGGATGACCCAGACACACACACAGACGCACACATACCAAAACACTGGCCGATAAAATCAATGAGGCTGGCCGAACAGCAACGGGTTTGCATGTGCAGAGGCTGCAGTAGGTTAGCTCAAGGCAGAGGATGGATTGCTGCTATAGTAGATAGCAATAAAAGAGGAAGTCACCATCCAACACCAGCAGCCCCACCATCCGGCCTGATCACTGGTAGAATCTGGGATTTAATCAATCCTCATTCCCTCGCCACCTTTTTTTTTAACCTTTCTTTCTTCCTGGTGCTATCTCTCTCATTTTCTTAGTCCAAACATGACAATTCATAATGGGGGGATGGGGCACATGCCACTGAAGCCTCAGGCCCTGGGCATAGAGCGCACACACACACACACACAACATGCACATGAGAGTGCAGGCCACTGGATCACCTGATATGACATCACTTAACTTATAGAGATTCCACACGCCCAGCCGACGGATCCATGATCATAATAGCAAAGGCCATGCTCTGCATTATTGATATATTTAGGCTACAGCTGTCCTTTTGGTCATGTGATTTGCATCACTGTGTACTGTTACTGCACCAGATTCCCAGCATTACCAGGACCGCAGTAGCCGCTTATTGGGCTCGAGAGGCACGAAATATAGGATGATACTGCACACTGTGATAGAGATCAGTGGAGCTCAATGGTAATAGGTGGAGGATTTTGTAATCCTTCTGTAAAGGAGATTTTTAAAAAAGTGAGGAATCTGACCAGGTTTGTTTAATGATATGAGAGTTTTAAGGCATTAGCGGATATGTAATGGTCTTAAATGGACAGATGAAAGATTTATTGCAATTGAAAAAGGTAAATACAGCATGATCATGACTGGCTTGGAGTAATTAGTTTATAAATTAGTTTAATGCTTTTTTTAGGCTATAAATTGGGAGCTGTAGGGCCTATTTCACACTACACACTTTCGTTTTGTTTGAACTATTTTGCTGTGCTACTCATGCTGAAATAAAGTGACAATGCATTGTTCATGGTCAAAATAAACATAGGCTGACACGAAAAATGAACAATCGTACCATAAAAGCATGTAAGTGAAGTCTACTGGGTTTCACAGTCACCATATGACTTTCATCACTGTGTGAAAAATACAACAACAAAAAGAGACTACTGTACTTGGAGTTGCAAAGCGCACAAAAGCATGTGTAAATTATTTAAACTACAAGTATAGCTGAAGTTGAAGATTCATTTTCTCATAAAAAACACTATGTTATGGTTATATCCATCTCAGGGTATTTCGGATCGTAAGCAAAAGCATGTGATTGGAGGTCTCCACATTCAGCAGTGGTTCAGTTGCGAGCTCAGCATGCTGCCAGTGTGAAAGCACTGTGCTCCGTCTGCTCTGTATACATGCAGCTCGTGCACTGCTTCCACTCTGCTTGCATGTCTAGTGTGAAATGGGTCGAAAAAAAAAGGAAATAGCACTTACATCAGAGGATCCAAACTGGTGGGTTGTGTTTTTATAGGATAG
The DNA here is from genome assembly GCA_027497675.1 of Cyprinella lutrensis. Lineage (NCBI taxonomy): Eukaryota > Metazoa > Chordata > Actinopteri > Cypriniformes > Leuciscidae > Cyprinella > Cyprinella lutrensis. The sequence goes on along the minus strand of JAOTRC010000001.1, from coordinate 15,942,870 downwards.
CAGGGGAAAAATCATTCTAAAATGCAAATAAAACATCCATGAAAAAAGCCATCCATTAAAAAGGGGTCATAAACTGCAATGTTAAATTGTTTCATAATGTTTCCTGGGATAAACTTATAATGTTAATATGATTTTTACTTCAACAATTGTCATAAATCATCTCATTGACTTTCATAGTATATATATTTTTTCCTACTATGGAAGTCAATGAGACTATGAGTTTCAATGAAACTGTCTGGTTACTCTCCCAAATCAGAAAATCGGCTAAGTGGATTCGAAAACAGTAAAACTCAACAGTTTAACTCTGGGGGAGTTAAAATAAGCCTATTTCCATAAAAAGTGGAGCATCCCTTTAAGGGTCACAACTCTTTGTTAAACACAGATCTTATTTTTTGCGATTTTCCAACAGTTTATGGGGAAAATGCATTGCTTTTCGATCGAGGGAACCAATGCTTCCGAGTTGTCCTACAAAGTGACGTCATAACTTCGGCACTCTATACCAAACTCTGCTACTTTGCTTTGCTTCATAGACAGAGTCTGGCATGGCCTCTGCATGGGTTGTACCATATAAGGGAGTTCACACCTTCTCTTCCAAATATATTTGGTTAGGTCCATCAAAACAATTTCTCAGGTAGTAGGCTACCGAGAGCTGGGCCGGCCCTACCGTAGCTTTACGCGTCAGGGATGATAGAGGAAGAGCCCAGGAGGGGCTGAAAAAGCAAGGTTGAAAAAAACCTCTTGGGATGACACATCTTGTGTGAATAACACTTTCAATTAGGGTCCGATGAACCTGAAATCAACCTGCTTCCTAGCTGATTCATCGACTAGTCGTATCGACAACCCATAGACTAGTTGAAAATATGTAATTTCATACATTCCTAATTGTTAGATGGGTGATTAAGATTATATAGCTGCTGTGTGTGTGTGCGTGTGTGCGTGTGTGTGTGGTGAGAGTGGTGAGAGGGCAAGGTGCTGGGGCAGGGCTAGATTAATAAGCGTTTGTAGTATTCAATCAATGTGCCTGCAAGCTAACGCACCTGATTAGCATGACCCTGTCCTGCACATCAGCACATTCAAGCCTGTGGGAGGCTGATTAAGTGTGAATGTTAATTTTCTTCCACAATGCTGTCAATGAGCATGAGCGTGAGAGAGACTGTGATGGAAAGACGACGAGCAATGGATAGAATGCAAGTTCAAAGCGTGTGTATTCATTTGCAGCCCGTTCTCATCCCAAGGCATCATATACTGACGCTTTTGACATTTCCTATACATCCAACGCACATGACACCGTTTAGCGTCAATATGAGGCGCAGATATATGGGCCAGAAGGCACCTCCTAGTGGTCTAACCCTAAACCTACCCCAGAACTAAACCTACCGAACAAATCGAACAAAGCTATGTGCGTGTTATATTGATGCTAAAGTGTGCCGTTATTTCATACATGCAACATTATGAAAGCATATCTATGAGTTGGTTAGTGTGTTGCACCTAAGGTTTGAATTTTTGGCGGGTTAGCATAGCCTTGTTAGCTCCACTAACTACCATAACTTGAAGTGAATAGGGATGCTAAAAGATTTCTGAACAGATACCTAAACCTAAAGTCCTGTGCTGTGCAAGCCGCTCATCATCATAAGGGTCATACTGAAGGGTCTGCTCGAGCAGCCAGCATCTTTGACCTCCACTTAAATCAAAACCATGACCTCTTAGATAATCGCACATCTCCTAACCGCCTCTCTGATCAGATCACCCTCTATTATCTGTTATGGAACAAGAACCTCAGTTCACGCCCTCCCATACTGACCCAGTCATTAGCAGGGCAAGAGGTGAAAGTGCCAATTTGGCCCAGGTCGGTGTTAGATGTGGCTGAGTTTGGGAGTGACAGGGTAATCTTCATGTACTCTATGCTACGGTGTGACTGCTGGACACATGAGGTTGTCTTTTTGAAAAAAGGGCTATTTTACACAAGAACTTTTATTAGACTGTTACCAGGATTGTGTTAACCTGGCCCTAGCCAGATGAATTTCGCTCCGCCTAGCTCCACTCATCCATCTGGAACCGATCCATTGAAATGGCG
>JAOTRC010000001.1:15923263-15935816 GCA_027497675.1 Cyprinella lutrensis | reverse complement strand
TCGTTAGGAACCGGAATCGAAACAAGGAATCAGAATCGGAATCAGAATCGTTCAAATTCAAACGATACCCAACCCTACCCACACCTAAATCTACCCATCACAGCGCGTGTTATATTAACGATAACGGGTGCCATGTGCGTAGTATAGCGCTGTTTTGTCATATAGCATTCTATATGACGCTAAAGGATGAGAATGCGTTGGGTTTTACTAGTGGAACATGGTAGCAAAAGATAGAACAAGACACCGAGAATTATTAGGGACTCACTTAGATTGAGTGGATAGAGAGAAAAACAGAGAGAAGGAGACAGATAGGAGAGGACGGAACAAAGCGCAAGAAAATTAAAATGCCGTTCATCACTTCGATTGAAGTCTCGTTTAGTTTTCTCAGAGAGGGAGAGAAGAACTGCGGCACTAGAAAAATCTCACCTTATATAACACATGCAGCAGATATTGCCATTTAACAAAGTGCATATTCAATGCATTTACTAAGTAAAATATTCAAAGAAAAGTTTAAAAACTTTAGGTATTTATATCTTGCTAAAACTGCACGATAGTTGTTTTAGCAGTAAAACTGGCGCACGTTTGTGATAGTTGACTTTGGCTTCTCGTGTGATCTGCAGCAGATGGTACAAGTACAGTGGTTTTAGGGTGAAGGTGAGGACAGGACAGGACAGGAGAGCAGATGACCCTCTCAGGGGACCTTCAGACCCCGCTTTAGCCAGTAAGAGTTCACAGTCCTGTCATGCTGTCCACACATCAGGGTTTACAGCACAGCAGGGAGGGACAGAGAGACAGAAAAAAAACTGCTGTGCTTGCAGACTAGATGGAGTGGTGAAAATTTAACTAGCCAGATGAAAGCATAACTTTGCATATCATGTTTTTTTTATAAACACAGATAGATAAAGGAGAAGAGGTAAGAGATGAGCAAGCAGTAAGAATTGAGAAAGACTGTGAAAGGAAAAGGAAAGGAGAGAACAACACTACTGCATGATATAAGCGTACTTAAGTATCCTTCAGTTTGGACGTGAATGCTTAGAATATGCATACAACCAAATGCATAGCCTTTCAAACTATACTCCATTGATACTTTGCATGTGCAAACACAGGCATTGACACATGCACACTAGAAAGTTTTGTCCATTTCCTGCTGTATTTCTTTCCAGAAGTTACGACGGATAAAAATTATACTTGCTTCAACTTGAGTTTAGTGAATGTCTTATGCAAGTCTATTGTTGTTGCCATTTGCAGTAGGCTAGTTAGTTGTTGTCCCTTTTCATTATTTTATTCAATTCATTTGGCAAAGGCCCAAATCAGTTTTGCCACCTTGTGGACCAAAAAATTAGTGCAAAAATTCAAGTTGCATGTCCAAGATGAGCATACAGACATGGTTGGAAAAACTGGGTTTTGCATATACAGTACACTAGAAAGAATAAGTTGGAAAAACAAAAAAAGTTTAGAAATTTCAAGTTTAAGTAATCAGAACTGGCAGTTTTTTTATTATTATTTTGAATTCAGATATATTAATTGCTCTTAACTTTAAATATTTGAGTAAGCTAATTCACACATTTTAACTTCAAATTATCATGTAATCTCAAGTTATATATTTTTAGTTGTGGCTTGCTTTAACTCGTTAATTCAATAAATGATGCTAACTTGCTAATTGGTGTAACAATGCTTTGATTGCATTAACATAATATAGCAATAAGTACAACAATATAAAACATAACATATATCTGTTCTCAAACCATACTCGTGCGTCACTCGTCACCATCACACCTATAAACCCAGCATAACTCAGAAACTCTTCTAAATTAGCATTGCAAAACATTAAATGATAATAAATCTCCCATTAATTTTGCACAAAAAAAAACATTATATAGCACTTAGTTTAGCACAAAGTATCTCCTTTTGTTTTCCACTGAAGAAGGAAAACAGGTCTAAAATGACACGAAGATGAGACAATTATGACAACATAGTAATTTTTGAGTTAACTATCTCTTTAAGCAGCACAAACCTTCAGTTGAAAAACTATTTGGTGAGTTGAAGGCTTGGTAGACAGGCTTAAAAACATTCCTTAACACATTCACTTGTCATTTCATGGCTCCAATACAGCCAAGACTTGTTGAAGTCTCACTATGAATTATACTTTGTTAAAGCATCTGTAAATGGCCTATTGCCTCTTGTCATGTTCGGTCTAGGACTATATGAGTGTTTGAGTTAGGCACAAGTGTTTGGTGAGGCTCTTTGCCACTGACTGCTCTTCCACAGGCATTTTAAAGGGTGCGGGAGCTGTTTACTCTGCCGGCAAAGTGTTGATTGGCTGTGCTCAATGTGCTCAGAGAAGAACAGCTGCTAAAAATCACCCGAAACGACAGCTTTCTTCATTCGTCTCATTCCCTCTCTCTGCTCTTCATTCAACAAGTAACAGAACATCTTCAACCCACCTTCTTCTCCGTCTCTCCATCTGTAGGGGCCGTGCGAGCGTCTAGTATCTTCCCCATCCTCAGCGTCATCCTGCTCTTCATGGGTGGCCTGTGTATAGCTGCCAGCGAGTTCTACAAGTCCCGCCACAATATCATCCTCAGTGCAGGAATCCTCTTTGTGTCTGCAGGTGAGAATATGGAATGAATGAATGAAGAGTACTTGACTAACATTTACTGAAGCCTGTATGTCACTGATGGGTCATTCTGTGTGAAATCAAACAAATTTCGGAAACGTCCCCCAGCTCAAATATTTCAGTTTGTTGATATTCTTTCTTTAGAAAGACAAACCTAAATAGTGATGAAAGCCAAAATATAAAATTTGAGTAATCCACTATTGGGTCAAAATGAAAATTTTCAACTGAGACAAGGGGGTGGAAATGACTTCAGAAAGATGGCAGCGTCATTATTTTACTGGTAGCTCTATTAATAAAATATGTTGACTTTAGCAATTTTGTTTCATTATACACCAATGGTGGCAGTTCAAAAATGGCAAAAAGTTTTTTGCCTCAAGTTTGCATTTCTGTAACTCAATAAGTATTAAAAATATCTCAATATCCTAATATATTCTTGTTCTTAACAAACTTTCTTGTTCTTACCAAAAAACGTTACCTACATTTGATTCTTGACCATTGAAAATGGGTAAAATTTCACAATTTGAACATGGACCTTGCTTTAAGATCCCCATATCTATGGGACTGAACTATATAGGGCATTGGAAATGAAGGTTCCAAAATCAGCTGATATAAAAATATCTTGAATAATTTAAGAATTAGAGGCATGACAACTTTACAAAAATAATATTTATGACACTCAGACAGGTATATATTATGCAACTGATCTGACAAATTAGATACATTTCTAGTTTTAACAGTATTTTTTTGTTAAGAAAAAAAAACAATCAGCTCTATACAAAGTGATCCACATTTGGTTTTTGACCACTGAAAATTTGGTTCCATTTTCTTTAAGGAGCCACATTAACATGTCCATATCTCTGGGATTGAACAACCGAGGGCATTTAAAATGAAGAGACCAAAAGAAAAAAAATTGTTAAGAACTAGAATGTAAAAGGATATTAACATATCTTTAATACTTTTTGAGTTTCAGGCATGGAAACTTGATCAAACTTGAGAAAAGAAGTGCCTTTAGCCATTTTTGAACTGTCACCGTTAGCATATAATGAAACAAAGATTGCTAAAGTCAACAGATTTTACTAATAGACCTACCAATCTCTGTGTAAAAATATAATAATGCATGCAAATGCATTTGACACATGAATGACCCTGATAGTCATCACACACACTATAGAAATACATTACTCATCATAATCACACATTCTACAACTCATACAATGCCTGCATTCGTCAGATATACCCTCATTTCTCCCAACTCAGGTTTTCAGTTGTGTAATGCATTACCCCCATTCAGGGCTCAACAGTAAGGATTTCTTTTCCTGCTAGCCGACTCATACCAGAAAATTTCTACGTGCCAACCAATTCATCAATATTGTGAATATTTACTTTTTTTATGTATCTTTTTATATGTACACTTAAAGATATTAATACTTTTATATATATATAACATAACAATGTTGCAAAATTTATCAAATTGAAACAATAAATGATAACATTTATCATTTAGTGTTTACATATACTACCATTCAAAATTTTGGGATTGGTAAGACTTTATGTTTTTGAAAGAAGTCAGCATTTATTTGATCAAAAATACAGTAAGAATGGTTTTACTTTATTTACTGAAACATAACTACAATAAAAACGACATTTTCTATTTGAATATATTTTATATAAAATCCACAACATGCATTTTAAACGTAAAAAACAGTGTTTATTTGAAATAGAAATATTTTGTAACATTATAAATTTGATCAATTTAATGCATCATTGTTAAATAAAAGTATTAATATCTTAAAAAAAAACATTTGAACGGTCTATATTATGAAATTATTTTTAAAAGTTATTTATTATCGATTTTTCACACATTTCTTTCTCAAATGTTCTTTACAAATAAGTTCAGTAATAAACACAGAAACTCCATGATAAGTTCATAAACACTTTGGTCAGAAAATAAATGGTATAAAATGTCTCTCACTATAGATGTTGCTCTATCTTGTATATCGCGGATTGTAAATTTAAATGTGTCACTCAGCTCTATTGACACTTCATGAAATGCACGAATGAGACAATAGAGCGGGACATGATTGATGTTAAAAAAAGTTTTTTTATGAGTTAGAAAGTGCGTGGCACACAACCAACGAGCGTGCACGGAAAGCTGCCTCTTTCAGAAGGCAATCATGAATTTGGGACGTGCTTAATGTTAAAATCTTGAATGGTCGAATAAACACACAATTATGTCAAAATGCCCATCATTTACAATTACATTTCTAACTATGTCCATGTTAAATAAACCTATTGTATCTGAAAAAATAGCTTTATTGATTTTTTTTTTATTTTGAATGTAATTCGCAATTTTGTAATTTATGACAAAAATAAAATAATATAAAATAACAAAAAGCTATATGGTGATATATATATATTATTATTGTGAAATAAAATAATGTAAAATAAGATAAATCATCGCCCAACCGCTAGCATCCAATAACATTACAAATTACGGTAGTTTGTCATTTGCAAACCCTTCTTGCACATGCTACCACAAATCGCTTTCAGCCTCATCTTAGCTAGTTTATTTAGCTGACAAGTTTACGAGCAGAATTTGCAAAAAAAAGAAATAAATAATAATAACTTTATCCTGGCAAGATATAATGCATGTATCTCTCTGACCCAACAGGATGACAGTTCAGTCGACTGGCCCCCGACACTGTTTAACAGTGCAATTCAGTAAAACAAAGATTTTCTGAAACCAAACCTTTGACCTTAATGCCCAGATCAGCACGGTATCACTTAGAAACAGTCTTGCACTGGACTTTTTTTAACAAGCTGCCTCAGTGATATACAGTAGCAAGTTAGCAAGTCGATTTCTTTTTTTCTCAACTCACTTTGGTCCTGATTCTGTAGCTAGGCTTAGAAAGGCCATTTGGGATTAAACTCTAAAAATATGGTGTCCCTGACACACTTTCCCAGTGATCCATCATGGTGGTTTCACTCCGTCACAGACAACTCCACCAGAGTGTGACTGAAGTCAGCAGTGAGCCACAGATCATGTTCCTGTGAGGTCACCCACTCTAGTCTCCGTTATAAGTTCAATTCTTCACCCTGATCTTCTTATTTACTTGCTCCCTCTGACAAATTAAGGCACTCAGTGTTTAGCTTATGGCTAAGGGTTTAAGAATATTGTAAAACTGCTTGTGTTAACCTTACCATTTAGAGGGCAGTTACGGTTTATTTTGTGAAGCACAGAGATGACAGGATGATTCTGTCATCCTCAGCCACATCCAGGGTCTAAAATGATATATATATTTTGTCTATTATTGAAATTACATAGTTTGTGATAATGGGCTAATTTCAGTTATTCCATCCTTGCACCTTTGTGGAACACAGTGCAGATCATAGAAATGATGAAAGATCAACTTCTGATGATAACTGTACCACTGACTGAGGTTTAAGTTGTTTAAAGAAAGCACCGCATGTCAGGTTTTCTTTAAATGTCAGTTTGTTGTCTTTGTATGACTTATAATATTGCAATTCTTATATTTCAGATCTATTCAAAAGCACAAACATTCACACAGACAATAACTTGAATAAACCTCTTGTATAAGAAACATCTTTAAAATTGAAAATGTTCACATTTTTAGATTTAAAGTCAGAAGTGTATAGTTGCTGTACCCATAGACTGGTTTTAGGGCCTACCTCAATTCAATCCAGAAAGGAAAGTGGTGGGATCTCACATTTTAATCCATGTAAACAAGAACACAGCCTCCTAGCATTAGCATTAATTAGCATTGTTTGTTTTGTCATGCTGGGCTGGACAAAACTTGTCACACATTTTTGTTAAAACCCATCGAATTCTAACTGTTGACTGAGAGTCAAACTTACCAGCTTTTAAAGAAGGCCTAATGAAGACTGATGTCACTTCCTCATGCTCAGATCATTTAAAGGGACAAGTCACAGTTTTTTGAGGTAAATAATTGGTTCAGCATCAGAACTCACAGACACAGGCAAATGAATGATCCTGTTTTCATTCAAAACATTTTTTTTAATATGACTGATCTCCTTTAAAGGGGGAACTATATTTAATTATAAAGTTTGGCCGGTTATATTTTTATTTAGAAATAATTATTCTATGACTGGCAATGTGCACAAGGTAAATGCTTGTCCTTAATTTGCAAAACACTTAATATCAAATGTTTGTGTTTAGTACACGTCTTCAAACACAAATAGATCTCATTTTGTGGAATGATTCTTCTTATTTTCATCATATCTCTTACCCCTGTAATTGTCGCATAGATCACTGCACAGCACCCATATTGACCTTAGTTTACATGTCAATTACTTTATATTCTATTGCAGGGATGGCACTTTTTTATTTTATAAAAGTCACTTGAAGACGTGCTAGATTGTGAATAAGCCTTTTAGCCATAGCTAGGGGGTTAAAATCTCTGCTTTCTTCCCCACAGGCCTCAGTAACATTATTGGCATGATCGTGTACATATCAGCCAATGCGGGGGATCCCTCAAAGAGCGACTCCAAAAAGAACAGCTACTCGTACGGCTGGAGTTTCTACTTTGGTGCTCTGTCCTTTATCATGGCTGAAATGGTGGGCGTGCTGGCCGTGCACATGTTCATCGACCGGCACCGGGAGCTGCGGGCGGGTGCGCGGGCTGCAGATTACCTGCAGGGCTCGGCTATCACGCGGATCCCCAGCTACCGGTACCGCTACCGGCGCCGCTCCCGCTCCTCGTCCCGCTCCACGGACCCCTCGCACTCCCGCGACACCTCGCCGGTGGGCTTGAAGGGTTTCGGGGCTCTGCCCTCCACCGAGATCTCCATGTACACACTCACCCGTGGGGGCGACACCCTAAAGGGTGGCCACGGCACCCCCACTGCCACCTACAATTCGGAGAGGGACCACAACTTCCTGCAGGTCCACAACTGCATCCAGAAGGACCTGAAAGACTCATCCCACACTAACACAGCCAACCGACGCACCACCCCTGTATGAGGCACAACCTCCCCCCGTTTAGATAGCAGGGCGAGGGAGACGGGAGCAGTGCAGAGGGGGGCGGAGGCCCAGAATATTTTAGGCTACAGATCAAACTTCATGTACCATGCGTTTTCACGATTCGGAGGAACCGGGAGGATTTTTACGTTTCGATCAAAGATTACACATGTATGCATGATTTTGCCATTTGCCATTGACAAAATGAGGCTGGTTTGAAATGGAGAGAGGCGATAAGAGATATGCAGAAGGGTTGTGCCGTGACACGGGAGCTGTAGCTTGTGGCATTGATTTGACATGTTTTTGTTAAGAAAACATTTCACCACCCGTCGTCGGTCTACATGGATCAGCAAGCTACTGCTCCCTCATAAGTCTTCTTCCCCTCTCCACTATATTCATCATATTTATTTATATTTTTAATTTGTTATTTGCATTAAAAAAACTGTGAACCACAGCAGTAGGGTATTCAGTAAGAAATAGCCTGGTCTGCAATCTCTTATATATATATAGGCTACATATATATAGCCTATATAAATATATATAGGCTATGTATATATAGGCTATATATACATACATATATATATGTATGTAGGCTATTCATTTTATAAATAAATTAACATAATAATCAAGACTTTCAGAGGCAAAAAAGTCAAATCTGTTTGCTGGGTAATGATCTGTTGGAAAAGAGACTCTATGTCCCTAAGCTGCGACTGTGGCTGGACGATGGACGAAATCACAGAGAATCTTCACTGCAAAGCTGCTGTAATACGAGACTGACAAAGACGTTCAACCTTAGACAAAATTCTATTCTTTTAAAAGAACCTTCTCATCTTTTTCTCAGTCCCTTTTTGCTTCCTTTTTTTCTCTACTATCGCATTCGGTCGTCATGGGAGCGAACGACAGAAAACCAAACGCAACGCCCTTCTCTGACAAGAGCAACAAAAAAGGGGTCGGAGTTCACTGAAAGACTCCAGAAACGACTGCCAAGACGGAAAAAAAAGGAAGGAGGAGGGGGGAGGAAAAGAAGAGGATGCTGAACTCTAAATAAATACTTGCAAGAACGCAAGCGACAAATAAAGTACGAAATATTACGAGAAACGAAGCTAAGAGACTCACGAATACAAAGATTAAATGCATGCTATAAATTTACAGCAAACCTGCTCTTGAAACTTAAGTTTTAAAGGATAAGGATAATTATAAAGGGAAAAGCAATGTTAAAAATGTTAAATATTAATGTTTTGTGTACTCTTTCTGTTTTGGTTTTTATTATTAATTATTATTATTCATTATAATAACATACCTTTGGCAATAAGCCAAACAAACAAATTACGACGAAACTGCTTTTTTTAATGCTCAGTTGTTTCTTTGTATCCACATGTATTTCTTTTACTCATTCTTTTTCTCAGAAACACACGCCTTAGTCATTTCGTATTTCTTTGGTTTCATTTTAAACGTGTCGTTTTATTTGAAATGAAATCTAAAGGTGCCAAAACAGAATGATCCTAAACTTGGATGCATCAAGTCCTGATGAATAAACAGACAAACCCAAGGGGGAACAAACTCGCTCTTTCTCTGTGTTTGCGAACCCTCACGCACCTGACGACCTGAAGTCTCGAGCACTATTCAAACCAGCGGGAAAGCAGGCCTTGTTGTGAGTGAGCATGAGGCTTTCCAAATGAGTCAGACGTGAGTAAGTAACAGTAGGGAAGTGAAGTAACAGGCCACGTAATTACTCATCTGTTCCAGGCTCATCTAGGCCTATAAGTTGGAAACGGTCTCTTAAATATGTAATGCAGGCTTATCTGCTGTGCTAATAATGAGTGTGAATGATTCAGTATGTTTTGCTTTGATGGAGCCAACCCGGAAAAATGGAGGGAAAAAAAAACACAGGTGAGAAGATGTGCCATGTTCCTGAGAAACAACACAGGTTTGTAATATAACGTGACCTACTCAAGCGTTCTCCAACAACTAGCATGCTAAAAGCATCACTTCACAAGACTTGCGTGTAACAGGTCTGGATCCATGCGTAGGACAGAATCGCTTCTGAAAGCAGCAAAGGGCTTGAGTTTTACTTTCAGAATTAGTTCATATAAGCATGAATTCATGCTCAATAAGAGGATATGTCAATCTAGACAACAAGCTTCCCCCGGAGGAATGAATATATTGGATTCATGCCTTCTTAATATATGCCGAAATCTGACTCGTCGTCTATAAGCGACAGCCATTTTGTGAATCTTCCCTCGACCGAGGAGGCAGAGAGAGTGTGAAATTACAACCACACACAAGCAGTGTTTTATGCATTTTTTTCACTTCTCTGAATTAAAATGCTTCCTTCATTCTCCCACTCTGTGTATTCCCTCATCCATCTCCCTCCATCTTGTTGGGCCAACATGCTTGTCCTTAATTTGCTTCCCCTGCACAATCCCTAATTTTCCCTCCCTCGGTGAATCATCTACTTGCATACTACACCCCCTCCCCCATCTATCGCTCTTGCTCCTTTCTTTTCCTCTAGCTCTCTTTTCCATCTATCCTCCTCTCCGTTACACATTCATCACACGCTCTGTCCTTTTACTCCTTCATCACATTCCGACGTCTCTCGCATCAACTTTCCCATTCTTCTCATCCGGCAAATCAAATTCTATCCCCCACCTTCCTCTCTCCTCATTACAATATTGTGGAAAGAGGAAAAAAATCAACAGTTTTAAACAGACAAATCAATCATCAGGTAATAGCCTCTTCGTTCGGGAGATCAAGATTACCGGCTGATGAATGAACACGCTCACTCTTTAGTTTCCTCTAAATGAGCTGCTGTCTCTCTGACTGTGCCATGGCAGTACAAACTGAAGCAGCATGTTGTTTTTCTGTGCTTTACTCATTTGTATTTATCTTGCAAATTAGGTTTTATCTTGCAAAGTTATCTGTTACAGGTTTTCTGAAATGCTAAAACACATTTCTTGTTGAAAACCTTAAACACAAAAACTAAAACCAAATTTTCAAAGAACCTCTGGCTCAAAATCAAACAATTGCCTTAAAACCATTTTATCTTAGTAGTAGTAGAAGTTGAATAAATGGTATACTGTGTACAAGTGTAGTATTGTAATGGAGCAATGTAACGAAGTATATAATCAACAACCAGAATATACAAGCAGACGCTTACCTCTCCCTAATATCAGCCGTTCCAGTATCCCTCCACCTCCCCAAACTCCACCTTCATCTTAGGTACCTTGCCCTTTAATTAACAGGTCCTACATTAAGCCACTGGCTATATCATAGCGCGAGTTGAAGCTGCTTCATCGAGCCCTTCTCCAGTGGACAGCGAGCCAAATAAGTTTAACCTAATATCCTAAAGATTTTATGGGCAAACAAACTCGTTAATGTATAGTAGGCCCATTGAATTCAAGTTTGGATACTGAGCTCTTGCACTGTAAAAATACAGTGACCCAACTGCAAAAGCCAAAAAGGTTGCAGTAAAAAACTCTAAAGTTGTGCAACTGCAGAATCAAGGTCAACGAGAGAGATTTTATTTTGCTTCAGCATCATGTCCTCATGTTGGGTCCGGACTGAGGATTTTGTCCACATCACAGACAGTGTCATTTCTGCAGGCAAAAGGAAAAACTATAAAGCAGATCCAGCCTTGAAAACATTCTCCACATCTGCTCTTCCTCGTCCTCCTTGTTCACCACCTCTTACAAACACACACTCCTCCTTCTCTCCCTCTTATATTGTTACCATCCATTATTGGTATCAACATTTTAGCAACATTTATAATACAAGCAATATTTTGAGTCAATTTTGGGACTCTGAACTGACTTGTATTGTGTGCAGTTGGTTTGATCACATCATTAGAAATAAGTGTGAACAATTTTGAGTCGTTGTGTGTAAACGGCCTAGCTGTGATTAAAGCTGCAGTCCGTTGCTTCTTTTGGGTTAAAACTGATCCATAATACATATTTGAGAAAACACATAAACAGCCAGTGTTCAAAACTATCTGCTTGCCTTAGCTCGATTCAAAGATGTAAGCTTATAATACTGTTTTTAATTCAGTGGTACTGGTGGATTTCCGCGGGAGATTCGAGCTTGTCTTTGTGTCATTACGTCACATCTGACTGTATGCATAAAGGAGTCTCGGCTAGTATAAGAGATAATAAGGATGTTGGAGATTTTTCACGCAGCACTTGATATAATTAAACTTATCAATTTGATGGCAGAAAAGTTCAAATGACAATCCCAAGTGACAACTGGAGATTATGCTGCAAAATGCAAAAGACTTTTAAAAAAGAGACTGCAACCCCGAAACATGGATAGGCTACTTAGCGGAAAGATATTATGTAGTCACTCAAAGCTGACGTTGTTAAAATTAACAAAACGAAAGTAAAACACTTCAATCCTTATTTTTCCCATCTCAGGGGAAAATAAAGGAATAAACCATGACCATTCAGATATATGACTGGGTTTCTAAAGATAAAAAACTTAATGCAAATGGGTAAAGTGTCCCTTTAAAATAAAGCTTCCAAAATGGAAAGTCACGGAGTCATCAAATATTGTACAATAAAAACAATATTGGATGCTATTATAACCTGCAATTGTGCGTTATATCTCACTATTTTTACTATAACTCACAATTGTGTTTATCTTATTTTTCTGACTTTGTAACTCACAATTGCAAGATCATCTCTCACTTTTTTGACTTTATAACACAATTGTGTTTACGTCTCATTATTTGACTATAACTCACAATTGCTGGTTTAAATCTTATTTTTCTGAATAGCTCACAATTGCGATTTTTGTTTGCATTGGCCTTAACTGTTTTTTATATAGAGACTGTATATGAAGAGTTCAGATGCAAAAACCTCTAAATGTCATTTGAAATTTTCTTCTAAAATGACCATTTTTATCAAGCTTGTATATTTAAGTTCAGTTATTTCACTTAAATGACA
>JAOTRC010000001.1:15899546-15910675 GCA_027497675.1 Cyprinella lutrensis | reverse complement strand
ATTAAAGTCATTTTAAAAGACCATGTCGTCATAGGACCTCCAAACATTTGATATTGCTGGAAAGCCCTGAATGTGCTACTCTTTACAGGACATTTAGCCTTAAACATGCGACATGCAAGTTCTGGTGAAAGAAATTCCCTAAAATATAAACTCCACTATAGAGGACAAGTCTATTTCGATTTCTGAGCCCCAGGAACATAAACGGCAGCGTAAGAGAAAACTGTTTGGTGCTAGCTATAAAATTTAATCAAGACTCCTCGCTAGACACAGGCCCTAAACAGAATCACGTAAAGATAAACCATAATGAGAATAGTTAAACTCAGAAAAAGCAAATTTAACAATCAGAAGGGATAATAATATAAAACTAATGCCTTCGTGAGTCGATTAACAAATTAATCGTTTACGTGTTAATGCTCAAAGGAGAGAAGGACGCTGCCATTTTCCCCTACGGTCAATCAAACACCATGTGCAAAAAAAACTCAAGCGCAGAAACGAAAAGCAATTTATAACTTCAGCAAATCAGTCGTTTACCTTCTATGTGTAATATATTGAATATGACGAGTCGAAAATCAGAAGGATGCCTTTGATTAAGGTTGGATTGTGAAAACAAGCCAAACACTCACCATTTTGTCCCCGGTCCGATTGAAAGAGATCGACTGAGAGGCGGTGCTTCCTTATAAAGCAAAACGGACGTTCGACGCGTCTGCGTCACGGAATACGTGTGTGCGTCACGGCGTACACGGGCTCGTGCGTTGCGTTGCGTCGTTGTGATCATATTGGCATTGTGCTCAATGTATGCAGTCCATACGATGTGAAATTTTCGCATTTATTCCTTCTGTGTCAAGATTAATGTCAAACACATGCAAGAAAATCTATAATATGCAACCAATCTTACTTAATGTTTTTTTTTGGACATTTTTTTCTTGCTATAACTCATAAAATGCGTTTCTAAAGACGGAAAAACAAGTTACTGTAGTAGGGCAGAGAGAAAATGAGTAGAACTCTTTACTGCCCTGGCCTTGTATGTCAGTAATCCATTTAAAGGTATAGGCTACACTTGTGAATTAAACGTGACACAATGGCCTTCTTCATCACAGTATGCTCATTATCGGTAGCTGTTTGAGGACTGTTGTGACACATCTGTACCATTTGCTTTACAGAAGTCACATGCTTTCTATTAATATTTATCTAGGCCTACATGTGTGTTCTACTGTCTTGTTTGGTCTGACAGCGTATTTATAAACTGAATTGAAAGGTGGTGAACTAAATAGAGAGTAGGCCTATCCTAATGTAAAATCTAGAAATATACGTCTTGATCACCAATCATTTGCTATATCTTTTGGTTTCCTGTCAGTTGGCTTTGGTGTTGGTATTCCTCTCATGTTTTGCTCAGGGTATAAGAAGGAAAGTTAAATGCCACTTTTGCACACTATAACCTCAAACTACAAGAAAGGCTTTTACGCCTTTTCCTGCACAGCAGTGTGTTATTTGTTACAAGTTGTTCTATACAGGATGTTGTTCCATTCTAGTTCATTTATTGATTTGCCCTCACATTCGTCCAACCCTGTATGTCTGTCTAGAGTGGAATAAAGATGATGTTCAGCGGAGTGTCCAAAATATTGTTTTGATTGTTATTTTGGCCATGTAGTAGAAGTGGATGGGGACCGGTGACAGTTGT
Organism: Cyprinella lutrensis; assembly: GCA_027497675.1. Taxonomy (NCBI): domain Eukaryota; kingdom Metazoa; phylum Chordata; class Actinopteri; order Cypriniformes; family Leuciscidae; genus Cyprinella; species Cyprinella lutrensis. The sequence goes on along the minus strand of JAOTRC010000001.1, from coordinate 15,908,997 downwards.
GGTCACCATTTACTCTCATTGTACAGAAAACAGTCATTTAAACATTCTGCTGGGTAACTCTTGATGTATAACTTACAAAAAAACACTCATTCTGCTCGCATCCCACAAGGGCCATCACTGACATACATATTCATTTATTTTTTGATACTTTCTCTCAAATTCACTCAGAAATGCAATCTATAACACATGTAAATACACAAAAATGATGCACATTAAGTAGGCTAAAAATTAAACTTATAAGATGAAGAGGTTTTTAAATGTATTTTATTAGATCAAATGTGTACTGTCTAATCATTTCAAGTCAGCAGAATGTTTACAGCAGTAGATTGATTTTTTATCAGAACTAAATGCAGGTGTAGTTAACAGGACAACAACAGAGATCCATCCACTACACAAGGACATCGCTTGCACAAAAAAATTATAAAACAACAATAAAATAAAAAACAGTGCCCATACAACAGACTAGTCTTGTAAATAAGAATAATTAAAATTTTGAATTAAAAAATACAAATAAAAATCATTTTGTACTAGTTTTTTTCCCCTGCTGAAAAAGCCAGTAAAGCTCAGTACAGACTATTTTATGCATTCATTCTGAGGTTTCCTCAACATGAACAGCAGAGGGCAGCACTGTCTCTTTAATAAAAGGGACTCAAGTCAAGCACTGCAGATTCAACAACCTGGATGTTGCACCCAACCAGCAGCCATTTCAAAGTTGGGCATTAGTGGGGAGGTAATGTTTCTGCCAGCATGCTTTGGTATTGTTCCCTAAGGCATCACAGGGTTTGGGGAGGATTGTGCATATCTTGAGACATCAAAACTGAAGTCCTACATCTCAGATGCAAAGTATTAGTGAAAAGTCTCACAGCTTTTAATTCCTTCTGCCAGTCAGCAGGAGTTTTACAACAATTAGAGTTTTGTGTCTAAGAAAAAAAGAAAAAAAAAAGACAATGAGTCCCTCTCAGCTTCCTCAGGGCTTGATCCAGGACAAACCACAAACCAAAGGTCCTCTCACCCATCTCAAAGACCGCATCTCGCCTGATCCAGGTTACGCTTCTGAAAGAAAGTCTTCCCAAACTCATAAGTGCTGATCATGACTGCACAGGCGGGAGCAACTTTGATCACTCTTGGAAGGAAACCTGAAAAAAGCAAAGCTGATTATTGAATGCATACAACAGTATCACTGTTTCAATAATAAAAAGTTAAAGCCATGGTACAAGTTCGGTCCTGCACCAAACATGGTTTAAAAAAAAAAAAAAACCCACCTATTATGCTTTGTAACTTTGCTTTGAAAATGTTTGTTTGAATTGCATTAGCAGTGGGTCGAAACTTGACGTTATAGTATAGGCGTTGACAATTTCCGAAACACGCTTGAATCAGTTGACCAATCACAACACACTGGTGAATCCAACCAATCAGATCACATTGTGCTTTTCAGAAGTGCATAAGAGACTGTAGAAATTAGAGCTTACCTGCAAACAAACCCCTGTATCCCAAGTCAATCCAGATATTCCTCATCATGTTCCATGTGGAGGCTGGTTTCTTCATAGAGATTGCTGAGAAAGGTCAAAATGTCATGAAATTTGATGCCTGACAAAATGTAACTAATTCTAGCTTAAGTAATTAGCACTTAAATTGAGATCTATGAGATCATGGCACTCAACCTTCAGGTTGAATTTCAACACTCCTTTTAACATATTAACAGGTGAAACTACAGAAGCTGCCTTACCTCCGACAGCATCCATTTCCCCTAACTGGATTTGCCTGCGCGTTTTCACCACGTCAAACGGCAGGGTCAGAATTGCAGCGATCTGTGTCAAAAAGACAATTGATATTCTGATGAGACTAGAACTGCATGATAAAATCATTTCATGGTTTTCAGAAAAATACTCAAAGCAGCACAACTGTTTTCAACATTGATATGTTTCTTTAGCAGCAAATCAGCATATTAGAATGATTTCTAAAGGATCATGTGACTCTGAAGCCTGGAGTTATGATGCTGAAAATTCAGCTTTGCTATTAAAGGAATAAATGACATTCATTTTCTATTTTATTATAATAAATGCAGCCTTGGTGCGCTGCAGATACATTTAATTATAGTGTTATATTCACAGTTTTACAACTCTCATCACTGCAAAACCAATTTAGTTATAAAGAAATTCATCTATGTAGTAAGATAATATACAAAATATCACTTGACCAATTAGTTAAGTGCAAAAATTTCAATGCCAAAGATCACTCATGTCCTACATTCATCTGGGACAGAAGTCGACCCAGCATTTGTTCTCACGTAAAAAGCCTTTATTGTAAATCAGTCAGGCCCGATAAGATATCACGCTCCTTATGTAATCATTCATAAACTCATTCATATTAATTTACAGCTATTGAGTTCCTTCTTTTAAGTGTCATTTAAAATAAAGTAAAAGTCATCAATTATATCTGGCTTTCGAGAGTGAGGTGATACTGGGATACTCACAGCTCCTGAGACGGCCCCGGCTGTAAAACTGATGGTGAAGGAGGTCTGTGGTGCGCTGTACCGCTCACACAGCTGTGCCTTCACTAGCTCATAGTTAAACCAGTACAGGGCTGATGGTGGGGGAAAAACAGTCAAGCACTGCATCTGTGGAACATCCCACTGCCAGAGAATGTACAGGTCACTGACCTGAAAAGGGCACGTCCCGTAGGACAGTGGGACCCCAGCCTCTCCACAGAGATAACCAGCCATCCTGAGCCACAGACGAGCGGATACACACCATCAGCTCGCTGTATGGGAGTCTGCGGGACTGCATCTTAGTCCGAACCAACTCCAGAGGACTGATGACAGACACTGCTCCCACTGAGCAGCACAGAGAGGAGACGTCAATAACGGGACAGCAGAGATCACAACACAGCAGTCACGATCAAACAGAACACTACAAAAGTACAAGACTGGGGATTGCACCAACATTTTGCTGGCATCATTTTAAAAAATCAACGAGAATTTACAGTATTATAAATGTACAATTTGGATTTTCTAAAGATTACATTTAACAATGTACATACTTCTGTTCAAAGGTTCAAAAACTTTTATTGAACAAGAATGGATTAAATTGATCAAAAGTGACTGAAAAGACAGCTTTTATTTGAAATAAAAGCTGTTCTTCTGAACTTTTCTAATCGTCAAAAACAATATGACTAGTTTCTGCAAAAATATTAAGCAGCACAACTGTTTTATACATTAAAAAAAAACAAGAATTGCTTCTTGAAATCGTCATTTTAGAATGATTTCTGAAGGATCATGTGACACTGAAAATTCAGCTTTGACATCACAGGAATAAATTACATTTGAAAATATTTTGAAATAGATGACATCTATGTCAAAAAGTAATATTTCAGAATATTTCTGTATTTTTGATTAAATAAATGCAGCCTTAATAAATAAGAAAATAAGCATAAGAAACATCTTATGAACCCAAACCTCTGAATGGTAGTATACAGCATCAGTCAAAAGGTTAGGTTAGTTTTTTTTTTTCTTTACTCTTATTATTTTCAACCATGTACATTAATACAGAAGACATCCAAACTATGAAAGAGCACGTATGGAATTATGTAGTAAACAAAAAAGTGTTTAACAACCCAGAAGTATTTTATACTTTAGATTGTCCAAAGTAGATACATTGAGCGTTGATGACAGCTTGGCACACTCATCAGACTCACGAGGTAGTCACCCACAATGATTTGCCTTGTCAAGAGGTCATTTGTGACAATTCTTGCCTTCTTAGGGTATGCTCACATGACAACGATATGCTTAAAACGGAGACGTTTTTCCTTTGAGTTTTCTGCGTACAGACGACACCATTGTCAAAACGATCCCCAATCACATAGATCCGCGAAAACGAATAAAAACCCTGTATTCCGCTGCAAGGCCATTAGATGGTGATGAGACACTACAGACTGAACACGTAATACACACGTGCATGACTTCACGTTTTTGTTGTTTACACAGAGACCATTTTTAAAAACGTGCACTTTGAACCCCGTTTTTCAAAAGTTAGTGTTTTCAGGCACCCAAAATGCTGTCGTCATGTAAATGAACGGCTAAAACATGCAAAAAGTTTTCCGTTTTTAGATGAAAATGGTGTCGCGTAAACAGCCCCTAAATGTGTTAAGGCCATCAGTTGTCTTGTGCAGAGGAAGGGTGGATACAGAGTCAATAGCGTTATTAGTGCAACTACAACTGCAAAACAAATCCATATCATGGCAAGAAACACTCAGTAAAGTAAAGAGAAAAGACAGTCCATCATTACATTAAGAAATGAAGGACAGTCAACCCGAAAAATCTCAAGAACTTCGAATGTATCCCAAGTGCAGTTGCCAAAACCATAAAATCCTATGATGAAACAGGGTCTCATGAGGACCGTCCCAGGAAAGAGCTAACTTTACAGCAGAGGATACGTTTCTTAGAATAACCAGCCTCAGAAACCGCCGATTTATAGCCCACGTAAATGTTTCTAGGAAATCAAGTGGCAGACATATTTCAACAACATCCACTGTTCAGAGGAGACCATGTGAGTCAGTACAGTGCTGCATCTGATGACCTGACCTCCACAAATCACTTGATCTAAATCCAATTGAGATGATTTGTGATGAGTTGGACCGGAGAGTGAAGGAAAAGCAGTCAACAAGTACTCAACACCTGTGGGAACTCCTTTAAGGTGGTTGGAAAACCATTGTGAGTGACTACATAAAGAATCTGATGTGAATGCCATGAGTGTGCCAAGCTGTCATCAAAACTAAATGTAGATATGCTGAACAATCTAAAAACTGCAACATGTTCAGGCTGGATTAACACTCGTCTTTACTACGCAATTCCAAACATGTTCTTTCACAGTTTGTATTAAATGTACAATGTTAAAAAAATAAAGAAAAATCACTGAAGGAGAAGGTGTGTCTAAACTTTTCACTGTCACTGGCTGCACAAACAGTATATATATCTTGATTTTAGTTAGATGGCAGCAAATCAAAAAGTAAAAACATGGGAATGATAATGCATATTTAAAGCGACACCAAGTAACTTTTCCTCTGTGGTCGCCCTACAGGTTGGAAGCGGAATTGATCATTACAGCCGTCATAAATTTAGCCAACCGCAGCCTTACTGTCGCACACACGCTTGTTGTTTTTCCAGCACCGGATTTGAAATGAACGATGTCCACAGACGAGGTAGAGTATGTAGCATGATTTCATGACATTATGATGTATTGCGAAACGAAGAAAAACAAAATAATGACTATTGTAGCGCTTGACGTACAGCAGGTCAAATTAGTCGTTTTCTTATGTCTCATTAGAACTACAGAAACCTCAACCCGATCTGGCAATCTTACATAGCATGGTTTTAGCAGAAAAAGGACCGCAAAGCAGAGGCATAAGTGCCTTTCACCCTGTTACGACTTGATGAAACCACTGATTTCGGAAACATTATTTTACAATAAAAGAATCTTACTTAGCGTTCCTTTAAATCTCCAATAGTGACAGATATGTTTAATATGGCAATAAATTATTTACTATGCAGGTATTTTAGCTTTGTTTAGGGATGCACATATATCATTTTAAGATTTTCATAAAACACATTTCAGTTCTACAGTCTTGTAAAAGACGCTCGCATGAGACAGGAAGGACGAGTAAGTACTCACATCTCGCTAACCCTCCTGCTATAAGGGGAATATGTTCCCCTTGATAGCCCATGCTGTAACGCAGGAAGTCTCGCAGCTGATCATAGCAGGTGAAGTAGATGACTGTGGCAGGAACTGCCATCACCCTTCAAATACAAACACACCAATGAGTATATTTCACTGAAAACAGCATGTGCACGAATTACAAACACGTGTCATTTTCAAGGACTCTGAGTTGTTTTTATTTGCTGGTTTGTCAGGCTATACGGTCAAGTCAATTGACACCAAAAAAGATTACTTACAGTCAACTTGATTCGTACGTTTAATCATTAACATGTTATTTATAAACGTACAGTCAAATACGCTTACATAGCATTTCAGTTATTCAGTAAACAGCATGACCACTGTAGTCGGATTCACAACTAATGAGTACGTTATCTGAGAGTTATCTGTCTGAATCATATAGAATGCTTCACTCAATGATCTTTGAATCAGTCAAAGCATTTACAGAATTAAAATCTCAATTTTTCTTCTTAAATCTTAATTTAACTTAATTACTATGTTTTCTTTATTGAGAACACAAGCTGCGTTGCTATAGTCTTTCCATCCAAGTGTGACTTAGGGAACTTTTCATTGCAATTTTATACATATTTTATTAGGAGGGATTTACTTCGAGGAAAACAGAGTCAAACAAAGCATGTAAACGAGCTGAGACACGAGAACCGCATGGGCAGGACTTCCCGTACTGAGATAGGAACCCCAGGACAAATGGTCTCTGTATACAGGTTTTCAAACCTGCTCAACAGGGCTCTTCAAACGTTGAGACACGAGAAAAAGATGAGCAGGCACCTCGTACTGAGACGGGAACTTACAAACAGGTGATAGAGAGATCAGGACAGTGATGAATATCTTGGGAACGTACCGTTTACTGAGATTTCCTGATCTCAACATTTATGAACTTTCTCAAATACTATTGTATTGGAATCTAAATTAAACATTTTAATACATTTGTAACACTACACTAAACTACAAGTCATTACTTTAAGCAACAGCTAAAAGTCTTTGTATGAGCTGCAGTTACAGCACACTTTAAAAATTGAGGCAACTGATGAAGTACAATTAAAGCATGCAAGTCAAGCAGTTTATATGTGACATGATGCTGGACTTACAGTGTGGGGGGAAGTCCGCTCCACAAAGACCTGATCCCCTCATTACGTGTGATCTTAACAAATGCATCCTGAAAAACAAAAAGTAAATGAATCACGAATGTGTCATTACAAAAACTTGAAATCACAATTTGTAAAAGTGCAAATAAATTCTTACCACAGTCCCGCTGAAATGGGTGGGGGTTTTGTACCAGCTGGAGCAGCTTGACATATTCTGACACACATAGACATGGTCCATCAACCCGTTACAATAGAGGAAACATTTCCCTAAAAAGACAGAAAATATAGTAGCGTAAACCTAATTTGTAACACTTCTGCAAATACACTGCCAATGGCCACAAGAACCCAAGTACTCAGGAGTATGCTCTCTTTGTAAATCTAAAGCCTTTCTCTATTTTATTACTTATGAATGGGAGAAAGGGCAACACGAAATATGGCGGAATAAGTCCGCCTTCTAAAATAAAAGACCCTGATAAAGTCATCGTGTCAACTTTGGTTGCTTTAGAAACCATAAATATTCAGAGACTCACTCTTAAGACTGCGCATTTAGCCTGAAAACATGCGATTTTTAAATGCTATTTGAACACGAGAAACAACATTTATGGGACAGTTCATGTCAGATTTTGTTTGCTGATTTGAAATATGTCAGTATTGAGTTCTTGAGAGTAGTTATGTAGTTCTTGAGAGTTCAGGAATTCCCCATTCAAGTATATAGGACTTGGTCTTGGCTGCCCCAAATAGATGTCTACAGGTGTTGCAAATATGGCCGCCAAGTGAACAGAACTTTTCTTGAAAGGGACTTTTTTGTGAACTTATTTTCAACTACAAAACACTTCATTTTTAATCTTGTAATTGGCTATTTTAGAACTTTGAGTAGAAACTGAGTATGATTGCTTAAAGTTGGGACAGCAACTGTACACTGACACTATACATGTATGAGTTTAAGTCGACATTCTATGGAAATTCGCACAATCTATTTTGTAAATGAATGTTTTTGATCTGATTCTGAATGACTCATTCACGCATGCCATTATTTTCAATCCAAATGTTATAATCTTCAGGTGAAACCACAGACTTCTCTCTGGTGACGTATTTTGGTCAGCTTAAACCCCTTACAATAGACTTGCAAGCTTGCATTCACATCAGCCTCCATCCAATCAACAACCGATGCCTAGAACCAAGTCACCACCATACATTTCTGATAATCTGTTTCACTCAGATGTACATCAAATATGGGTTGGTACTGCCACAATACTATTGTACAATTGCCACAATTGACTATGCAGTGTGTAACCTCCAGGTTTTCCAAGCAAGGCTTTTCTGATAATATCCTGCATTGAGTTCAAAGGATTGGTGATTAGGACTGAGGTCTGAGATAAGAGTCTCTATAAATATTAGTTGTCATGGCATTGACCATGCCGTGGCAGTTTAACCAGTTCCAGCCTTGGCAAAAAAAGCCTGCTATTTTTAGACATTAAGCAAGACAGGTTCAAGGTAGATCTGCCTGGCATGGCTTATAGTTTGTCCTCATGAGTTCAGTAAATGGTCCACTGTTGTAAACACACTGAATAAACATTTATATTCAAGCAGAGCAGGCCTCCGAAATATTTTCTGAATGCATTTTTCAACTTGTTGGGGTGTTTTGTGCACACGTGTCCTGTCTGTTTGCAATGTGACCTTGCGTTTACCCCTTTAGAGATGCATTATACAAGCCAAAATATTGTTAGCACTATGTGATTTAGAAGTTTTGCAGAATGTGTTTGTAATTCAAGTGGTAGTTAGTGAAGCAAGCAAATGGTCTTTGGGAGAGGACCAATGAGCACAGATGTGAGTTCATCTGCTTCACATACTCACATTTTGAAGGGCGGATGACCCCAGCCCAGGGCCTTGAATCCGCTGCTAGTGCTACGAGAGAGAGAGAAAGATAGCTCATAGTGCATATAGCAAATGCAAAACAGCATGAGGTTTGTGTTATCAAGGGCTTACAGCAGGTTTTTAGATATAAAATTAATGTTCAAAAGTTTGGGGTCAGTTTGGCTTCAACAAGGATGCATTCAATTTGTCAAAAGTGATAGTTGAGTTATTTATAATGTTACAAAAGACTTCCATTTGAAATTTAAAATTTTCAAAAACATCTCTTGTCTTCTCTGATGCCAACTATAAAGACCCCAATCTTTTGAACGTGAAAGTAGCTTCATTTTCAATGTTAATTAAGCTCAAGTAGTTCTAATTATTTTATTCCAGCTTATTATACAGAGAGTAAGCCATTTGTAGCCATCAAAACATTAGCTCTGTTAGTAACCTGACACACCCAGCATGGCACCGACTCAACCCATGGTGAGAGTTTGGGGCAGGACTGAGTACAAACAATGGCAGACATGGTGTGTTTGAAAAACCTGTTTGTAATCAGAGATTTTGCAATGCTAGTGGCACAGAAAATATTCACTTATCGTCAAAAGAAAAAAACATTCAGAGTAGAGATAAGATTCAAGAGATAATTCCTCAGATGAAACCATGTTTTGGCTCTATTCTAACTTGTAGACTGTTTATTTAAAGGGATAGCTCACCCAAAAATGAAAATTCTATCATCGTTTACTCACCCTCATGTTGTTCCAAACCTCTATGTGTTTATTTGTTCTG
>JAOTRC010000001.1:15855323-15875483 GCA_027497675.1 Cyprinella lutrensis | reverse complement strand
TAACAGTCACAAAGGATGAACTGTGATCTGTGACAATGGACTGACTTGATTTAATTTGCTTAATTATTATTATTATTATTATTATTATTATTTTGTCTTTAATTTATTATTATTATTATTTCTCTTCTGTCTGTTTTGTTAATAAAATTTTAAAAATCAATAATAAGATGACTTGGGGGAAAAAATAATAAAATACATTTTTTTTTTAAATCTTACCGACCCCACACAGTTTTGAATGGTAAAGGATTCTCAGAAAATTCTGAAAGTGTGAAATTCATACAGTATTAAAAAGTTTTATTTACACAGTTTGATTTCTCAGATAGGCCTAAATGTTTCTAGGCACTTGAACATTATTATGAAACAGGAACTGAGGGATATCACCAAGAGCAATAAAATTCAAAGTTGAACACAGAGTGTATATTTTCTCATTTGGTTACTCATGCAAGATTAGATTAGTATTTTTCCTTTGAGATATACTGTACCTCAGGCATAGGACAGCAAGCCCAGTCTCCGTCGACATTCTTACAGCAAGTGTTGGATTCAGGACAAATGTGACTAGAATCACAATTCACGTTCTCAGTTGACCTTTGACCTGCGACTCTAGGGTGAGTAGGCACCTTCTCCAGCCAGGGTGAAGAGCCTGAAGGGTCATCACATGACCCAGCAGCAACATTACAAGTCTTACCATGAGGACAGCAGTGGATGAAGTCGTCACAACACACGGCCTACAGAGAAAATGAATGCATCACTTTAATTTTACCCAATATACATCTCTACATCAGGGAGATGGAGATGTATTGGTCGATCTACTCGTCAATGGGTGATTTACCTCTGGTAGAGGACAGCAGGCCCATCCTCCATCTTTAGTCTTACAGCACGTGGTTCCATCTGGACAGCTCGCAGTGCCATTACAGGGAACGTCTGAAGACACTAGAAATAACAGAAACAGATTAAGAACGAGTATATCCGAGTATTCATGTGTCTGCATGTGCTGGATTCAGTGTTTTGAACTACCTTGTGTAACAGCCACATTCTGACTGATTGATTTGACGGGCACTTTCTCCAGCCAGGGCGTAGAGCCTGAAGGGTCATCACATGACCCAGCTGCAACGTTACAAGTCTTACCGTGAGGACAGCAGTGGATGAAGTCGTCACAACACACGGCCTACAGATAAAATAAATGCAAAACTTTAACTTTACCCAATACACATCAGGATTTGCTATGCGAGATGGAGATATATTGGTCTACTTGTCAATGGGTGATTTACCTCTGGCAGAGGACAGCAGGCCCATCCTCCATCTTTAGTCTTACAGCAGGTGGTTCCATCTGGACAGCTCGCAGTGCCATTACAGGGAACATCAGAGTCTGAATATGCAGAAAATGGACAGGTTTATGTTAAATGTGTACATGTGTGTTTGGTTTCAGTGCTTTGGAGTGTTTGTTGACCTACTTTGTGTGTCAATCAGATTCTGACTGTGGACTGATCGGGCGGGTACCTGCTCCACCCAGGGCACACCAGAACATGAAGGGTCATCACATGACCCGGCAGCTACGTTACATATCTTACCATGAGGACAGCAGTGGATGAAGTCGTCACAACACACAGCCTACGGAGAAAATTAAGGTGCTCCTTAAAGCAAATCGATTTGCACGATATCAAAGGCATTAAATAACAAATTTTGAACGGTAGTATATATTGTCAAATTATAACTAGAAAATAAATTTACTTAGGTTGACAGCGTATTTTGTATGTTTTACCAACTAGAGGAGTAATGTTAGATGTATAACAATTAAAATAAATAAACTAAAAATAAATTTTGTTTTTATTTTTATAATCTACTTTTTTTCTGATGTCTGGACCCCCAAGTATCCCCAGTGCAAACCATCTTTGGCTCTGCAGTTATTGTAGTAATTGGAGAGATGTTACGGCTGAGCCAATTGAATACTGTTTCTGCTTAAGTGATAGATCAGGTGAGGTGATTTACCTCTGGCAGAGGACAGCAGGCCCATCCTCCATCTTTAGTCTTACAGCACGTGGTTCCATCTGGACAGCTCGCAGTGCCATTACAGGGGACATCAGAGTCTGATGCAGAGGGCAAAGGAAGTTACAAAAACTGTTTGGGAAGTGTTATATTTTATGTGTACATATAATGATGAATGTATTGTCATCTACACATTTCCACATACTTTCTGGGAGTGCACCAGGCAATGTAGTCATTGGGTTTTGAGCAGTAGTGTTTTGCCTGATTGTAGTGACTTCAGCCTTTACTTCTGCAGCTTTTGAAGGAAAGCAAAGAATTTAAAATGCAGAATTATATCAGTGGAAAACTCCACTGGAAGTCGTCAGAAAAAGTATAAATCTCTGGGACAACAGCCTACGTTTGTGATCTTCCCATTCAGCTCTAAGGCGAGCAGGGAACTTGGCCCACATGGGCAGCTCCTGATTGGTGGAGGAGATGCATTTATAGCCTTCAACATCACAAACACTGTCCTCTGGGCAACAGTGGATTTTATCATCACAGCATACAGCCTAAAGTAAACGTACATGACAAAGAAAATAATATAAGTGTAAACTTTGCAACGATTCTTTCAGATAATTCGATTAATAGGAAAAGGATAACAGGATGTATTTGAAATAGATTTTTTTGTAACAATGTCTTTACTTTCATATATAATTTAAACATGTTTCTCCAACTGTGAAAAAAAATTGCATGTCTGCACATATTATTGTATCAAAACTGTACCCATACCCTTGGTAAGGGGCAGCACGCACATTGACCATCTGCTGCCTCACAACACGTGGTGTCCACAGGACACTCTAACATCCCATCTCCGCAAAGAACAGTCTCAACTTGTTCTAAAAACCATCACATGACAATAAAATGTAGTTGAAATACACAAAGATGATTTACATTAATTTCCCGTTACAACATTTGATCTGTAAATGCTAAATATAATAATAACGATAACTATATTAGCGTCCACACCAACTCACGATAACTTTGTGTTTATTATAATCACTCTGCAATTATGGCATTTGCCGCTGTAAATGCTCGGGCTTTATGAAGCAGGATGGAAACTGATTGGCTGTCAATGTTTTTATTGTTCATTAGCTGGAAAAAAATTGTTCTGATAGTAATTCCAACGCTATTGTTTCTCGTTATAGCTGTGGGGTGGACTTCTAGAATTAGAATAATTATTATAACTTCATAGTTATAGTTATCATAGTTATCGTTCTTGGTGTGAGGGGGCTTAAAAACCATAATACATTTATGTGGTATAATGCATGTTTTAATCATTGAACTCTCTGGTCCACCTTTATTCCTTCACTCTGTTCAATACCTTTTTGTTTGACACATGAACTGCTGTCTGCACTACATTCATGGTCTTTTGGGCAGCAGTGTTTCCCGTCTGAGCACACATGGCCCTGAAACCACCAAAACTATAGTCAGCATCACAGCCAAAAAAATGTAAATCTAATTCTTACTCCATTTATATATTCATTTAGAATTCATTAGCACTCAAATATGAATCTGTCTATATAAGTTTCTGTTTTAGTCACACCCAACCTTCTTTAGTGACAGGGTCCTGATGCAGGCCATTCATCATTTCATGGACGAGGACTCATATTCCTGAAAAAAATATAACTTACTTGTGCTACTGGACAACATCCGTAAGATGAAGCCATCAGCAGACAGGAGAACTCAGCAGGACAGAAAGAGCCGTCAGGACAGGTGATGTCGTCTTCACTTACAGGTAATGAGGGGATCATTCTGAACGACTGCTGAAGAAGAATTATTAAGACATTACAAACAGCTCTGAGTACTATTATTTCACCTCTTTATATAATTTCTCACTTTGGGAAAGTCTGTCTGTTTAGCCGGTCTCCGCTCCGCCATTGGCAGTGTATGTGTGGCGTTTACACATGTGATGTCCATAACACTGCACAGCATGCCTTCAGGACAGCAGTGCATGTGGTCCTCACAACAGTCTCCCTACAAATACAGTACACACAATTATACACATGCATGAAGTGATCATTTAAAAACTCCAGTTTGCAATGCAACACTGAAGCTGATCGGTTGACAGGCAATCTCCCGATTATGGCTTCATTTCTTTGAATAGTAAGATAATCGAGTTCAATAGTAAAGTCATTTGCATGTTGATAGGCTACTGCACAAATGCCTTATGACCCTTATGAAAAAGGAGCTGACACTGTGGATGTCTAGTAAAGGGTGCTATTAAAGAATATCTGACAGAGCATTACAAAAAATGAGTGACCACAGAACACCTTGGCTTCCATTTCAATGTGCAATTAACTTCGTCTAATCTGATCCGCTTCCTACAACATTTATTATATTTATAGATGAGTATCTGAAACTCATACTGTGAAATTAAACTGTCTTTCCCCCGGTTTCACAGACAAATCTTAAAGCAACTTGCATTGGCATATCTTAAAATATGTCAGTGCCATTGTTTTGTCTCAAGATGCCTTTTTTTCCTAAGGCACATTCATAAAAGATACTTAAATGTCCTTATTGAACTATCATGGCTTAATCTAAGCAGTCTGTGAAACCAGGCCTTTAGTATCTGTCACTAGTTCAGCCTCTCACATGAAGGAAAGGGCAGCAGCTGTACTCTCCGGTGGGATCCTGGCAGCATAAGTGGCCTGCCTCACACACTTCATTGTTGGGGCACTGCAAACAAGCAACCAGGGTCACCAGAGCGAGGCCTACGGTCAGTTTCAACATCTGGATGGAAAGGGAGATAGTTCAAGTGTTAAAACTAACAGATTTAAAACATGAAATGCAACTGATGCGTTTAAGTGGAAACATTATGCAAACAGTCATAAAAACAGTTGAGTTTACAGATTGCAACCCATTTGACCTTCACATGTCAGATGCAGGGTCACTTTTTTTTTTGGATTCAGTTCACTTCATGCTCTTGCATATCACAGTGCAAGTATGTAGTTTTAATTCTAATATCGCTTCCTCTTTCACATCTAAAAATGTTATGCTTGCCAGAAAATCTATCCTGACCTCAGAAATAACTGAAACTAAGCAATATGAAAGTTTTAGAGAACGTTTTTCAAATCCAGTAAAAAATACATTAGGATATTATAGGCTACAGTTGGTCAATGTTTTGTCTTAATACTGAGGGCAGAGCAAGGAAAATAGTCAATTAAAAAGGTGCAATTTTATTTCCTTTTCTAAACAAATGGAAATTCCCTTGTTTGCCAAACCGACAGAGTGCTGCAAAAAATAAGGAACTGTGAATCTTATTTCACCTGTTGGTAAAATGCACACCTGCTTTTTACCCTCAACATAATGCTAAAATGATTATTTTATTCAGAAACACCAACAAACTTCTTCTGAAGTAAACAAACTCGAGAAAATGCTCTTTAATTCAACTTAATTTTTAATTTTCTTATGAACCGGTGGATTTGTAAAAAGTTGAAAGTGAATGACCAGTCAGTGGATCCGTGGGGTCCAAGTTACCGATCAGTGAGTAGAAATAAAGGTTAGTGTTATGATAGTAAATAAATAAAGAAATTTAATCCATCTTTCCATTTAATTATCTTTCACTAAATAATCTTTCATTTTTCTAGCCTACATAAATAATATGCAATGAAATAATAATTGTAGCTAATAATAATAAAAACGCCTAGAATTCTAAACAGACGATCGTGTAAGGGTAAATTTATCAAAGTTTGATTTATAATTTTGTCATTCATAGTAGGAAAAAAACATCATATAGCAACGAGTGACGCGTGATTCTGCTATTAGGCTACAATGCATAAAACACCTTTGAGCGGAACTTTTACAATTCAGTTTAAAAATACACAGGACGTCAAAGACAAATGAAAGATAGGCTATGCATGACATACCTTGACTCCTCGCAAGCTCCAAAACGGTGATGGAATAACGAAACTTTTACTTCTTAAATAACTTAGACGTCTCAAGCTCCGCCTATTTTACAGGACAACCAATGTAACTGTCAATTATTCACAGAGGCGTGCCATCAATGTTTGAGGAAATGTGCATGGCAAGATAATCACGAGCACAAACACACCAAAAACCAAGGTAAGTATGGCAGACCTTGATGATGATGTCATGCAATCTTACTCCCTTGACGTGACAGTCCCACTTTCTTCACACAACTTTTTCCAGCACATTTCAAAGCTCAAAAGTCTGAATATTATCCAATTTAAAAGTTATTTTTAATGAGATTACCTAAACCATTTTTGTTGATCCTACAAAGATTGTCCCCATTTGTAAACTAAAGGCAAAATAAAAAACCATAGCCAATCAGAACAAGAAATCCATTACTAATAAGGGAAGTGTCACCAGGCTGTAGTCATTAAGACATGACGCTGACATTTTTTTTAATTAAATATAATATAGCTGATAAATAGCCTATATCACTTAAAATAAATAAAATATCATTTGTCGCCGAAGTCGACTGAATAAAAACGTAGGCTATGCTGAATGATGAACATTTTAAGAAGTTTAAAAACTTTAATTTAGCAACTCTGGCACTACCTGAACTTTATCTATTTTCTTGTAGCCTGCAATTTTATTTTGTTGTTATTGATATATTCGGATAGAAAATTCCAAATTTTATTATGCAAAATTATCAAAAATTAGCAAGATTTATAGCTCAAAACTTTGATAGGTAGGCCTAAATAATGTAGCATACACTGGCACACTGTTACAATAATATATGTGATCAACACCACCCCCTTGCGAATAGCCTATAGGTGTTTACTCGGAAAACCGCCCTGAAACGAAAGCGAAACTGCCCTCTACTAGGCTACTTCATCACGGTATGTGTGTTGTCTTACCTTTTTATTTATAATCAGCCGTGTAAAATGAATTATAATTAGGCTACACAACAAAAAAGTAGGCTATAGAGTGGTTTTACCGAAAAGTCACTATAGGTCACTCAAGTCGTTTTATTTTACTGTGTTTTGTCGTTGTTAAAAAGGTCGCGACAGACGCAGCATATATCAAAAGTGGAATTGTTTAATCTGTCAGCATATCAATTAACAAAAAAAGAATGGAGAAAACTAACTTAATGTGGTGTATTTTATAAAGGTGTATTTTCCTGTTTGTTTCTTATCGCTTTTTTGTGACGTCAGCAACTCGTCGTGTTTCGTGAAGTTAAAAGCCTACTACTAAAGCTTTAGTAACACAGTTTACAGTTTATAAAGTGGAATAGCTCAATTTGGATGGGAAAAAATCCTATAGCTATTTTAAGAATCACATAGTTTAAAAAGAATGATTATCTTCTGTCTTCTTGGGTAACAGTGCTTTCTGTTTGGTCGCAGGTTCTTGCGTTGGTAGAAATGTCTACTGAGGTAAAGGAAGTGATATGACAAAGGTTTTTTGTTGTTTGTTTTACATTAGAGTCTGTATTTAGTACCTTGACCCTGTTTGTCTTGTCTCTCAACTCAGGATTTCTCTCTTGTGGACAGTGATTCATTGGACAGTAAACTAAAGGAGATCCAAAAATGCAAGGTTTGTGAGTGGCTTGTTAAGCTGGATACCTGTCAACCAAAGATCAAGGCATTAATCATTATGTCCATTCTGTACGCAGAAACAGCATGAAGCGTTATTGAAGGATCAAAAATTACTGAAAGATGGCATTGAAATGAACAAAAACTTTGCCAAGGAATTTAGACAACGAGCTGAGGAGAGGAAAGTGTCAATTCAGGAAGAATCCAAGAAATATACTAAGACAATTCAGAAAGAAAAGGTCTGTATTAATATATAGGCAACTTATAATATAGCCTATATAAGTTCATGTTAATGGGTCCCTCTGTGTACACTGTACAGGAGAAATGCAGTAATATACAGGAGGAGCAAAGCAGGCTGCAGATGGACATCATGAAAATGAAGGAGGAGTTGCAAAGCCTGGACCGTAAAAACAGCAGTCTGAAAAAACAAACTGAGGTTTACAGTGTCAAAATATATAACATATTTTCTGAAAATTATTTTGACTAGTATTCTAAACATTTTCTATATTTTCCTTTATATATTTATATATATAATTGACCCTAAAATCTCCATGTTGATTTAAAAAATCCATGGAAACATAATGCATCAACTGCGAGATTAACACGGCTATACGTCGACTCCACAGATCTCTACAGCAGTGCCTGAGAGGAGAGTTGTTTTTCAAGGAGAGACAAAAGAGGGTGCGCATGCTGTGAGTTTCGATGTGAATTCCCGTATAGTTTATCCGATGGAGGGTGGAACAGCACTGATCACCTTTGAGGAAGAGGACGGTATGTAGCATTCTCACAGTTAAACTGTAATTAAGAATTTCTACTCATTTACACATCATTCCAAACCTGTATGATTATCTTTCACAAAATAAACACAACACAAAATTAGATATTTTAAGTATTTTTTCCAGTGTTTTGACCATACAATGAAAGTCAATGGTGTCTGAAAAAAATAGTTAAAATATTGATTTTTTTTTTTTTTTTATTAATGTGTTAAAATATTCACTGGAAAAAAAATATACAATCAATAAGTTACATGTTTTTACATTGCTTTAACTCATCAAAATAAGTTTGATTTTCAACTTTTTAAGTTATAGTAGATTCAACTAATTCTTTTAAGTCAGTTTAATGCAATTTAAAGGGATAGTTCACTTTGAAATGAATTTTTTATGTCTTAGCTTACCTCAAGGGCTTCCAAGATGTAGGTGTCTTCGTTTCCGCAGTAGTTTCATTGTTCTTCGTTCTTGACTGTCAGTCATATAATG
Source organism: Cyprinella lutrensis (assembly GCA_027497675.1). Classification (NCBI taxonomy): domain Eukaryota; kingdom Metazoa; phylum Chordata; class Actinopteri; order Cypriniformes; family Leuciscidae; genus Cyprinella; species Cyprinella lutrensis. The sequence goes on along the minus strand of JAOTRC010000001.1, from coordinate 15,866,707 downwards.
CAGGTCTATGGTCACCACCTCAAAGAGCATTCACAGAGAAGTCCAAATTAAACATGATTTAATGACTCGTAAATATAAGTACACACTGATGGCCTAAGACACGAAACGAGCGGTTTGTGTGAGAAAACAAACAGTATTTATATCGTTCTTACCTCGTGTAACCACAGCCACGTCCAAGTGATCTAAGGGCCCGGCGGGCGCTTCGATCTGCGCTAGCGCCGGAAGTGATCTCTTGCACATGTACATCACTGAGACTTTTTTTAAGTCACTGTAACACACAGGCTTTCATGTATTATTGTTTATTAACTTCTCTTCCTTCATTCAAATCTCTTCTGATCCTGCATCTTTTAGTGGCTCAGAAAATCTTGAGCCAGAAGGAGCATAAGGTGGAGCTTGGGGACTGTGCCATCACTGTGCAGGCTAAACCCATTCAGTTCCTGGTACCTGATTATGTTGAGGTAATGGAGACAAGCTGACTTCTGTTTTCTTACATGGATTGTATGTATATTATGGACTGCATTTTGTTGCTATGGAATATCATGACTCTTTCTCTCTCCATCTGTTAGATGGAAACACAGGTGTGCCCACACAGAATCCTGGTCTCTAACCTGCCAAAGGAAGAACCTGAGGACAGAACACTGGACAAACTGGATATCTATTTTTCTAAGAAGAGGAACGGAGGCGGCGAGGTGGAGGACACGGATATGCTGCATGACTCTGGCACTGTGGTCATTACCTTCGTAGAAGATAATAGTGCGTAAACCAAATTCATGCAATCTGACATATCTCAGCGCAAGATGCTAGAAGTGTTTTTCTAATTCTTCTATTTATTCCTCGTTTGTCTTCAGTTGCCAAAAGTCTCTCAGACAAACAGGATCATGAGATAGATTTTGGTAGGAAGAAATACAAGGTGAAGGTCACTCCATTCCTCAATGGCGAGATTTCACAGATGAAGGTATGTCATGATACTTTAAAACTGTTCATACCGGTGTTGAATGATGTAAACTGATTGTTGCTCCCTCTCAGATCTGTAACTCAGATTCCATGCGCACTGTGCTGCTGACGGGCATCCCTGACATCATGGAGAAAGACAACCTACAGGACAACCTGGAGATCCACTTCCAGAAGACAACCAATGGTGGCGGAGAGGTGGAAGGCATCCTCTACAACCCTCTGGGCCACAACACCCTGGCTTTGTTTGAGGAAGACTCTCCTAAAGACAGCGAGACTGACTGAGAAAGCTTATAAAGCTCTACAGCCCAGAGATCTAATGCTGCCTGTAGATGACAAAAGAGAGAATTTATTCATTATAGACAATATGAAACTCTTTATGAACTTTGATTTGGGACTCTTTTGTAAAAAGAGAGTATGGATCTAATATGTACCTCATTATCCTTTATAGTCTATACAATTATATAATAGCATACTCAATGGATACAATTTTTTTTTCTTATTTACAATCCTTAGTTGTATTCCTTGTCTTTTGATGATACAAATGTTGTCAGTTTGAGTTGTATAAGTTAATCTGAATCACAACATATTGTTATTTATGTGAAAACAACAACATCTTATAAAGAACAAATGCTTAAATAAATGTGACAAAACCATCATTGTGATGTTTGTGATAAAGTAATAGGAACCTATTGAAACCAAACCCAAAACAAATAAGAAAAATTATATTCTGCGAAATTAAGACATTTTTTTTCTTTTACATGACACTTATTTTGTTTAGATTTTTTTCTTACAGTTTTTATAATTCACTTATAGTGATTATATCTAATAAGATAGCTATTATGAAATATATTTCAATTTTATATAACAATAAGATAAAAAGACAGTCTCACAAATACTACCATGAAGTATTCATATTTTACCATTTAAATAAATCCATATTTTGTTGGCATTACAATAATGAGAAAATTTGTTGTCGGAAATGTGCTTAACGGTCACAGAAAAAACTATTTTTTTTAAAAATCATAATGGTACTTATAACAAAATCGGTATTTGTGCAAAATATATTTTACGATAACACAAAAATAAAGTGTTAGCATTAACAAAGTCATTAATTACTCACCCCCATGCTGCATCAACCCCGTAAGAAGTCTTCGGAACACAAATGAAGATATTTTTGATTAAATTTGAGAGGTGGATCATTGCAACATAGGCTCCTAAGGGATCGAAACCTGACGGCCCAGAAAGTCATTAAAGAAAACGTTTAAATATTCCATGTGACTACAGTGGCTTAACTATAATTTTATCAAGAGACGCAAATATTTTTGTGCGAAAAAAACAAACAAAAATAACGAATTTATTTAACACAAAAAGATTATCACCAAACATTTTACAGCAACAAAATATAACTCAAGAAACCACGCATGAAAGCAAACTAGACCTGAAGAAGAAAAAAATATTTGCAAGCGGTTTAAGCAATAGGCATGTTATACGTTTGGACGCAAATTGAGTTTATTTGTAAAAATACAGTAACAGGAAAAGTAAAGACATCTCCCCCGAAAACCACCAAAACAAAACAACCGTGAACACAACAGCAACCCCCTCAGCACAGTAATGATAAATGTGAAAGATCACTCAGACGAAGTAACAGCCAACTCCATCAGGCACTTAGAAGAGAGAGGTGGAGTGCAGATTAAAATGCAAGTTTAAAATGAAGACAAAACGTGTAATAAGAGGGTGTTCACAAAGAATAAAAAAAGACAGCCAATGTGTATTCTAGCCTTAACTACTAAAATGACACCAGAAATAAGTTAAAACCAATCATTTCTACATGTTCAGCAAACATTACATATTTCACACACTGCTGTTCCAGATAACATACAGTCAACACACACAGCCTAGTGATGATCACCAACGATTATCACATCAACATTCTTCTAGTGGTCTCTAGAGCTGCTATGTCTGGGCCGTCCTGAAGCCCTTTGTGCGTGCATAAGTTCAGCTCACGGTTTTAAATCGTCTAAATCTGGTGATGATATATTGTCCTTAAAGTAGTCCTCCTCTAGACATTCATATACAATCATTTACAGTTTCTTTACATTTTGGACATAAGAAGACCAATTTAGTGTATTTTAAAAGAAAAGGGGTTTAAATGGAAGCAAAACTGATTGGATTGATCGCCTTACTGATTGGAAAAACAAAAGACAACCTTTAAAGACAGGAGCAGTAACTACATCAAGGAGAACATATTTACTTTGTACATAGCTACTTGTATATGGCTTACGACACTTGTGCTTGAAAGGTTTAAGGACGATTTCTAGTGCAAGCAGGATGTAAAGTCATTTGGAAAGACTAAATATTTAATAGGTGGTTTTCCATTTAGAAAGGTTGTTGCTACTGTAGAATAACACCCCAGTCAATTTAGTCCACACAAACACGTGAGATGAGAGGTTTTAGACACGAAACCTGCATGACATCAGTTAGACGACCAGCGGTGCCCAGTCATTCTGAGTGCGCCCATACTGTACATGGAGAAACAGAGCAGAAGTTTAGGATGGAAAAGAAAAATTATGAATGTATTATGAATTCAAGAGTCGTTCCAAAGGTAACAGGATTTTACCTGGATGTCAGTGAGCTCCTTATGGAATCTCTTGGCAAGGTCTGGACCGTTCTTCATTGTAGGAATTTGATAGGTCTGAAAAAAAAAGAAAAAAAAAGAGCTTAATAAAATTAGTAATATACTTCACATAAGCCAGCACACTCTAGGGGTGCTTCTCAATTCTTATTGGTGCATCCTCATTTCCTTTCCTCACGTCTCAGCTCCACCCCTTGTAGGATGCGAGGAAAGGCTGTTAGGTGGAAAATGGAGGACAGAGGAATCGAATGGAAGCTTTTTTATATATTGGATCACTCGAGCGTCACTTCATACTTCACTGATGATGCTCATCAGCTGTGATCAAAGAATCTGCCCATGTGTTGTTAAATTTTTTTTTTTAAGAAATTCATAATAAATAATAAGTCATCTCTACCAATCTGGCAAAAGATAACCTATTTATCAAGTAAAAATCGGACAGTGCATTTACATTCACGCTCTGTAAAGCACATAAAATCTTAAATAACCTAAACCACCCACTCCATCAATATTTCATTCCCCTTCCTTCTGACCATAGGTATAGTTTAGAGTTTGGTTCCTGTAGCTATATGAGCTTTAAATATATAGGAAATCAGCCTTTGATACATCATCTTATGTTTTGTGATATGTCTGATTGTTGATTGTGTTATGACAAGTTAACATGTTTTTGTGTCATGTTATGTACGCATCTGCGGTGGAAACAAATTTCCTATTAGGTACAAATAAATTATCAAAATTTTTATTTAGCTGTAAAAATGCATTCAGTGGACATTTGCATTAGAGAGCCAAAGTGTGCATTTCCTGTTACCTTTCCTCTGTAGAGCAGACTGCCGACTGGACACACCACACACGCAGTACCGGAACCGAACACCTCTAGAACCCGTCCATCATCTAAAGCGCTTATCAGATCCTGCATTAATACTTGGCGCTCTGTCACTTTGAAGTCCCCCTTAAAAAATGAAACACAACCGTTACAAAACGTACTGTGGGGGAATTCAAAAATCATGACACAGGTATGGCAACAGACATATTGGTACTTGATAAACTAAACTAAATAACATGCTATGGAACGATTATCATAGTCATGTACCAGCTGTTGGGAAACTGAATCGTGAATCACACCTGGCTCATGGTCAAAAACACGTCTCAGCAGGTCTCTCACTCTTTACCAACAAAAAGTCATGTGCATTAATTCCATATTGCCAACTCTATTATTTGTTGTATATTTGTTTGTTTTTAGTTGTCTATGGACCTGAAATAAAAAAGTTACTAGTATTGAAATTGTATATTGAACAAAACTTTTTTTGAAATAATATATACACACACATACATACATACATATATATATATGCATTCTGTGGCAAAATTTTTGGAAAAATGCATTAACCAAAAATGAAAAAGAATTGTTCTTTGGCCAAAAAAGGGCTCCTGAGTCATATACTATGGTATTTTCATAGTATTTAAAAGAATAGCATGGTGTTAGCATAGCACATGTCCTTAATGTGTCATTATTATATATATATATATCATTAACTTTATTAGCGTATAAATATAGTTCATTAATAAAGCAAACCTTTTGATAGACAGACAGATAAATAGATAGACCTAATCTTCCTTCCCTGATCAAAATCCCTTTTACTTGTTAAGCAACTCTCCATTTCACTTTTTCTTCAGCATTTTTTCACACTTCTCTTTTCTCACCCATTCTCTTGCAAGGTCCAGCAGCGACTGCCTGGTGACTCCAGGAAGAATGACGCCATCAAGTGGAGGGGTGACGAGCTCTTTCTCTACAAAAGACACAAATGTCCACAAATAGGTTGAGATGCATTAGTATGTATCGCCAGCAGGGGGAGACAAGCATCATCATTCCACATGGAATACTGTCAACTATCAACTAAATGAACATCTTGCCAAAATATACAGCAGGACTCGCTGCATGAGACCTTATATCCCACGATGCAATGAACTTGAACTGACCTGGCTATTCTGAGAGTGAGAAATGAACCAAAAGCAATATCTATTTTGATTTTAACACTTTTTTGTCAACTTTTTTGTCTCTTCAGGGCTCCCACACCTTTTGATAAATGTATTTCCATAGATTTACGAATTATCGAATAAGGATTGAAAATAAAACACAGATTTTAAACAAACAAAGAAGTAGTTCTAGCAAAGTAAATATTTTATATAAGAGCACAACTTATTTTCGATTTCTATAATGATCATAATGTTAAAAATTTTTACATTTTCAAGACTTTTCTGGGCCTCCATATCTTAATTTCCTGCTATCTCTGACAGGAACTGCAGAAAACCTGTAAGGTATTTTTACACAAACAAACATGGATTACAGGGACTCTCCATAGGCATAATAGTTTTTATTCTGTACAAATAAAAATAAAATTTTGCCTCACATTCACTCACTCGTTCACACACCAACGGCGGTGGCAGTCATGCAAGGCGCCATCCAGCTCGTCAGGAGCAGATGGGTTTAGGTGTCTTGCTAACGGACAACTACATGGACCACTGAGCCACCGTTGCCCTGCTTAATTATTAGGCGTAAGTAGACTGCGTATGGTCGTTTGGATGGAAGCTAGAATTTTACTTTGTAGTTAAATATGAATATTTTTCATACACAGACTCATAGGCCCCCGGAGTGGATTACTTTTATGATGGATAGAGTTTTATGAACTTCAAAACAGAAACAGCCGTTCACTGCTATTATAAAGCTTGGAAGAGCCAGGACATTTGTAAATATAACTCAGATTGTATTTGTCTAAAAGAAGAATGTCATATAGAGCTAGGATGGCTTGAGGGTGAGTAAATCATAAATCATCTTGGGTGAACTATCCCTTTAATTTTGAGTAAGGGTGAATTACGACCTTCAGAAACCCTGTAGAAGCTAATCTCACCTCCTTTCTCTGTGGTCCAGTAGATGAAGAGATTCATGGTTCCGACCTCAGTGATCTCCTCACTGTCTCCGTACAGCCAGAGGACTTGCTGGCAACCCTGCCTGGCCGCCTCGCTCTGAACGGCGATTGTCGGTCCGTAGTTACTGGGAACCATAAAACCACAATTACAGAGCTGCATTCAAGGCACAAAAACAATGGGTTAGTATGTGTAAACCAAACATTTGAAAAGGAAGAAGTTTATAACAAAGAGTGAAAGCACTGATTCATAATATAAACAGACATATGCTATCTACACATAATCTGCAGCAAAAAGCTTTGCTAAAGTGGACTTCAAATACTTAATGGGACAGTGAGACAAGGACTGATGAGAGAGTTGAGACAGATACAGAACATAAACAGAAGCCAGAGCTGTATTAGTGTGAAGGGTCAGAAAACCGCTGAGGATTTACAACAATCCACATAAGCACATGACTAGCTTAATGCAGCCTGTGCAACGCTGAAATTCTCTGAATGACCTGAATGTGAACGTCTACTCTTAGGACTCCACATTGGTGCAAAACAACGACAACATTATCGTTAAACCATTCAAAGGGCAATGGAGTGTGACAAACAAATAAATCTCCAGCCGAAGTGTAACTGCTCTTCTACAATTCATGACTTCACAATTTAAACAATCGAGAAAATGCATCACTAGTCCTGCAACAATGAGAAACTGGATACAAGTTTAATGCAGATAAGTAACGTTTAAAATGCTTTTGTTCATTCAAAAATAGTAGAAATAGTACAAACCAGAGAAAATGGTTTTTCATAAATATTTTCATTTTATTCACGGTTATACCACACTCACAATGTTTATGCTCATATGCTAACGAGGAATATATATGTGACCAAGTCTCACCCTCCCATCTTGTATTCTCCAACGCCACCCCTCCATGCCCGAACGTATCGAGGATCTGCCAGCAAAGACACCGGACTAAAGGCTCCAGTTGCAAAATAAGGTCCAACGGGTCCAATAATGACAAAGAGCAAAGCATGACCAGCTCGAGCCACACCTAAAGAAGGCTGAAAAAAGAAGGATGGTCACAATTAAAGATGAAAAGACCAAAATCATTCAACATTACACTCACTGGTTGCTTTATTAGGTACATATTGCTAGTACTGGTTTGGACAGAGATTTTGCTCCATGTTGACATGATGGCATCACAATTGCTGCCGATTTGTCGGCTGTACATACATGATGTGAATCTTCTGTTCCACCTCATCCCAAAGATGCTCTATTGGGTCTAGATCTGGTGACTGTGGAGGATATTTAAGTATAGAGAATTCATTGTCATGTTCAAGAAACAATTTTGACATGACTTGAGCTTTGTGACATAGCACGATATCCCACTGGAACCAGCCATCAGAGGATACAATGCTCAATTGGTACTAAGGAGCCCAAAGTGTGTCAAGGAAAGATCCCCCACACCATTACACCACCAGCAGTAGCCTGAACCGTATGCCAGGCAATGTTTTACCAATCTTCTTTTGCCCAATTCTGGTGTGCCTGTGTGAATTGTAGCCCCAGTTTCCTGTTCTTAGCTGACAGGAGTGGCACTGCGGCTGTAGCCTATTAGGTTCGATGTGTTTGTGCATTCTTCTGCAAACCTTGGTTACAACGAGTGGTTACTTGTTGCCTTTCTATCAGTTTGACCAGTTTGGTCAAACCAGTAAACCAGTTTGACCATTCTCTTCTCTCCTCTGGCATCAACAAGGGAATGTCTTTGCCCACAGAACTGCCACTCACTGGATATTTTCTCACTGATTCTTTTTCGGACCATTCTCTGCAAACCCCAGAGATGGTTATGTGTGGAAATCCCAGTAGATCAGCAGTTTCTGAAATACTCATACCAGTCCATCTAGCATCAAAAACCATGTCACATTCAAAGTCACCCGTCTGCTCCATTCTGATGCTCAGTTTGAACTTCAGCAGATCGTTTTGACCATGTCTACATGCTTAAATGCATTGAGGTACTGCCATGTGATTGGCTGATTAACAGTTGTACCTAATAAAGTGTCCGGTGAGTGTATATTTAAGGTTTCTTACTTCAATTCCTATAAATGTAGGTCTGATGTACAGACTGGCATCTGTGGAGTAAGGAACCCATTCTTGGTCGATCTCAACCAGCTTATTGATACATTTCACCAGTTCGACCTTATCAAACAACTAGAAAAGAAAGACAGGGAGAATATGTTGATGGAAAGAGATACAGTCCACAGATTGGCTCATTTGAAAATGTGATATCAAAGAGCATGATCATCAGTCAATAAACTAAAGTAGGTCTGTAAATGCCTAATAGGATAAGATGAAGACTAACAGGTAGGCAGCTTCTTTCAGTGCTCCGGTACATGCGCTCCATATTCAACATCGGTCTGAAGAGACGGATACGGTTATCTACTCCTCGGAAGGCCTTCATGCCTTCAAATAGCTGCGAATAAAACAGAAGAACAGAAAAGAACAGACAAAAATATATATTAATAATTATATATCTATATATGAAGAGTTCAGATGCAAAAGCCTCTAAGTGCCATTTGAAATTTTCTTTTAAAATGATAATTTTTATCAAGCTTGTATATTTAAGTTCAGTAATTTCACTTAAATGGCAATGAGGATTACTTATTAATTGTCATTTAAGTGAAATTACTGAACTTAAATATACAAGTATGATAAAAATGGTCATTTTAGAAGTAAATTTCAAATGGCATTTAGAGGCTTTTGCATCTGAACTCTTCATATATATATATATATATTTGGTACTCTATTAATAATGGTTATTATTAATGTTGATTTTTTTTTTTTTTTTGCAGATTAAATGTATGTGGAAAGGATTATACATGATAAAAAAAAATCTGGATTTTTTTTCAATGAACAGAAAGTTCAAAAAGAACAGCATTTGAAATAAAGGTCACTTAAAAAAGATTCATCCTTGATGAATAAAAGTATTCATTTTGACCCCAAACTTTTGAGTGGTACTGCATATAACCTTCATTGCTGTGCTGGATAATTAACTATATATTAATCAATAAATATTTTATAAAATGTCTAAAAAGAAAATTATGAATTATAAACACACACACAAAACAATAAAAATAAATGAAATAAAAGACAATAATAAATGAGATAACTACCTTTATAACTTAAATGCACTTATAATATAGAGAAAAAAAATTGTGCAGTCATTATATTTCTAAATTTTTACATGTCTTGGTGCGGAGCATCTGACAGGATTCAGGTAAAAACAGCAGAGTTTTTGGCTAAATGAGAAAAAGATGCTAAGAACCATGTGGTTCACACACTCCCTTACCTCTATGGAGTAATGCAGGGCTGAGGAAGCAGGATGAAGGGACAGATTCTGGAAAGGCTTGATCTGAGGTGCCTCCCATCCTCCTGCAGCAGACCAATTGATGGTCAGCATGTGGTCTGAAAACTGCTTACCAAACACAAGGCTTGAAGGGTCCGGCTTTGGCTTCAGTACAGGGTTCCTCTCTATGGTAAGATCTGCAGCCTGACACAAACAAACATGGAGAGAAAAAGAGAAAGAGAAAACGAAAAAGACAGAGAGGGGCGGGGGAGTACAGCAGGCATGTGGACAGGTGTTTATTCATTATCATTGATTGCACATGCATTTGAAAAATGAATCTGGATTCATCATGCCAGTCAAGCTCTTATAGAAATTGAATTCAATTAAATTGCAGCGAGAATAAGGGAAGGGGGTTGTTGGAAAAAAAGAAAGCGTGCAAGAGGGCAAAGGCACAAAGAAAAGAGACGTCAGATCCCACAAGGTGACACCGTGGCTTGCTTAACACTTCAGAAACTGCAACTCAGGATGAGCCGTAAAACTTTACAGGTCTGAAAATGATCTGCATTGCACCCAAAAAATGTGATTGTACAGACTCTGAGGTAAAACTGAAATAATTGCACAAATTCCCAAAACCTAAGGCCCAGGCTAACCAGGCTGGTGAAACAGAAATAAAAGTGGTATGTGAATCTGGCTCGACAGGTTTGTTTTAATACCTTGAAGGAGGAACTGACGAACCGCAACGACCCACATGACAGGGAGAGAGGATGAAGAAAGCGTCCATTTAGTGCCTTAAAACACAGAAACAGAGTGTGACTTCAACCATTTCCTATCATGTGTTGTTTTTGACAGCTGCTGTTTAGCCCTCACGAGATGTGAAGGTTGGGTATGTACCAACTGTATACCTGTATTTATGCACAAGGAGACAGCAGGGTCACACAGTAACGGTGCTTTAAATAGCTAAAACCCCTGAGTGAGAGTGAATCAGTGAAAAGTAAAAATAAGTTTAACTTTTTTTCTCAATAAACTAAGACACACACCAGTAAGCTCCTCTTCTAATTCGTTTTCTTTGCATGTTTTATTAGGCATTTGTTTGCCTAATTAATAATGTAGCATGGCTACACGATAGCTTGCAGCTCGGTCTGTTGGGTCTCTAACTCTATAAACTCTGTAGATAATTTGGCAAACAATGCGTCTTATGGAAAGATGCTTGACCATTAGTTCCTAAAAAAACTAGCCTATATTACTGCAACTAGTATTTATTTTAATTAATAGCAAGTAAACCAATAGTTTCTAGTATCGTCTTCAAAAAAATAAACATTCACTAAATTAGCATTTACTTCTTTGTTACTAGCCACTATCCAGGTATGGTCAAGTAACTACAGTATAACACCTCTGGTACTGGTAACAAATAGAAATGTGGATAGAATCCAAAGGTAAAAGTTGAAACGACTCACTATTTAGTATTCCAATTATAACCAGTATTAACTATTGATTAAAGTAGTAGTACATACTTCTTAGTTTCTATTTGGAGAGTGCCATCTAAATCAGTAGATC
>JAOTRC010000001.1:15834308-15848223 GCA_027497675.1 Cyprinella lutrensis | reverse complement strand
GCCATCGAGAGTAGAGAGAGTGGAGGAGGCAGTGGAGCGGCTTCTGGGAGAAAAGGGTCCTTCCACGACTTCGTAACCTACCCGTGCACTTCAGAGAAGAAAGGCACTGGCACTGCTGTTCAGCATGCCCCGCCCTGAAAAAGCCACAATCTTTCGGGACATGGTTTCACTCAAACACAATGCCCGCAGCAGCCCAGGAAAGCATGGCAGTCAGCTCCGGGTCGGACTCGAAGAACACTACTCTTCCTGAAGAGTAGGGAGTGGGAGCCCCAAATGAGATACTGGGACCTCCATTAGAAGGCCCAGTGGGGGGCTGTGGGGACTCAACCAGCGAACTCCCACTGTAATCCTCCTGTGTAGCTAGTGACGGAAGTGGCCCTGTGCGCATCAACGCCAGATCAGGGAATAGCACAGGGGACTCCACCTGTTTCCAAGTATCTTAGTCTTGATCTCAATAGCGAGATGGTCATCTTCCCGCAGTGGGTGCATGACTTAATAACGAACTCCATCTTAGCCTGCTTATGGCCCAGACACTTGAGACAGAGATTGTGGGTTTCGGACTGGACCAGGAAACGGCTGCAGCCAGAAACACACAGGTGGAATGACATCTTTAAAAAGATGTAACGTCAAACCCGTGCAGGGAATCTCTTCATTAGGAAACTGCTCTTTAGATGTTGAAGCGCCCACGGGAACAGTGGCTGCACCAGACTGCACACTCAGCAACAGCTACCTCTGCTGGAACGTGCTGTCACACCAAAACAGGAACAGTATCTTGTTATGATACTCTCGAGCGATGATTGAAGAGCATAGTGAAAACTTGGTCAACTTGGCCCCGAAGCGAAAGCCTAATGTGAGTATTTGCATGCTGCCCTATTTTAATGAACTACACAAGAATTAAAGTTACTTTAAAAACATTGAAGAAATGGTGAAATATTTATGATAAAACTTTCCAAGAACTTCAGAAATTTAGAAAGAAATTTAATTCACGTTTATTATGTTCAGATTATTTATCTGAGTAGTTATTATGGAGGGTTATGTTCAGAATTGTTTTATATTTTGAATATTTATTCATATTGTTTCCTATTGGGGTGCATGGGATAAATAAACATATAGTAAATCTTTGAGTTGTAAACAAAAAATATAAAATCGAAAAAATGAGTGAGAGGCATTCTAAGCTGGTGTGAAGATGTTTGGGACAGTGAGCTGATGAGGGGACGAGGGGCTCTGGATTGAATTTCAGCATGACAGCATTCCCCGGAGCTGCAGTGAGCGTGAAAGGGAGTGAAGACAGTGACCTACAAACTGGTTTAAGTAGCTATCCTTTACTGCACTGACGGAGGGACGGACAGGGTTTATGGTTTGGGGTACAGGAGAAAACACCTCCTGTTGGACTCATAGGGTAGACCGCCTGATACAGAGCTCATGGTGTGGTGCAGGTTGAGAAGAAACACGGATAGTGTGAGGTAACTGTTCTGGATCTACGGTCACCAGTGACAGAGGGTAAGTGATAAGACAAACAGAGTGTCTTCTTAAACCCTTTTCAGAGACACAAATCTCTGTATTTAATAAACAAAATTTCTGAAAAACGGGAGATATTGTCTTTCAGGGGATTCTGACACTTTTGTTGAACACCCCGTACCTTTATTTAACAAGTATGGCTTTTTTCCATACTTGTTCCCTGGTGGTTTTGGTGTCTTCATATAAACCGACTCTGTTAACTTACCGTATTTATCCATTTAATATTTTATTTGACGGGGAAAAATGCATAAAACATTGCTTTATAATAAATACAAAGTAGATGCCACGCATACAGGTTTCTAGCCATGACTAATTTACAACCCCTGTCCCGAAGTGTTATTCTCGAGGTGTGGGTCAAAGTGCTAGTGGAGTCAACACAGAGTTAGGATGGAGTGCGTTAAATATTTGTATATGATTTCATGGGAGAATAATTTAAGGATGTCATCTTTAGTTACATACCTGGAACTGTAAATATATTACGCATATATATTTAGCATTGCTATGTTCCATAATTATTGTGTAAACCTTTTTGCCTTTTTGCTATATACACACACAGTAATAAATGTAATTAATTTTGAAAAAAACTATTCAATTGAAATGATTAATAGAACATTTAAATTAAAATTTAAAAGTATTACATATTTTTAACTTTACATTCCCATATACCATCCCATTCCAGATGTGCATCAAGTTTGCTATCATTAAAATATGAAAATATTTAATATGATTTTAATTTATTAAATATAATATAGCTACAATTGTAATGAAACACTGTAAAAAATACTTTCAACTTTAAAAAGTGTTCATGCTGTCTTAAAATGTTAAGTTTAGTCAACTTGAAATGTGAAGTAAAATCTTTACTTAAAACTTAACATTTTAAGGCAGCATGAACCACTAAGCGATGAACTAAGTTCAAAAATGTTTACGTTTTTAAACGTATTTCTAAACTCAATATTTAATTAAAATTCTTTAAAAAAATATCTGTTATGTTTTAACAGATAATAAGATCTCTTTACGACAAGGCTCTCTGGTGATATTGGAATGACCACTTCTGTTAGTCAGCCCATAGCTGATACATTGGTCTAACACTAGTTTTACATTTCTACAATTCTTTGATTGCTCGGTTCATGTTTAGCTGAAATTATTCTGTTTTTACCCCATATAACAGACTGGGTGAAAAAAAGAAGAAAAGATGGACAAAGGAGGAGGAGATGGAGGAGGAGGATCTGACAGTGGAATCGAGGGCAAAAAACAAGTAGAGGAAGAGGTCAATGAGAATGACAAGAAACTCAAGGATCAGCGAAACAAGGCAGAAAAGGGTGACAAAGAGAAGGGTGAGAGGAAGAGAGAAAATCGAAGATCTGGTTCAATGGTGAGAGGAGGTTGGGCGCTGTCTGAACGACTGGCCATCAATGTGTCGGGCATGCGCTACGAGACACAGATTCGAACCCTGGCCCAGTTCCCTGACTCTCTGCTTGGAGACCCTCAGCGTCGCCTGCGCTACTTTGACCCGCTCCGCAATGAGATCTTCCTGGACCGCAATCGATTCTGCTTTGATGCCATCCTCTACTTCTATCAGTCTGGAGGTCGGTTACGGCGGCCGGCCAATGTGCCTCTGGACATCTTTATGGATGAACTGCGGTTTTATGAGCTGGGACAGGATATCATGGCTCGCTTCAAGGAGGATGAGGGCTTCCCTAAGGAGGAACCTCGGCCCCTGCCAGACAATGAGATCCAGCGCAAGCTGTGGATACTCTTTGAACACCCAGAATCCTCTGGAGGCGCCCGCATCATCGCCATCATCAGTGTGATGGTGATTGTGCTCTCCATTCTGATCTTCTGTTTGGAAACGCTGCCTATATTCAAAAAGGAAACGGAGGTGAGAGGAGTTCAAAGTTTTGACCAGAATGTAGCAAACAGGATTTACAAATTGTTTTCCGTTGTAATGGTAGTATAGTAATAGGAAAAAAATAATGAGAAAGAGTGTTAGAGTAGCAGATGAGTTCCTGAGCATTTGAAGATGAATGAACATCAAAATGCCAGCTGAGTTCATTAGTACACCCAAGAAGAGAACACCACAATCGCTTAGACGCCATTCTGCTCCAGTGTATCAATAATAGCGGACTATGATGACAGCTCACTCAGGGCAATGTGTTGAAACGCTGCTGTCAATCAACAATTGTGTGAGGGGCGTCGACGGAAAAACCAAGCGTGCCGCACAAGCCCTGAAAAGTGAAGCCAAAACGTCTCGATCGCCTCCCGGTGGCCAGTCCTAGTATAGGTCATAAACCCCGCCTCTCCATGTTATTCAACGGCACTTAAGGCCAACTAAACAATTAAATTACACTTCAAAAATCGTTTTTCCAAAGATGATTTCTGCCATTAACAATAGTTTTTAATCACGCTGATGTAATTTCAAGTGTTTGTTTTTAAAATAAGTTTGTTTTTAGTTAGTTATTTGATGCGGTGGTGGTGTGACGTCATGATTGACAGGTTCTCTGAGCAAAGTAGTCACTGAAGCAGTAACAGACTTTTTTTCAGGATCATCGGAGGACTAAGGAGATTGGAGCTTTAAATTCAATATATACATTTCTATAATTTTTGTTTAAAGTGCAGGGGCGAGTGCTTGCGATTGATTCCACGAGAGTGAGGGCGGGGCCATGATTTCGCGACTTTAATTCTTGCTCACTAAAGCACATGTCAGTTCCCGAAATCGCTTCTGCGCAGACTCAAGTTAGACTAAGAACAAAACAAACAAGCAAACAAGAGGGTTTGTTCCAGTGAGCAAACCCCAGTTGTTTACATTTTTAAATGTTGACACGTTGGTTTGTTGCCACTTTGGATTATGGGAAATAACACTTAGGCTAGTGCTGTTTGTATTGTATCTGTTTTAGAGCATTTCGCAAAATTGTCCAATGTATAATATCTTTATGCACATTGAATAACGAATTTCTATCAATTGTAAAAACAATGTTACACTGACTGCTGAACCTTTTTGAGGCATTTTCACTGTATGCACATTCATTTACAAAACCACATATAAAATCACAAAAAAGGTAAGTTTAGAGTGTGAAAGTCACATAAAAAAAGAACAGATGAAGAGTTTGGGAGCAGGAGAGAGTGTAGGGTTATTGCTGAGATTATTTTAGAAGTGTCGTTAAATCTGATACACAGATTGGGAGCAGAGACTCTGGGGGAGTTGGAAAACAGTCAAGTGGCGCTTCCATGGAGAGATTCAACCAGGATACACAGATAGAAAAAAAGGGAAAGAGATGAGAAATGACAAGATGACAGGTGACAGTATGAAAGAGCGTCTGTGTGCCTCATCAAGTGTGGGGAAAATAGTGAGACGCAATGCAGGGTGGGGTAGGGTGCGAGGAGGGAAAGTTAGTAAAGAGTATCAAATTAGTTTCCCAGCAGCGACCCACAACCCTGCAACCTCAACATGCTGCCAAAGCAGCTCAGTTATTTTACATGGATCAGACAGTTAACGACAAGCAAACTAAAGCGGGTGAGAGAGAGATTGTGGAGTTACATTCTCGAGTTTCACCTTAAAGATCTAAGGTGTTATTTTTAGAGTAAGGACAACCCTTCAGTGCACATTAACACAGATACAGGAGCTTGTATTAATAAACAGACACACTCGAATGCTGAAATAGGAATGGAAACACACACTTCCACAACATCTTATGATGACTTTGGCAAAATCTAAATAAGCACTACGATAGGGAACACTTAAGATCCAGCAAGCCAGACACAATTTCACACACAACCACACGTGCATCTCACATGTCATGGACATCTAATCAGGTCTTACTCTTTTAAAATCTATTTTTCAAGCAAGCACACCACCACTGGTCATTAGGGTCATACATCTTTATGGAATCATTCACATACTCATGTGGTTTGCCCTTGTGTACATGTTAGACTAAGTCATTTGTTTATGGAGTCGTGGTGATAAAGAGCGAAAATGACAGACCTTTGAGTGAAAGGTCATATACTGTGACCTTACAAGCAGAATGGGACCTTCAGCTTCACTCAAGTGGTTGTCAAATGAGTAACCAAATTGTTTCTGTCAGGCACTTGCTAAGTCAAAGCATGTCTGTTAGAAATATTATTATTAGGGATGGGAATCGGTACATTTCCATTAAACAGAAATACCTGAACTGACTGGCGCACAGTAGCTAGCTAGTTAACGTTTCTCGCTGCAGAAGGAATATAGAGTTCAATGGTCAAATTCTTACTTTTTTTTTTACCAGTCTTAGGTAATAATATAGGGGATGATAACGCTGACACGTACTGTAGTACTTCCGCATTCAGTGATCTTTGAAATTTGTGGTCCCAAAAGGTTTTGTCCAATTTAACTCACTTCTGGGTACAACTTTGTCCACAAAATATGATTAACACACACAAATGCAGAATAAATTAAAGTATTAAGGTCATAAGTAGTAAGGTATTAATGTCAAAAGCAAAAAAAAATGTTGAATATTACTACATTTTGGATACGCAACATGTATTTTATACTCTAGCCATCAGTTTCCATTTTCTGCATCTAATTTCTCTTTTTTTCTGTATTTTTCACCAATATGCACACCAGCTTCACGTCACTGGAAACAGTACCACGAACATGGCGATGCCTTCCATCTTCAACGATCCATTCTTCCTGGTGGAGACCATGTGCATCTGCTGGTTCTCGTTTGAGCTATTGATGCGTTTCACTTGCTCTCCCAGTAAGACGGTCTTCTTCAAGGATGTGATGAACGTCATAGACTTCTTTGCCATCATTCCCTACTTCGTCACGCTCGGCACCGAGCTGGCCAAGTCTAAAGATACGGCGCCATCCATGTCCCTGGCAATTATAAGGGTCATCCGTCTGGTTCGAGTTTTCCGAATCTTCAAGTTGTCTCGCCACTCCAAAGGCCTTCAGATCCTGGGCCAGACGCTGAAGGCCAGCTTGAGAGAGCTGGCGCTGCTCATCTTCTTCCTCTTCATCGGAGTCATCCTGTTCTCCTCAGCTGTGTTCTTTGCTGAGGCGGAAAACCCGGGAACGGCCTTCACCAGCATCCCAGAAGCCTTCTGGTGGGCTGTGGTCTCCATGACGACAGTGGGGTACGGTGATATGTGCCCGGTGACGTTGGGCGGAAAGCTGGTGGGCTCCATGTGCGCTATCGCAGGCGTGCTCACCATCTCGCTTCCTGTTCCTGTCATCGTTTCCAACTTCAGCTACTTCTACCACCGCGAGACAGAGTGTGTGGACAACCAGGAGTACACGCATGTCAACACCTCCCTTTGGGAGGAGGAAGAAGGTGGTGAAGAAGGAGAAGATGGAGAGGAAGAGCCCGGGGAACAGGGAGACTGCGTTCCTCTCGAAGGAGGCACGACCTACAGGGGGATCTGTGCCCCTCTCAATGGGACTCTCCTGGCTGGTCTGTGTGCGGGACAGGCCGGAGAGCAAAGCATAGGGAGCGTTTACCCGCTGGTCACCCAAGTCTGAGAGACTGGAGATCAAAAAGGGGAAATGAGGGACGGAGTTGGTCCTGAGCCATGTTTAAAGGACACTACATCGCTGTGACTCTGAATATATGGGTACGATGGGAAGGAGGAATGCAGGAATAAATGCAAGAAACAGAAAACAATCGACGCAGAGAGAAAGTCACAAAAAATCATTTTAACTTCCATAAAACGTTTTCTTTTTTTCTAACGTTACAAAACTTATATTTTGACATCACAACCCTACACTGAACGTATTCATTTGTGAAACTATTTTTATCTATTCAGAGAGTTGCGCCTTAATGCTTGGATGCATTTGGAAAAGTCACTGAGCTATGTTGTGCAATACAAGCGTTCGCACTTTTGGTTTACTGGAATTCTCAACATATATATATCGGACATATTCATAGGAAGAAGCGCCAAGCGGTGTCATTTAAATGTCATGTATTTTGTCACCCAGGTTGGAGCCATGAATGTGCCAGGGATTTGTGTGGCCGACGGATGGATAAAGTCTTAAGCATCATTCATCTGGAACAGTTTAATGTTACTGCTGTTCTGAATTACACATGATTTGGATGAGAGATGTGTGTGTGTGTCTGTGCTTGTGTGTGTATTTAAAAGCGTTTTAGGAAAATATGTAATATTTAATGTGTGCTCTATGAATTACGGAACTCTGACCCATGTTGGTGTACTATTTATTAAAATTTTTAATCACAAGAATCATACTGAAGTGACTCTACAAGTGAACTACAAAAAGAACAAACTGCTCCAGCAGATATCCGTCACATTATCCAAAATGTAATGTTTAATTTACAGTAATAACAATGTTTAAGTTAACAATGATACTTTAAATAATTAATTTAAATAATTTTAGACCATAGGAAATAAATAAATATATTCAAATAAATACATTTTCAGGCAACAAAATACAGAAACAAAACATTTTTAACCTTGCAGTCCAGTGATAATGTAAAGAATGCCTCCATAACTGACTTTCACCTGTCCTCATTTTTTAGTATACAGACTGGGACTGAAGATAGTCTGTATGTGTGACCGATGCCCCATTCCAAGTGGGTCATCAGAGTTTAAATCCTGAATATACTGTTTCACCTCATGTATCTGGCTGTCCGCTGCCACCGTATTCATAATGGGGAGGAACCGAGAAAGTGGAGCCCCATGTTTCTGATCAGACTGCTTTGAGCGGAGCGACACAGGAAGCCGAGTGTGTGGAGAAAGGAAAGAAGAATATCCATCTTCCAGTAGCAGTTCCTGAAAGATGCAGTCTCCTTCAGAGTAATGAAGCTGAAAGAGAAAACAAAACTCAGTACCAAATGTCTTCAAGTCTCCATATATTACTATATAAATACTGTATATAGTATAGTAAATTGAATATACTGCAACAGCTCATTCACTGTTCACTATGGAAAGTGTTGCAAAGCCATTCTACATGTTTTAAAATACAGTAAAACATATCTAATAATAATGTTATTATATAATAAAATCTACATTATGATTGACACAATTTGAGTAGTGGTAAATAGTAATTATTCATTATAAAATCGTAATTTATAAATACATTTTACATCAACGCCATTTATCAATCTATCAATCTAATATGCTGTAATTATTGCTCAAGAAAAAACACCTTAATATATTTTGTGGAAACCGTTAAAAAAATCAGGCTTATTTGATTAATTAAAAAAACTCAAAAGAATTTATCTTCTAATTAATTTTATATAAATATATATATTTTAAATCTATATAATTTATAGCATTTATCTGAAATAAAAATCTTTTGTAATTATAAAAGTATTTACTGCTCAATTTTAATGCATTCAACAGCAGTAATCAAATCTCATAAAAATCACTGTGTGTAAATAACAATGCATATACACTCGGGTCAAATACGGACAAACACAAATGTTGGGTTAAAAAATGCAAATAAAAAATGTACAGGTGAAAGTTGAAGTTGGGTCTGTCCATATGCTAGCCAAAATTGGGTTAAAACAATCCAGCATTGTTTAGAGAGTAATAAAGCTATTTTACATTTTTTACACTGCTTTCTTGGAAGCTAAACAAGAGTGGTGTCTTTTTAACAGATTGCAATTTTCAGACCTGTCCTTTCAAGTTGTCTTCATCATCCACACAAAGGAAGAGAGATGTAGCCGCACTTTGGATGATCGTCTCGCCCGCTTTCACCGAACGCAGTTTCAGCACACCTGCAAACACACACCACACCTCTGTCACTCACTACCATAATTCACATGCATCACCTTTGGACCTCAAATATTCATATCCACTGCCACCTTGAAATATTTTCATAATAATAAAACCAAAATGACAACAAAGTGTTATTATTTGCATAATCACTGCTATCATAGCTATTATAAACTCATTATGTCTTCTGATAAGGCTTTTTTCCTTGAAAGACTTTCAGAGAAGTATCTTGACTATTACTTAATGAATATACTCTTGCTCTTTGCAGAAGTTGCTTACAGTTTTGTCTCTGTTCCGGAGACCCTCTGACGGAGCCGTCGGGATTCATTTCAAGAAACAGCCCTTCTAATCTGTTCTCTAAAATGAACAAAAACACACAGAGACATATGAACACACTTAATGCCATTACCTCAAGCCTATTGATCAAGCCTCAAGCCTATTGTAGTTTTATAGTAACATAACCACACACCAACTAAAAAAAACGCAAGAGGGAAGAAAGCAGCACGTCACCCACATTAAGCAGATAGTAACAACATTGCAGCTAAAAAAGTAAGTAGTACTAAGTAAGTAGGTTAAAGGTTAGGATTACCTGTGTAGAGCAGGCGTTCCCTGACTTGTGTGCTGAATGCAAAAAGCACATTCTGCTCAGGAATATATATACACCAATGAAGCGTTGGAAACAGAGTAAAAAAGATGAGAAAACAGGCGAAAAGCATGATTGACCAAGCCGACCAGTTGGGCATCAATAGAAATTGCTGACTTGATTGATCCCTCAATAAATGAAATAACTCTAATTATAAATCTCAAGCCAAGTTCTTCAGTATGAGCAGCGATATCTTCAAGACCTCCAGATATGATGGTCTCCACAGAAGACATGTCCCTATAAACTTGTATTTATATGGTATTTATGAGAGACCGACAGAGAATCCATGAGTCACTCGAGTACGAAAAGGAAAAATGATAACAAACTTGTTTTCAGGAAATGAACGAGGATGATGGTAAATCTCGCAAGGCTATGCCAGTCATGTCATTGATCTCAGCGAACAGGGGACCCCCGACTTCAGAATTACATTCAGGAAGAGGAGAACATATATAAGTTTGCATGTAAGAGATGAATCAATGTTTATTCAATACATAAAATGTTGCAGTTATTTCCCCAGTGTTGAGAGGAAATGGGAGAGGAGGTGGTGGCGGCAGTTTAAACAGAACAGATAAGAGGCCATAAAAAGCTCCTCGTGCTCATCTGTGCATTCTCACCTAGGAGATGACAGGACGTGAGGACACTACACTACCGTCCCGTCAGCTAGAGAGGGCAGTGTGGCATCAGTTTATGATCTGTTAATCTTTTTAATGAAAAAGTTCAAGTGTGCAGGTCTTATCTTAAGAACAGATAAAACAAACGTGCTAGACCGGCCTGTCAATAATTGTTAGATCCCTGTAAATGATTAAAGACTGTAAATACTGAGGTGCAATTGGACAGCTTGGCTCCAGCAAGTGATGAACGACGTCCTTAAAGGCTCACATCCTTTCCCCCAATTGCCATTTTGGCCTTTCATCCTAATACAGCTCCCTTAAGCTTTCCCGTTTCGTGTCTTTGACGTCCAGGGGCCCCACAATAACGTCAGTGTCCCTTGTAATCATCTGTCTCCTGCCTCACTGTTGTCCTGGGAAGAATGAGGAGGATTGACGTCTTTCTGGCCATCTGCTGCGCTCTCCCATCCTTTGCTCTCTCCTTCACTCTTCTTTGAGCGGATTAAAGGTCTCTGTCTCATCATTGTGCGAGAGAATTTTGACTCTGTGTGCGTGAAGGGATTTCGTCCGTCCACCGATCTTAATGCGAGAGCGAGACGGGATTTAAATGCGCTTCACGTTGACATCGACTCTTACACAAGAGGCATTAACGCACAAACCACTGGAATAAGTTTAAAATAAATTGTTAAGATTTTATTACACACACCACAGACAGCAGCCGAGGTGGTAGCATGAATTCAGAGGGACAAGGGCGTTTCAGAGATACATTAGTGGGGAAATTAAGCAAAGTCTATCATAATAAATACATGAGTCAGACAAGACATCATAAACCACAGCTAAAATTTACAATGATACTCCATCATAGCAAATGACAACAATATTAACAATGTAATTCTTAAAAACATATAGCTCTTTCCGAGATTCTTACATAGATTAAGAGGCTCAATGGATTTCTTAGTTATCAACTCTTTCAGAACAATAAATACAGACAAACGAGACAATTACTGACGTAGAGTAAGATGGCGGAACTATTGCTTATGATTCGCGAAGTATTTGATGAGTTCATATTGAAATGTGGTATTACTGTATCAAATCTGGCATAATTTGAGATGTAGGCTCTTCTCTTTCCTGACTTGAGCAAAAGTTTCTGCTTTCTCTCCATTTTATGTTATGGGACAAACAATTAATACATTAATATTTTCCACTTTATTTTATTTACTCTACCATCCAAAGTTTGGCGTCTGAACGATTTTTTGATAAGCCTTTATGTGTTATGCATTATAAATGTGTTCATAATATACTGTATAATGCATCATATTTTTCATAAATAATTGTAACCAAAGTTAAAGTGCTTTATAATAATCACAAATTCTTTGTTGAATCTGAAATTGGTTGTATTCATTTTTTTAATGCATTACACTTTCTAAAGGTGTTTTATAATGTATTATAAATGTGGTTACAATTATTCATGTGACAATACAATGCATTATAAATGGCACTACAAGGCATAATTAATGCATTAAACATTCTTTTATAATGCGTTATACGTAAAGGCTCTTGAGTAAAATATAAACGATATATTGTAATATTGTAATGTCTCACAGCTGCATTTATTTGATTAAAAAAAAGTAATATTGTGAAATATTATTATAAATTAAAATAACTATTTTTTTTATAATATATTTAAAATTTTAATTTATCCCTGTGACAGTAAAGCTGAATTTTCAGCATAATTACTCGTCTTCAGTGCCATAATACTATGATATTTCAGAAATCATTCTAATATGATGATCTGATACTCAATTTAATTTTTTTTATCATTTATCAATGTTGAAAACAGCTGTGATGCATAATATTTAATACTATTTCATATGTTTCAAATTTAAAATAAATGTAATATTTCATATTTTTTCAGCATTTTTTAAAGAACAAATATCAAAAGAACATAATTTATCTGAAAGATTTTCAATAAAAGTATTCATTTCTTTCTAGAATTTATTTATAAATTTTAAACAAAATATCTGCAATGTTTTGGAAATCTGTACTAAACTATCTCATGCCAATAAAACAAAATGAATTTGAAAAATAAAATAAAAATAAATTGTTTATGTGTACAGGTTGGATGTGAGTGAGAACAAACTTGAATGAGTGGATGACTTGCACGATGACAATAACGTACTACGTCAGGTTTGTGTAACTGCACTTGGCCTAGAATCTTGGAAGTGTATAAGCCTGACGTCACACCCACAAATCTAAACAGCGTTTTAGTAAATTCATGCATCCAAACGATCCTTTCAGTATATGATTCACTTTTTAAGGAACAGGAAAGAACATGATGGGTACAGGGGAAAAATGTAGCATTACTCACATCTGCTTGTGACGTCCTCGTCACCGTCAAAAGAAGAAAAAAAAACAAATCATAAAACGGGAATTTTGGAACAACTTTGGACTGTTTATAGGAACCAACTACCTCGACTCATTTGAAATGCCTGTTGTCATTTCTTTGTTTATGTTGCACTGGCAATGAACAGAGGACATCTAGGCTACACAAGTAAACTAAGGCAGCTCAAATGAGTCAAGGCTCATCATTGAGTAAGTCTGGGTTTTACAGTGCAGGGCGATGACACCCAGTGTAATAACCAGTCTCCCAGTAACTTGGATACATTATATGACAGGGAAGTCAAAGACTAAATTAAATCAAGACTGGCACAGCACGTGCAATAAACGCTCAAAGCACTCGTCCGGTATTTATTATTGAAATCCTGTAAAAGCAAATAACCAATAAAAGTACAGTATATAAGCTGCAAGTTACAAACAATTGGTGTTGCTAGACTATAAAGCTGACACTAAAAACATACTTGCCAATGAACCCTCTATTCAATTATGTCAAGTTTCTCAAAGCAAAACAAACACACAACACACGTAGGTCTACTCAAAGTCTTTGCCAAACATCAATACACAAACTTTCATCCAGCAAGGTGGATGCTGAAATACAGAAGAAGTATTGTGAAAATGTGGTAAAGCTTTGTCTGTTCCTGTTCAGGGCAGGTCACAAGGTGGGATGGCATGGCGTCTGTCATACGCTGTGTCGTCACTTTCCTCTCCATCACTCGCCACGTCCATCATTCGTTCTTTCTCTTCATCCTCCTCGGTCTCGCTCTCTTTATCCCGCTCCCGTTCTCGCAGTCTCTGTCTTTCTCTTTCTCTTTCCCGTTCTCTGCCTCTCTCTCGGAAACCTCTGGGAAGTGTGGTAATCTGCAGGATATAAAGTGATGACGAGATGTATTATATATTATATTATATGATGAGAGTAGTATATATTAGCCACACTGTAAAAAAAAATATTTTCAAGATTTGTTAACACAACATTTTTTCTTTTTTCAAATCAACTTAAATAATTTATTTAGTTCAGATAACTTATTATTTTGAGTTTCTGATG
>JAOTRC010000001.1:15768512-15783700 GCA_027497675.1 Cyprinella lutrensis | reverse complement strand
CCTGTCCCCCGTTTCTCCTCCTCGATTCACCTCTTGTTGTCTTTTATGGCTTGCATTGTTGGAACGATTCAGTCCATCAGGACTCATTTCTGCTGGTCGCTTGCTTTGTCCGCAAGCATCTTCCCTCTCGCTTCACCTCCCAGTGTTTCTATCTATCCGCCACCACCAGCTTCCCTTTGTTTGCTGACTCGCTCTGCTGATCTTTCACCTTTAATCTGAATGTAAAGAAAACGAAAACGCCTACTGTAGTAGTAACTGAGCAAGGATTGTGCCCTTCGCAGCCTCGCGCGTAGCTCTCGGTGCGCCTGTCTTTCTCAGCTTGTGCTCGCTCTCCTGATTGAGAAACACGTACAGCCAAGTCTTGGCCTCGACTGTGCTCTTTAGTACACTTCCTCTGAACCTCACCGTATGTAAACATCCCTGAAGTCCAGGTGGATTTGCCACAAACATCCTTTGCTCTCGAGAGAGGCAGCCATTCTGAGGAACTAGGGCTGCGGGCAGCGCCATTGAAACGAAGGAAGGAAAGACAAGCACGTTCATCTACAGATGTCCCATCAGCACAGACACAGGAAGTGAGAAGAGACAACGACAGAAAGAAAGATTAAACAGTCATCCGATTCCTCCAATCATCCCATTTCTTACCGCTCACTTGTGTCATACATTCTTCATGTCTTTTGTCCTTTTTTGCTCTTTTTCCCCCTCTTTTTCCATCCCTCTTCTGTTATTGCAGAATGGTCAGACCAGTAGAGTTATATTTATAAATGTATATATTCATTGCTTTTTTTCTGCTTATCCCCCCTCCTCCCCGTGAATGAAATGTAAAGCCGGTTCCAGCTCTCTGACAACGGCGCCTCCTGTGTGCGAGAGAGAGAATTATAACACATCGTCACGATTTCGTGCGCTGAAGTTAAGCCAGGAAAAAGCATCATCAATGACCAATCCCAGATGGAAGCCGCAGACATTTTATCATTTTGAGAATATGAGCTGAGTGCGCTACACTTGATAGCTGAAAGCTGTATCGTACAAGATGCATTTGTGAACGGCAGGCGTCCATATCCTACAAAGTTTTGCTGACACCGATTCCACGTGACTGATAACGAATCACACACAACCGCAAACACAAAGCACACGACGAATCGCAATAAAAACATGAAAAGCAACATCCTTTCCAAAACGAGTTTGACAGCACAATACATTTAAGGAGCATGCGAAATATGTAGGACGGGTCAATCAACTCCATTATGGCTCTGGAAGGAAACCCAACAGAATGCTAAAACTCTTTCCGTCTAACTCGTAAATGAGTGACTTTTTGAAGTATGAACACAGAAGGTATTCATTAGCGATGGTGCACCGCAATTCTTGGAGGCCCTGCCCACACATGGTCATTAAATACTTTTCTCTTTATGCTTTTCTGTTCAGTTTTCTAGATTTACAAAGTCTAAATCTTGTGGGCTGCAGCAAGTGAACCTTTATTTTTTTTCATTGTAAATTATATATATAAGAAGCTAGCTAGTCATGTCTCACCTTTGCAGTCCCTCAACAGGAGTATGTCCTCACTGAGCCAGACTCTGCCCTTGGAGATGCTGGAGAGACAGACCAGTGAGATTTAGTCATAATTAAATTCTAAACAGCATTATACAGCTTTCACTCCTGAACTCATAAGGAAACAATCTTCTAACAATGTTTATCTGAGCATCAACACTGTCATAAAGTTATTTTAGAATTAATTGCGGGGATTTCCACAAAGCCTTGTTTATCTTTGGGTCTCTATCCTGGTTATTTTGTCAGTAGCCTTTCCTTGCCTAATTAGGTTTTGCCCTTATTTATAGTTTCTTATCGCAGAATTTATTAAAACAGTCTACTTTTCCACATTGTAGCACTTTGGGTCAACTCCTGTTGCTTTTGATGTCGATAAATATATAAAATTTCATGACTTTGTAATTACCTAAATTTATCAATAAGTAACCTTCATATATGACTGCTGTGGAGTGTATAATGCTATGTTAGTACACTATATTACATGCACACGGTCAAAATAAATATACAATAAAAGCTATATCTAGTATTGTCTACCTACTAAGGGTCTGTTTCCTGGTTACTTTGCGTGTTTTATCTGATTGAATCGTGAAAAGACCAGGTGTAAATGCCCTCTGAAACATTTTCGAGATGGATTTAAATCTGATCGCTCAATTCACTTAAAGAGCTGGTCTAAGACGCATTCGTGATGGATCTGGACAAGTGTAAATGCATCTGATTGTTGAAACCACATTTACTCACTCCTCGCAATATGTTAAAAACGAATGTGTGAAAGTGTGTTATAGGCTATATGACATGTTATAGCCATATATGACGGCAATACGCATCACCACAGCAAGCTGATGCGCAGACTGACTCAAATGAAACAGAACGTAGCACTTAAATCACGATCATCCTTATTAAAAGTAGTAAGAATAAACTATCTTACCAGTGCTGAAGTCGCTCTCTCCTATTGCTGTCTTAGTTCTTGAAATTAGCAGATTACAAATAAAATGTAACTCATACGTGTTTCTTTCGTTGATGTGACATTTAAAGATCAGATATATATTAATTTGAGGTGTAAATGGATCAGATTTAACAAATTAAATAGCTATCCAATCAATTCAAACACATGAAGTGACCAGGTGCAAACAGGCCCTTTATCAATCAAGAGCATCATTCCAAAATGATATCCATTCCCGTCTTTCTCTTCCACTACTTTCTTGTCAATTGAAAGCATCAAAATCCCATTATTAAATGAGATTCCAAAACTGAGGAGGCTGTCAAACTCACCATCGCTCTGGACCTTCCTCAGGGTAACCGAGGGGGTAGAGATGGCTGAGGCACGGAAGTTAGCAGGCAAGGTCTCTGAGGAGTCAGAGGTCACTCCCCTCAGATCTTTCTCCCGGAACATCTTCCTCCATGAAGGGGAGCGGGTGAACGTCTTAGTGCCGTCCTAGAGGACGAGAAGGCAGAAGGGAATACTTGTTAATTGAATTATCAGCAAGGTCATTTCAATACAGAATACAGTCGAATGTTCAAACTGGCTATGAAATCTAAATAACCCTGTAAGAGGAGTGTCATTATACTAGTGTGTATATCAGTGGTGGGAGGTGGATGATTAAAATCCAGCTGTGTTCATGTCCCATGGTGCTCACCTCGTCTGGCCTCCTCTCTGTTCCCATGGCGATGAGGGAGTTATATTCTTTCTCCAGAAGTTGTCGTGCCTGGATGTGGAATAAACATAGCTCACATGTAATCAACCCAGACCGGGCAGGAGTAATGAGAAGTCGCTGCCTTCATCTATAAACAGGGTATATACAGGAATCATGGAATTGAATGTAATACATTTTAAGACCTTTTTCAAGACCTCTTCCATACATTTTAAGACCTCATCACCACTTCATGTTTTAACCATTACATCGGTGACACTTTACATTTGTATACTGATTGTAAGATAGCACAACTTAACAGTCTTTGTTTGCGATAACTCTGTTCAGTACAACATATTGAAGAGGCATATTTGTAACAACAACTCTTATAACTGTCTAGAAACCATAGCTCTTTAGTGGTATTTAGAAACGAATATTCAATCTATAATTATTATTCGCTATTCGCTGACACAATGTTTAAATTCAGCCAAACTTTATACTTTATGGACAAGTATACATAACAAAAAGATGACAGAAAATGTAAAACCTTGGAAAATGTCATTTTTTATATCAGCCTTAATTTTTTATAAATTGATTGATCAACTTTTAATACTTTGTAAGACCCCGCAGACACGTTCTTATTGTTTTGAGACTTAATGAATAAAGAGGGTTTTTTTCATTCAGTCAGTCCCCAAATCTAGAGTATAAATAGACTCTGTGTATATACTGTAAATATAAAGGCTGTCAATATAAATGTCTGCCTTTAAAATAAAAAAACTAATGTTTTTTTTTAAATTTTTTTATTGATGTTGCAAGCTCATTAATGTCAGTACCATTAGCTATGTTTGCATTCAAGTTGCAAATTGAACTTAGGAGAAAAAATTGCATTTTCGCAAAAAAACCCCAACAATTTGCAAATAAAAGTAATGCTTTTTCCCCCTTCTGATGTGCATCTTTATTCTGTATGTGTTTTCACAGTTTATGTGGATGCTATCTTATCAAATAGAATATGTCCATTCAAAAAAATGTTTTCGCATTTTTGCATGTACTACTAGTACTACATATTTGATGAGGTTTGCATCATTGATAATCATTTTCCTGTTTACTACAGTGAAACTGTTTTGAAACACTCTGCATTGTATAAAGAGCTGTATAATTTGAGCTGGCTTGACTTGAAAGTAAGTAAAAGATCTATATATCTGCAAACAGTCTTGTGATTGTACCTGTGTGTTCTGATTGGGTATCTGCAGGAGCAGGGCGAGGTCAGTGTAATCAAAGGTGTCGTCCAGGGCGAGCAGGGCCCCATGCACACCGCTCTCAGTCAGGTTATCTGCATACTCCTTCAAGCCGATGGACTGCACCCAGCACATCACACGCTCGTTTGACCACACCATCACATCTGCAGAGGAAACACAAGGGCTGGACAATGAACAGAATTCCAGGTGGGCGTTAACTACTGATCATTATCAATTTCCATCTCGGGTGATGCTTGTGGATTTCAACTTTTGTTTCAGTTGCTCCTGATTTTTCAGATGGTACTCTAATGGCCGCTGCACATTTGGACACATCTGCTTTTGGTTCAGACAAAGTCTTTGTCTCTGTTTTGTATTTTCATGGTATTCCAGAGGCTTTGCATTTGTTTTGTTGACTCAGCTTCTCCAAACCCAAGTTCAAAGGAAGGAATGCAATCATGGCAAACAGTCAAACCATTCCTCCAGAGTCATTACATTGTTAATTTCATGGTGTCTTTTATCCAAAGCGACTTACAATTGCTATATATGTCAGAGGATCAGCTAGGGGTTAAATGTCTTGCTCAGGGACACATTGGTGTCTCACAGTACTCGGACCTGGGTCTCAAAGGCATGTGCCTTATCAACTGCGCCATCACCACCCCAGTATAGTTGTAACTCTCCACTGCTCTTTGGAGATTTCATTCAGGTCCTGCACACTCATTGGTTTTCTAGCCTCTTCTGCATATTTGAACCCTTTCCCAAAAGTGACTGTATGATTTTGAGATCCATCTACTCATACTGAGGACAAACTCATAGACTACTATTTCAAAAGGCGGAAACATTCACTGATGCTCAAGATGGCAACATGATGCATTGAGAGCTGGGTGGTGTGAATGTAATGTACAGCAGGGGTGCCCAATCATATTCCTGGAGGTCTACCAACCAGAAGAGTTCAGATCCAACCCTGACCAAATACACATGTCTGTAATTATCAAGATCTTAATCACCACAACCTAATAAGGTTCAGCTGTGTTTGTAAACGGATGAACTTTACAGGGAGGTAAATCTCCAGGAATAGGAGTGCGCACCTCTGATGTACAGCATGAAAAATAATTTTGGTATTTGCAATGCATGTAGCAACGCACATGCATACATCTCTTTCCACTGTAGTGCAGGATAGAGTTATTCACTCATGCTTAATTTAGTCTCAAATGGCATGAAGGCATCTGTGCTGCTATGCGATGAATAACTCCTAGATCAGCAAAGGCATCTGTTTCTAATCAAGGTACTGAATGTGGCGGTAATGGCACCTTTAAAGCAACTCAAAACTGTGAGATTAATAATGTGATCTGTGCATCTGAGCTTTGATCAGTTGCTCTTCAAATGTAAAATCTCTATTGTGCCATTGAGTCCTGCGCATAATGGAAGGTTGGGCCGCTCAATGCTTTCCAGACGTCATTACTGGTAATGTATGTTATTATTAACAAATGCACTCTGTGTATACACCCTTCCTCTCTCTCTCTCTGCCATTTTCTCATTCACTGTCCAATGTTTTGATGAACTGTACATTCCACGGGTGACTGTTGTTGCTTTTTCCCTTTTGTACATTGTGTTTATCAGACTGTTCTGCTGTACGGATTTGATTGATGATGCAAAGCAAAAGATTACCATGATAAAACCCAAAGATAACTTGGAGAACAACCAGAAAATGTCCTGAAATTCTTGCTAGACCAGCTAAGACTAACATGGACTTCCATGCTCTGTCAGGCTAGTTTAGAACTGGTCAAACTGGTGGATCAATATAACCAATGCTGCAAATCTTTGCTGTTTGATCTGTTAAAACTAGTTGATGAAGGACCCTTGAAACCTTTTTATAATAGTATCTATGAAAGTAAATGAGACCAGAAACTGTCTGGTTACTGATATTCTTCTAAATATCAGAAAATCGGCTGAATGGATAACCCTGAGGGAGTTGTAAAACGAGCCTATTTCTAAAAAAAGTGGAGTATCCCTTTAATGTAATTTTCAAATTAAATTTGTTTGTAATTAATAAATCATTACAAGCTACAGTAGCGTTAAAAGTGTGTTACGGACATCAGCATGTCATGCTAGGGACCAGAATCATGAGCAACCCAGGAAAAGACCACCCTAGTACTTTATGTTGGGCTTCTGTGTTAGCAACAGTAAGCAAGAAAGAGAGATAAAGGAACAGATAAAAAATAATAACCTTTATTCTGGTGCTGGCTCTCATCTCTCCTCCTCTCCAGCTCCTTGCGGTCATAATTGAGGCGCTTCAGGCACATAATTCCATAATGCATGCTCACCCTGTGGGGTCAAAAGGTCACAAGGGTCATGGAGGTCACAGGCTATCTAAATTAATTAGGCCATTCCACCCTAACAAAGTGTAACAAGACCCCAGGCACATTAGATTAGGAAAGGCCCTAAGACACACCTGCACCAAGAAATACCTGATTGGCATGAGACTAAGCGTGTATTCAAACCAGGAAAGTCCGATAGTTAACTTGCTTTGGTTTGGACCAAATTATTATTTTTATTATTATTATTATTATTATTATTATTGGTATGGTTCGCTTTCACACTGCTATTTTTGCAGGTGAATCAAAATTTATAACAGATGTGTGCAGAAGGTTCATTCATTGGACAAGGATTATCATGTAGGGAAATCAGTGCAAAAAAGGCCCAGCATGGAGATATTTCATACTGCAATATTTGTTCTATTACTAATTTTGTGTTATTCTGTACAAACGCAATATGAAGAAACTAATGAGTGTCATATGATACAATGTCATCTATTGGATGTTTTAATTCGGATTTTGAGACGACGACGATGTGCTGCAAGACAGTTCCTGTGGAGAGAACATGCTCTCATGTGTGCCTACCTAGGGATGCTGACAGTGGCACTGCACAGAGGATAAGGTATAAAGTTTTCATTCATAGAGAGGGGCTATGTTCACACATTCAAATAATGAGATTCTTATTGTATATACTGCTAACAAGTGCTGTCAATGTTAACACTTGCGATTAATTTTGTCCAGTTTAACATAAATTATCTCAGTTCGGTTGTTTGGTCTGCACCCGAGTTCGAATGCTGTATTCACACCTGCCCAAAAGGTCCACACCAAGGGGGGAAATTAACTAGAGTTTGATTCAATCAAACCAAACAAGGCAGGTGTGAATACACCCTAAGGATGATAAAGAGAAGGAATAATGAAGTGTGTGACAGCATTTGACAGATGGGGAGAGGGAGAGAGAAAACACCTGTGGAAACTGTCCACCATTTTCAGCTGCCCACGCAGCTCTTTCTTGGTCAGATGGTCCAACATGCGAGCGTCAACCAGTGACTCCATGAAGTAGCTTCTGTACTGGGGCAAACCCAGACTGGGCAGCCAATCATTGCCCACCCACTCGTGGTTCATATCTCCATAGGCCAGGATCTACCACAGAGGAAGGCCAAAAAAAAAAAAAAAAAAATCACATATCACTTTAGATTTCACAGTTGTTTTTCAGTTCATTCATTGCAGTGTGTGTATTGATGCAAATCCAAACTTCAATAGGCTTAACAATAAAGGTTTGGGCCAGTTTATGAAAACTGGATCAGCACTGTATCTTATTATTATTATGTTTTGGCATGCACATGGATTTTTATGCCTAGCATACAAATATGTTAAAAAAAATTCAGTAACTGAAATAAAGATAAAATAAAATATTCAATAAAAACATGCTGAAAATACTAAAATTACAAAAAAAAGAACTAATAAAAATGACAAAAGCACTTAACAAAATTACTAAAATTAAGCTAAAATTCAAGCTGAAATATATAAAAATGAAATAAATACTATAATATGAAATAATAGTACTATAACAGACATAAAAACAGGAATAAAAAGCTGTTAATGATAAAATAGATATTAATGCACGTTTTCTTTTGTAATGACATTTTAACATTTAATCAAAAAAATTATTGTACTATTTAAAATGTACAATTGTAAATAATAAATGTGTGCCATTTGGGCTTCACTTTAAGCTAATTTAGTCTCATCCATCTGTTGTCACCATCAGTTTCGAAAGTGTTTAATGGATGTATTGACGTTACTCACCTGATCCCAGCTAATCTCTTTCAGCTCCTTGTGTGCCGAGGTGATAGCATGATAGGAGAGAGGTGAGGAAGAGGAGATAAGGAACACAGCAGAGGGGCAGAAGGAAAGACACATCGATGGACAGGAAGAGGGAAGAAGGATGAAGAGGGAAAGCAGGAAGAGAGGTACAAAGGGAGGAACAGTTTGTTAGTGACCGGGTCATTAGTTGGAAGCAGTTCACACTGAAACAGAAAAAAGAGGGAAAGTTGAGGATGTTCAACGCTACAGCCTAGCCAGACACACAGAGGGGGAGAGAGAAAGAGAGAGACGCATCAACACATGTCCGATCACTCCACTCTCTCCGCGTGCCGCCTCTCATACTGTCCACTAGAAGGCAGGGCGCTTTACAATCCCACACATTTTATCTAGATGAAATGCAGTTTAAAAAAAAACGGATGAGGTGGTCGAATTAATACAGAACAAAATCTGAATATCAGAAGTGCATCAATGGTGGGTATTGCACAAAGGTTTTGTGTCCAAATCCATTGCTTTCTGAAATGTATTTTTAGAATTGATTGCTTCAACATTGTTACATCTACTTCTCCCAAACTAGTAACCTAGTCAGAAAAACAAAATTAATTCAAATACAAAAAGTGTGGCTACTAACTGGTTTGGTTGCTGCAGTCAGGGACTCCATCTCAGCATGGGTCATCCACACGTTACTGGTTGACTGTGGGAAAAAAAGAAAACAACACAAACCACACATAAAGTTATCAGGATTACAATTATTAGATGTGTTATATTAAAGTGGGGTGAAAAGAGTCTGAGACAACACTGAAGATATGGGATTAAAAATCGAACAATCTTTTGAACATTTTAAAACTAATAAATGTTATGATATAAAATTAATACAGATATTTAAGATTCTGCACTATTTTTTTATCACTAATCATTTGTACATATTTTTTCTACAGACGATCATATACATAGGGAGAGTAAATGATGAGAAAATTTGAACTTTTCCTTTAATTATTCATTTGTGGTCTCAGATTTTTGAAACCCACTGTAATTCTATAAAAGAATAGTAAATATTTGATGGTGCATTTAAGCGTACGGAGCGTGTGCTGGCCGGGGCTGAGGGACTGGTCAGAGACACCATCTCTTGAATGGCCAGTCTCAGTTTGAGGCGGTGCAGAGGGTTACTAATGCCAATCTCTCTCTGGATCTCTGTGTCTGACAGGTTGGCCATGATGGCTCCACTCTTCACGTTAGCACGACATGCTGCCACGTACCACGCCGGCATGCCCACCCACAGCTGAGAGAGAGAGAGAGGAAAGTACAAAACTTTGAGTCCTTTTTCAGGAAAGTACAAACCTATCAGGGCATCAAAGTAACACAGAATGGAAGTAGATAAGTAAATAATGCCAAATTTTAAAACATAATATATCAATATAAAATGAAACAAGCCCCCTTTTTATCCATTGCAACACTTAGATATGGAGCCATACTTCCAGCCAGGAGACAACAGTGGGTCCATCCCAGGATGCAAAGGGTAGCCCCTGTCGGCATGCCTCCTCCAACAGCTCATGTCTAAAAGAAAGGGAGGGATGTTCATTCAGTACAAAGAATCAGATACAGAGTGTGAAGGAAGTTTCTCATTGTATGAGTAAAATTACTTCTTCTTGCTGCGACGGTCCTTGTCCACCGGACCGGCCATCTTAGTGAGTCCTAGGGGATCCACAGAGCCCAGGTCATCTGAGGGGGTCGAGGCTGTCAATTACCAAAGAAACCACTTTCAGGTCAGTTTATTAGTCACCAAACTAATACTTTCAATAGGAAATAATTTAACAATTTAATTGCGGGCCTTTAAGAAACATTTCCTTTAGATTTTGCTGTATTTTTAAGTTAGACTCACCCAGAGATGCTGACTCACGTCCGGGCTGACCCATTCGGACCTTTTCCTTCTTCCCAAAGAGCCGGCCGATGGAAGACTTGATGCTTTTCTTTTTGCTGGCCTTGTGGAGGGAGTCCTGGCTGCTGTTTGAGCTACTGCCATCAGCTGAGAGACTGAAGTCCACAGAGAGAGACAGGGAAAGGTCAATTACACAAGGAAATTAAGACTGAAGTGTGACGGGAAAGACTTTTTGCACATCGAAGAAAATAAATAAATAAAGAACATCATTCGTATGCATGGTGGGCGATTAACGCACCTTCGGAATTCACGACTGTCATCCAACATTGCACCAGGGTGAGTGTGCGTCATCCTGTCCAGTCGCAGTGCACGAGGGGTGGGAGGAGGGGTGGAGTCCAAAAGGGCAAGGGACCTGTCGTCATCTTTGTTGTTCTGATGGGTAGAATGGGATAGAGTCAGCTGTTTGCACATGTTTATTCACCGTGTGATAGCAGTACTTCACACATGCCCCTACCTGTCTGTCTGTCTCGCGTGCTGGGGAGTGGGGTAGGCGGGGAGTGGAGTGCCCGGAGCTGGGTGGAGAGGGCGATGCCAGAGTGGAGGATGTGAGGGACGGGGGGATGAAGCCACGTCCTGTGCTGTCCCGTCCCAGAGAGGTCGGGGGAATGGGAGGGCCATCCAGAGCCACACTGCTGACTCTACTCTCAATTTCTTCAGCACGGAGCTCTGTGCTTTCCTTCTCTTCCTGAATCAGCCTGAAGAAAATATGACAGGTGGGTAAGACGAGGGCCTCTGCAGGTTTCATGAAGCTAAATGAAAGACTTTCTTTTCCCAAAAGAACACTTAAAGGGACACTTTAAACACTTAATTTCCAACATTACGTAAGAATAAGAAATGTTTCTTCAGCAGCAAATCAGCATATTACTGTAGAATGATTCCTGACGGATCATGTGACAGCTTTCAGAAAACTCAGCAATGACATCACATGAATAAGTTACATTTTAATATATATTAATATATTCAATATAGAAATTGTAATAATATTTCACAATGTTACTGTTACAATGCTACCAACTAGTCAATTTTGAAAACATACTGATGGTCCCTGCCCAATATAACTTCCCTCCTGCTCTTTCCAATCAACCTCCCTTTCAGAGCACTCTGCATTTCTCTATTTTAAATGAAAGTTTGATTGTACAAAGCAGTCTCCAGGTCCCTCTGTTTCGAGTAAACTCACTTAATCTCTTTGTTGATGGCCTCCAGCTGCTCCTGTAACATAATAGCGAGAGTCTGCACATCTGTCTGGCCACTTGGTGAGAGCAGCTCTGAGCCGAAGAGCGGCTCGCGATCCTCTTCATCATCAGAACACCTGTCCTCCACGCCGCCCTCAAAACCAGAGCCAAGCAAAGCTCCGGTGTCCCAGTCGCCGTACTACAGGAGAGAAAGGCAATAAATGACCTGTTTAATTTCATATCAAGCCATTTTGTTCACCAATTAGCAAGTTCAAACAAAGATGATCTCACTTTGCTAGTATCCTCCCTCGCACCGCCCCAACGTCCACGATGAGCCCGTCTGACCACTCCTCCTGTGCCTGTGTTTCCATAATGATCTAGGTGGGTAGTGGAGCCAGCGGGAAGTGACCCTCCTCCTTGGGAGTACCTCAGCTCCAGAGCACTTCCTGGCAGAGACCTAATAAAGAAACAGAGGAGGTCATGGTTAGAGTTAACATGAAATTTGACCGTTTGCGAAATAATGCCCTCTTTCACTTCACAATCCACATGATTCCTGATGGATAAAATCACAATTTTCCTCACTAAATAAAGTTTTATCGTTCAAAAGTTTAGGGTCTTTAGGATTTGTCTTTGAATATATTTTAAAACGCAATATATCCCTGTATTTTCAGCATCATTACTACAGTCTTCAGTGAAACATCATCCTTCAAAAATTGTTCTAATATGTTGATTTGCTGCTCAAGTCATTATTATCAGTGATGAAAACAGTTGTGCTGCTTAATATTATTGTGAAAACATGATATATTTTTCCGGGATTCTTCGATGAAGAGAAAGTTCAAACAAACAGCATTTATTTGACGCATTTCTCTTTACTGTCACTTTTTTTTACATCCTTGCTCATTAAAAGTATTAATTTCTTTCAAAAAGAAAGCAAAAAAAAAAAACACTGGCCCCAAACTTTTGAATTTATATATGAAGTAAAATAGATTGTAAACTTTATAATAGAGATGAACTAATAAATCTCTTAAATACCTCATAAATAATGATTTAATATAGGACAGCAGAAATGTTATGGGTCTAACCGTGAGTAAGAGGAACCAGGTCTTCCTCTCAGCTGGTCCAGCTCTAGCTGAAGCCTCTCCAGCTCTGCAATCAGTTGATCCTGGATGGAAAAAGACATTATTATCTGATAATGTAGCCATTTAAATACAGGTCAAGTGAACAGAACCTTATTTTACCATTAAAGTTTAGGAATGTACCTTGTTCGCTAAGAGATCATCTTGGATCTTCTTCATGTTAGCAAGCTCCTCGGAGAGAGCATTCTGTAAAACATTATAACAGGCTCTTACATTCATTTAACTATCAGACATTTTTATCTAAAGAACTTTGTGTGTTTGGGAATCAAACCCACGACAGTGGCACAGTTAAAGGAGTAGTTCACTTTTAAAAAAACTTTTGCTGATAATTTACTTACTCTCATGTCATCCAAGATGTCCATGTCCTTCTTTCTTCAGTCAAAAAGAACATTCCACCATTTTTCTCCATATAATGCACTTCAATGGGAACCAAACGGTTCAAGGTTCAAAAGACAGCTTCAGTGCAAACTGTTCAAAGGGCTTTAAACGATTCCAGACGATGAATAAGGGTCTTATCAAGCGAAACGATCGCTTATTTAATAAATAAATAACAAAGTTTAAGTTTTATAAGCTCAAATGCTCACCTTGCTCTGTTCTGTGTGACTCCTGTTCGAACTCGTTCATCAAAAGGAACGAATCTTTTTCGAGTCATTTGCTTCATTCAACGAATGAAATGAACGAATTGATTCAGAAAAAGATTCGTTCATTTTGATTAACGAGTTCGAACAGGAGAGTGGACCTTGAACCGTTTGGTCCCCAATGAAGTCCATTATATGGAGAAAATCCTGGAATGTTTTCATAATAAACCTTAATTACTTTTCGACTGAAGAAAGAAAGACATGGACATCTTGGATGACATGGGGGCGAGTAAATTATCAGCAAAAGTGTGTTTAAAAGTGAACTCCTCCTTTAATTGTACATACAATAACACGTAATGGGGTGTCGGTAGCATTGTGCTGTTGTTTTGTAGTATTTTCACTTTGACATGTAGCGTCTTCATTTGTATTCCTGAGGCATTCAGACTGAGTTTGATTGCTCTCGCCTGTATCGTGAGCACTGCACATGCAATTGCCTTCTCATTGAGGGGATCTTGAGTTGCTTAATGCCTTTTACATTTTGAATAATGGATTTTGTGCAGTGTGCAATGACTTTTTTAACCTGTTTCCATTATTTTAGTTAAATGCTCTCTTACCCGCGTAGTTTTTTGAGGGAAAAGCTGCATATTGTACTTCATTAAATAGTCATTTGTTTTGTTTCTTTGAAAATTCACATTTCTCTCTGTAGGATAAAATGGCTTTGTTATATGTGTTTAGCTTTTAAACAATGATGTCTTATGTTTTTCCCTTTCTCTATTTGCTCGAGTTTTGTTTTTTCCCCTGAGCTCATTTAACTATTGTAGCCATACTGAACATCTGTTGTACTTTAATGCGAGTCTTCAGCACTTATTTTTCCTCTTACTGGCACTTTGTGTTTTTTAGAATTTGTTGTAAAACTAATCTCATCTTATTAGTGACTCCACCACCCCAAACACTCAAATTTTGGTTTTGGATCAACATTTGGAAACTATGCATTCAAGCTATTTTCTGCACATGGATTTTGTAATGAATTTCTGGCGTGATTTAAAACAAAAAAAAGATTACTAACAATATATTTTCTCTTACTCCAAAAAGCCCTGTATTTTACTACACTTAGAGAAAATGCACTTTTCATGAGTAGGGTATAATTTTGTTATTAAGCAATTAAGGCTAATGATGATCTTTTAGATAGAACTATTGTGTGTAACATGTCATGAGAAGTAATTGATATTCAAATTATATTATAATTTGAATAATTGTCCAGCTCTTCCACTGTTCTTAAAGGGATAGTTCTCCCAAAAATGAAATGAAATGAATTACTTTCCCTCATGTTCCTCCAAACATGCAAGTCTTTAGTTCATCTTTGAAACACAAATTAAGAGATTTTTCACAAAAGCCAATTCGGATTAGTTTTACGATCTATTTATGAACTTTTTGAAATGTCAAACTAGTTGCGTAGCTGTCAATGGAGGGTCTGAAAGCTCTCAGATTTCTTTAAAAGATCTTCATTTGATTGTCGAGTTTGTGCGTTATTGCTTAGTTACCAATGATCGTGTGCACAAACTCGCCAAAAAATAAGTTTAATGTTAAAATTGACAGGAGTTCTCCTTTAACCCTCTGGGGTTGTTCGGCCCAAATGGACCCGAAGAATTTAAATAAATTTTTTTTAGAAATCACAGTTTCCTTGAAATGGTCCGAAATTTGGTGACTTTGTTGGTATTTGGTATTTGAACACCCAAAAAAATTGGGGACAGGATGTGAATAGTCTAAGTGGTTGTAAAAAAAATAGTCACACTTGGGGTGTTCGGGTCCAAATGGACCCGCATGGAAAATGAAT
>JAOTRC010000001.1:15749729-15766459 GCA_027497675.1 Cyprinella lutrensis | reverse complement strand
TAGATAATCATTAGTTACACATTAATTCAGTATTATCTGTGCATTAGTTAAGCATGAATTAATGCTTATTAGTGCACAAGTATTGTAAAGTGTTACCGTGGTTGGTTTAAAGACCTTTGCGACCCTCCATCCATTCCTATTTCAAATAGTATTGCATTAAAGTAAAGCTCTAAAAAATTGCATTATTAATTACTTTCTAAATCCCATATTAACCTTGACCTGTTGAACAATTTACACATGACTGCTCTTATTATAATTCTTTCAAATAAACTGTAAAATTGCGTAAATTATTCTTGAACTGACCAAAGCATTTAAATGGTGGTTATGTAAAAAAAAAATAAAAAAATTGTAAATTGTTTTATATAGAATTGTTTAATAGTTTATACAGCATTTCATGCAATTACATCAGAAGTAGCCTAACTAATTAAATTACATAAAAAATAAGAGTAATCCCTTATTTTACTTTTTCAAGGGAAAAGTAATTAAATTACAGTAATTAATTACGTGGTAGTTACACCCATCACTGCCTATGACGCACTGAATCACATAATGGAGTCCACACTCTCAAATTCTTGAATATTTTTATGCATATTTTGCAATGAACATACAATATATTGTTTATTTACATTATCAACATCTTTAAATCAATAGGTTTATATTTATCCATCGCTTTTGTCGCAATTCTTGGTATTGTAGTTTCTTCAAAGCCGTTCAATACAAGCACGGCTTTGAAGCACAGTGCACCCACATATATTATGTAAACGCAAACTTTTATTTTAGATGCGATTAATCGCGATCAATCGTTTGACAGCCCTATATTGCATCCAAAATAAAAGTTTGTGTTTACATAATGGTGTGTGTACTGTGTGTGTATTCATTTTGTATAAATACACACGCATGTATATATTTAAGAAAAATGTGTATTTATACACAAAATAATTATACACAGTACATCCAAATATATTATGTAAACACAAACTCTTATTTTGGAACGCGATTAATCACAGCCCAGCACTAAAAATAATGTTTTTTTACTTGCTAAAACGGTATGAACTATCAAACAGATGACAGAAGGCTTGTAGTAGATTGTGTACAACAGGTTTTTCAGCAAAGTTTTGATTAAAAGCTTTAGGAATGTGCATATCAAATATGGCACAGTAGGCTTAAAAATCAGTCGCTAAATGACTGAGTTCACTTTTGACATTGTATTTATTCCGGAAATGCAGATTTTATAAAGCTACATTTCATAGTAAGAAACTAACACTGACTGAATTCAGAGAATGCAGTGAAAGAGGAGCACAAGAGGCATCGTGCAACTGTATAACTTGAGAGTTTCTCAAGCGCCCTGACCTTGAATTGTCTCAGATGGTTTGCTTTAACTTAACTGGGCTAAACTGTAGCGAGTGTAGAGGTGAAAGCTAGAATGACCTTGGGCTTGTCTCACCACGGTTTGTTTTAACTGGCAGGGGGCTTTCGCGCCCATTACCGATACCTCTAAACGAGAAAGGGTCAGAAAAGCCGACCCGTGCTGAGTGGAAATGGATGAGGCAGGACATCTCTCTGCAATTCCCCTGCCACTTGCCAGTGACTGCGCAGGGGACGTCCTGATTGCTAACAGACCCGTCTGTGCCACGCACCCAGGTGTCTTCATTCTCCCCCATCAGTCATGCACACGACGGGCCTTTAGCTGCAGCACACATGCTGAGATCCACAGCGAGAGAGATTCCTTTGCTAAGTGTGTTTAGTCGTAATACCTCTTACAGCCGCCCTGTCAAACGCAGATGTTTAGAAAATACGGGTGAAAGTTAGAAGAGTGCTTTTTTGCCGAATCTGGCACCAAGACGCTAACGGTTTAGGTATGAATGAACAACATTCGGGTCTGTTTGACGCCAAGAGCAGTTCAGAAACTCTCATCTGAGCTTGTATATCAATTTTAATAAGAAAATGTGCAGCGTGACCTGCACTGGAACTCGCACAGTGCCTGACATAAAATTTAGTACAATCTTTCCACAGTAAATCTGCTTTAAACAAATAATCTCGCTCCGGTTGACTGTACCTGATAGTGATTTGAGTTTACATTGAGATTACTGCAACGATTATAATAATAAAACAATGGGGGAAAAAAGCGAGTCTGTCAAGGAAAACCCCAAAATATGTCATTTAATTCCCCTCATGGAGTGTTGGATCAGAATTCATCAAGAACACTGTATGAAATCACCGCAAAGTTCTAATGCACCCAAACAAAATATCACACCTGATCCAACCAAAACATTTTTTTTGTGTGTGTGTGTGTGTGAATCACCCTTATAAATATGCATATAGAAAGACTACTACTGTGGGCAAACCTGATTTAAATTGCATGCAAAAACGGCTCTTCCTCTCAGAACAACGGGTGCTTTTACAGTGTCATTTTCTGAAATCATTGTC
The DNA here is from genome assembly GCA_027497675.1 of Cyprinella lutrensis. Taxonomy (NCBI): domain Eukaryota; kingdom Metazoa; phylum Chordata; class Actinopteri; order Cypriniformes; family Leuciscidae; genus Cyprinella; species Cyprinella lutrensis. The sequence goes on along the minus strand of JAOTRC010000001.1, from coordinate 15,764,032 downwards.
AGCTGTTGTTTCCACTGGCCTTTTGTATATGTCAACATTCAGCTTCATTCTAGTCTATCCTTGATCTGAAATTTTCGGTACTACAAAAGGTCTCCGACAGGTCCTCTGAGATTTCTGCCTTTCAAACAATTATTCACCCTAAAATGATCTGAACATTCGGGACAATGTCTGTGTGTGTGACTATGAAATCTGAAATTGGACACTGGATTTACAAACAGGCAAAGCACAGCTGTTAAAAGTGATCAATAAAACCATAATGCTTGGCTGATCTTCTCATCATTTTAAACCTATGCGTTTCTGGAAACAAGCAGCAACGAATACATCACTTTACCAATGGTTCTGGACTCAACATAATTCAGAAGAGCTCAAACAAAGAAAGCACCTGAGATATTAAACCATATACAGGACTAAACAATATGCACCCTTGTTAAAAGCCCTTTTGTGAAACCCTGAGGCAAAAAAACAAAGCCTAACCCAATATAGGCCTACACTATATTAGCTGAGAATGTGTGTTGCTGTAATCTCCTACCTGTTAATGTTACATCGCTGTAGATGTTGGAGAGCTGTTCTTTCAACAACACCTGTTGCATCTGAGCCGCTTTCTCCCGCTGGAGTTCCAGCATCATTTCCGGGTGGCTGGCCAGCTTGCAGCCCTTCTGTTTGTCCAGGGCGAAGTCACTGCGCACTATATCTGCATGGAAACCGCGATAATGAATTGGGGTAATTTTTGTGAGTATTTGAAAGGGGTGTGTGCCGTGTGCGCTTAACGATTAACCGACCTATTTTTTGTCAACCGGTAACGTTAGAGATTACGCTCACTCACATGACGTTGACGTGCTAACGCATTCACGAAAGCTTATCGTTAGCATTCGTTTTTAAGTATTGCGTTTAAAATAAAAAAGTTATTTGAAACAGTAAGCAGCGAAAGACAACTCTATAGCTTTGCAGGTGCTGTCGGTTAGAATGTGTGCGCACGAGAAGCGGTTGCTCTTAAAGCGCGCGAGAACTGAACCAGTGCTTTTCGTTGAATAATTAGATAGCCTATAAACGCAAATGCGGATATTTATGTCAAAGTTACTTTGTATTAGCAAGTAAACACAGTCATTTATGTAACAAGTTAAAGGAGTGGTTTACTTTAAAAAAAAACTTTTGCTGATAGTTTACTCACCATGTCCTCCAAGATATCCATGTCATTCTTTCTTCAGTCGAAAAGAAATTAAGGTTTTTGATGAAAACATTCCAAGATTTTTCTCCATATAATGGACTTTACTGGTAACCAAATGGTTCAAGGTCCAAAAAAACGTTTCAGTGCAAACTGCTATCTGTTCAGAGTGCTTTAAACAATTCCAGACGATGAATAAGGGTCTTATCAAGCGAAACAATCGCTCATCTAAAAAAAAAAGAAAGTTTAAGTTTTAGAAGTTCAAATGCTTGCCTTGCTCTGTTCTGTGATGCGCGTTCGTGACTCTCCAGTTCAAACTCGTTCATCAAAATGAACGAGTGAATGAGTCAATTTGTTTATTTCGTTCGTTGAATGAACCAAATGACATGAAAAAAGATTTGTTCATTTTGATAAAAGTGAACCTTTAACATCAAACTCTATTGGAATCAATTGCAAGTTGAGTCTCTCTGGTATTTCATGTGAAGATTACTATTGTTGTGGCATGGAGTTGCCACCTATGTAGAGCAGTTTTATAACTGAGAACTTGGCCCAAGATCAAGACCATATTTTCACAGTCTTAGCATGGACTCGAGAGCATGTGGTCCCTGTTTTGACTCAAACTCAACCCTTTTCTGGTGTTGGTCTTGACTCAAGACTCGAATGTGCTGGTCTTGACTACAACATTGATGTATACGATTCCAAATCAGTCACTAACAAGGTTCCATTTCAGTTAGAATGCTGTATTCAAAGGCAGCTCTAGGAAGTATGTATTGACCGTAACCTCTTTTTATGTGTTTCAGGGACTTCGCTCAAAGATGGCAGCCTGCTCCTGGATCCAAGGCTGCCATGTTGGTGAAAGTTAACAGCATTGGAAGAAATCAGTCTCTGGGACCAGCTACTGCCCACCACATTCTCCATAACAACCCCGCCAACACTAGCACTTCACCCAGACCAGGTTACACAGCGCAACTTGACATAACTGGTTTGTTCAACAAAATGGCCGTGCCTGGAGACTCCAAGCAGGGTTACCACCTCAAAAAGGGGGATGCCAACTTCTGTCTGGTTTTGCCCACTTGTAGCTCTTCCTCTTCCTCGGCGCACCAGCGCTCTGGTGCAGGTACACCCCGGCCCTCTTCCCCTCAGTATGGAGCTTTACCCTCAGCACCCATCTATGATGAACCTCCACCCATGGATCCCCCCATTTACGATGAACCCCCGGTGGAAATGGAAGTAGAAGGTGCGCACCACTTACGCAGAGGTCCCTACTCCACCAGTCACAGCCTGTCAAGAGGAACCCAGCCTCCTAAACTCCTCCAGTTCCCCCATTCCAAACAAGTCTGCAGCTCCTCAGCTAGCGAGTACAGTCCTGCCGGCCGGGAGTGCATCAAACACATGGTAAATGTGGATTCAGCTGTATCCAAGCATCAGCCCCAGATGTCTAATCCTATCGAGGGTCCTTCAAATCCAGCCAGCCCTCAAATCCAACCCCAGTCTCCAGTCTCTGCCCAGATTAAGAAAGAAATCTCTCTAGAGAAGAAGCAATCATGGAGGCTGTTGGAGCCTCGCCATAGTCGTCAAAGCAGCCTGGCCTCTCAGGAGTACCCAGGCCCTGTTGCCGTCACATACCAGGATTCTGGCTACTCCACTGGACCATCCCCAAGTCTGCGAAGGAAAAACCGTCGGCGTGCAGCTCTAGGTGCTGGGTCTGGTCGGCCCGGGTCGGTGGGCAGCAGTAGTGAGTTAAACGCATTGAATGAAAAGCTAATGGCAGAAATGAGGGCGGTGGTGAACCGTTCTAACGCACTTCATGGCAGCAAGGCCAGTCTGGACACTGAGATGGGATCGGAGGCTTCTGGGAGTACCGCCCGCTCACCAGTTAGTTCATTGAAGATGGGGGCTAGAGGGTGTGGCTCAAGGGAGGATGTGACATCAAGTAATCGATCACTGTATAAGGGCGGGGCCAACAACCATGGTGACGTTCTGCTGTCGCCACTGGTGACAGATGGGCTCGGAAGCCGGCAAAAGAGGACGTATGAGAAAGTGGATTCTCTGGAAAAGAGCGTAACATCACAGACCAGCTTGTCCTCTCCAGAACCGCCAAGGTCTCCCTCACAGGTACAAACACTTTTTTGCAGCGATCCACTTGCTTGAGTGTTCGGAAATGTTGTTATGGTTGGTTCAGTGAGGTAATCACTGGGGGCTGATTCCCTTTTTCTGTATTTCTTTTGATTGTAATTACCCTTCTCTCTTTCATTACTCCTCATATTTGAGGGTCTGACTGTGTCTTATGGACTGGAAAAGCAAAAAAATAACATAAACACTTCCCATCCGGTTGTGGTAGATACTATGCAGGAGATGGCGAGGCTTGGGGTTTCCTGAGCTGAAGAGGGTGTGAATGTTACATTCTAAGGAGATTTACTTTGTGTGTGTGTGTTTAGATTAAGAGGACTGTACAAAGGTCAGTGGTTGTTTTTCTCAAGAAACAGATTAAGGGGAAATGCGAGGTTATGAGACAGGTGAGTGTAGCATGCAAAGGAGTGATGACGGAGAGATGTAAAAGTCGCAAAAGTAAAAGAGTAATTTAAGTGTGTGTGGGGTTTTTTTCTGTGGGGGATGTACATATGGGAATCGGGTAGCAAGTGGGTCAGTGCAGAGCTTGAGAACCAAATTACTTTTTCAGGCCGTGTTCATGGATGACTGTATGAAGAGTGTGTTTTTTTCTGGATAGCGGATATTGGTCATAATAGAGGCAGATAACCTACTTTAGCAGAGTAAATACACAGTGAAACAATACTGCAACTACTGACACTGCAGACAGTGGAACTCATGAAATCTGTCTCATGAATCATATAGTTGAAGACGAAGTCAAGCAAAAACTCTTATTAGCAAGCAACATTCCAGGGACTTGTGCAATTTTAGTTGCAATACTCTTTTCTTCCCTGTTGTGACGTATATCCGAGTGAAACGCCTTTTGAGCTGGACCTAATTTCGTCCATGGGGAACTTATTGGATAGTAGTTTGCTATTGCTGTAAACTCATGTGATTGACAGGTTGTCCCACCCTCATGTCATTAAACACGTCATCAAAGAAGAGAAGAGATGTCATTGCAAGATGGAGGGGAAGTTATATTTATTTATTTTTTTAAATGTGCATTGCTAAATAATTTATGATACTGCAGTGTTCCATAAGAATAAGAATAGTCCATTTTGATTTCATGACTTTAAGAAGGCAGCTGTCTATGTATGGATTGGACTGCAGTGCATCTCAGCAGGGTTTGAAATAAAGATGAAGTGTTTTGGATCCAGGTCTGGATTCGGTAGCATTAGCTTGTGTGTTAATGCTGTTCATGAAGTCATTCCCACACAAGTGCTGGAAAAACTGGAACATAAATTACCCTTTAGTCCGTGCTCCACCAGAAACAACCTGTCTGTTTTAAAACATAACAGAAATTCAAGCGCTGGTGCTATTTGCAGAATAATTGAGAAAGGAAAACAGAGACCAGGCTAGTCCCCTCATTCAATAAACCAGGTGTTGTGGTCGTTCAAGACAGTCGGCTCTTACAGCTCATTGTGATTTGGCACATTTAGGTAATGTGTTTCGATGTGTGTGCTGACAGTTCCATTTGTCATTAGTGTAGTGCTCCACATGTGGTTTGGCTTCTCCTGGGGAGCATGAGTTGGTGGAGTTAATATTATGGATATTAATAAGAGAGGTTTGTCATCAATCAAGTGATCATAAACGATTAAAATAATCACACCAGTGCAACTTAATCAAAATGACCTTTTTCTTAAAGGGTTAGTTCATGTGTTTTAATCAAACAGATCTCATTCCCCATTGACTAAGTCAATGGGGAATGAGATCTGTTTGATTAAAACATTCTTCCAAATATCTTCCTTTGTGTTCAGCAGAACAAATAAACACATAGAGGTTTGGAACAACTTGAGGGTGATAGAATTTTAATTTTTGGGTGAACTATCCCTTTAAGATGGAAGTTTTCAAATTAATTCAAATGAACCAAACTAACAGTGCAACCGCATTAAAGTTTATTATAATCGAATCAAACCTGTGTGAACACACCCTTAGAAACTAATGTTGATGTAATGTTTGTGAATCAAGCTAAACCTTCAACTCAATATTTTTAACATGCATTTTCATTTTTCAATAATCCATTACTTTTTTGTTACTCCAAAAGCCTGAGCCTGACATGCTGAACAAACATAAAAAGAGAGGATGAGTCACCCTCTGTAGCTCCTGATTCTTCTCTTCCAGTTGTGCCTCCAACTGTCTCAGTCGCTCCTCAAAGTTGCCATGACGCTCCTCAGCCTAAACAACAGAGCAAGGATAAAGTACATTTTAACACAGTTTGGACCTGTTCTCCATTTGAAATGAGTTAACGGCACATGACCACAAAGAGACAAACATATCTGAACTTGACAGCACACACCTTGTTGAGTGCCGCCACCCTCTGTGCGAGCTGAGCCTCGATCTCGGGGAGCGTCTCGGCCCTCTGGAGGGTTTGCTGCAGCTTCTGTTTAGCATCGTCCAGACGCTCCTGGAGCTGCCTGTTCTTCTCTTCACTCTGAGGAGACCGAGGGATGAGAAGAGACAGAACAATGAGACCAAGACAATAAAGAACACCATATGGAACACATTCTCTTCAGGAGGAAAAAAAGTGTTCTGTTTTTGGTGGAGACCTGCTAAAAACACAATGGAACTTCTCTTAAAATGACAGGTCACTAATGAAGCCACCAAAGAACCAAATGAAAATAATAAAGGTTATACATAAAAATAAATCAGGTAAACAAATGTAAGGAGATCTATAATTATATCATTTAAATTAGTATGAGAGGCAAAAACATAATGTGTGTTACGTAAAACCAACATGTTTAGACATATCACAGAGCCTGGAAACAGATTGTAAATTCTTGTATTCACAATTACAGACCTCAAACCACAAACCTTTAAAACATCAAAATAAATTCACATAGATTTACATTACATTGACACTGATTTGTGGTTCCATTGCCAAGAATGTCTAGATCTACAGTACATCTCTATCTATTATGAGTAAAGAGTTGTGCATTGCAAAAGTTGTTTAATTTTAACGATTTTACAGAGAAAGGCTTATAAAGATATGGAATTAACTTTAACCAGATGCAAAAAAGAAATAAAAAATAAAAATCCAAACCTTTATTTATTCAATTATTATAAATTTGAAGTCAGATTTTGAACACTAGCAAATGGTATGAGCTTGTTTATATGGATAGATCATGAAATGAAAGACAGATAAGAAACAGATTTATTTATAAAAGTACAAAATAAATGTTAAGATTGTCATAGTTTAGGAAACATTCATCTGTGAAAATAAAAATAATAATAATAATGATGATAATGATAATAATAATTGAATAAATTTTTATATTTTTTTTACATCAGAATATCAGTCAATTTGCATGTTCATTCATTACCATTCAATTTTAAATGAAAATATAGTCAAACTTTCAAAAGTCTGGTGTCAGAAAGTTTTTACTATTTAAAAAAATTAATAATTTTATTCAGCACGGATGCATTAAATTGGTCAAAAGTTTCACGGTTTCCACAAAAAATATTAAGCGCCAAAACTGTTTCCAACATTGATAATAATAAATTATCTAGATTATAATTTAAATTTATAATTTATCTAAATTATAAATTACTGTAGTATAGACATACTGTTGAACTGTATAATAAATTATATTTAATATAAATTTTAAATTAAAATCTCTAAATTTAGCTTTTATTGAAATAAAAACATCGAGCTTTCAATGTACTGTCATTTTTAATAACAAAAAAAACCCTAAGAATCAGAGAATGAAGTTGGCCTTGTCAAGCTTGAATAATTTTATGGGAAGAATCCTAGCTTGTAGTTGTAGTTAGTAACAAAAATCAAGCCCTACTTGTAGATTAATAACCTGAATATTGGAAGGAGCATGACCACCCATAGCTGATGGTTATAATAGCCCTGAGGTGCTAAAATCTGAAATATTTCTTCACAGATAAAAAGTAAGAAAAGTATTGAAAGCTTTTCGAATGAAACAAAAACACAACAAAATCTTCCGGCACAAATGGTTTCCTGAGAATAACCCTCCAGAGACTGAAGATGAACACGCTGTTAAATGTTCCTTCAATAGTTACACCTTTCATGTGTGTCTGTACATGATTTTCCTTTTGTACCTGTCTGTATAAAGACTCTTTGCTGGCAAGCTCGTTCTCCAGCTTGTCTTTGATGTCATGGAGAGAGGTTGCCTCCCTCTGGGCACTGAGGTACCTACAGACAAAAACACACACAGTGAGGATCTGCAGGGCGCTTAATAAATCAAAACTGCAACTCAAACTGTGACTTTTGAACATGTGGACGAGCTAATTCCCACTAAAACTCAGCGGTGTGATCTGGTCTAATCTGGTCTAGTTTACCTGCGCTCTAAGGTGGTGATTCTTTCCTCCATGTCCTCTCTTTGACACAGCGCCTGCGGTTGAGGGGGTGGAAAAAATGAGAGATAAAAGAGAGAAAATGTCAAAAAGAATAAATACATATGATTAACAGATTGCAGATATAAACACACAGACACGCACACAAGGTGCTCTGTCTAGACAACAGTTCTACAGTAGCTGTTCACCGCAATCGGAGCTATAAAAAGTTATTGCGAAACAAAAAACCTGTATAGAATATTACATAATTGTTATGAGGGAGGAGGAAGAGGTGATGAAAGACAAGTGTAGCAAAAAGGACGAAAGTCCTTGGGAACTGAGAAAAATAAAACTTAATTCTCCACTTTATGGCAGTCGAAGCAGATTACAAGCAGCAAACCTACTCAAAGCAAAGGCATTCAGTTTAAATAGGACGCCAAGCCAGCATGGTAGCAAACAACAATTCTGGAAAATTCCATAACTAGCGAGTTGGTGACATGAAACAAGAGCTGTTGCCAAGTTGGCAAGTTATTGTTACCGCAGGAGAGTACGGCGTGCTTCTATTATACAGAAAATTAGACTTCTTGCATGAGGAATGTCAGATAGACAGCTGATTATTTTGTTGGCAGTTTGATTGATCTCGCTTTGGCTGACAGGCACACCCATCAACAACTAGAGCACTTTAGTGACAATTAATCACTGCGCCGTGGCAGGAACCCCTTCCAAATGGGAAGGGAGGCGGGATGACATCAAAACTATGGTTGCGTGACACAGGGCTCTTGCTTTTCTTTTGAAGCTCTCTCGATGAGAACTTAACCTCCGACCCACCTCTTTCACGTCCCTCTGAAGCTTCTGATTGGCTTCCTCAGATTTAGCTAATTCCCTCCTGGCGGTAGTGAGCTGCTCCTCGATCTCTCCAACCTGCACATGGGAGACAAGGCTCAGACGTTAACTTGCGCGCATGAACACATGCAAACACAGAAACGGGCCAAAGAAACTTGGATGCGTTCCAGCAGCCGTATCTCCCTCTGTCGTTTCTTGTTTTTTTTTCTTTCTTTTGCAATCTTGGAATGCGGTGCACATCCACCAGAGGGCAGCAGAATGTGACACCGTCTTGCTCAGCATCCCCTCTGATCCTGCATCTCTATGGCAACCATAGGAATGCCAGGCTAACTGGAACCTTCTCATCCAAAATGTGTCAGTGCTCAGAGTGTGTCATACTGTAGGTCTTCTCCCACCCCGTCTGTCCCGTATTTCCTTCTTGTGTCTGTGAACATTATATCTCCATCACACACATACACTTGCAAGCTCTGTTCCAAAGTGCCTTTGAAGGCAGTGTCCTAACATCACAGATCCACATAAGTTGCGGAGTTGAAATGTTCTTCACTGGAAGGACCTCTGCACGTCACACTAATAGAGCACTTTTTTTTAAATAATTTATATATGCGTAGAGTTGCCACTAGCATGTTGCAATACTCTATTAAGTAATTAAGTGCATAGCACACATACAATTCCTTTCAAGATTTTGGGGTCAGGGTCAGTAAAAAAAAAATTAAAAGAAATGAATACTTTTATTCACCAACAATGAATTAAATTGATCAATGTGACAGTACAGACTTTTATAACAAAATATTTCTATTTTAAATTAATGCGGTTCCTTTCGAACTTCCTATTCATTAAATAATTCTGAAAAAAATAGTATTGCAGTTTCAACAAAATTATTAAGCAGCACAACTGCACAACTTTGATGTTCAAGAAACATTTCTGATTATTATCAAAGTTGAAAAACTTTGATAATAATCAGAAATGTTTCTTGAGCATCAAATCATCATATTAGAATGATTTCTGAAGGGTCATGTGACACTGATATTAAATTTTAAAATATATAATTTTTAAATATAATATATTTTAAAATATATTTAAAAGTAAAGTTATTTTAAATTCTAATAATATATTCAATATTATTGTTTTTACTGTATTTTTGATCAAATACATGCAGCCATTTCAAAAACATAATATTTTTATCATGAAATATGTATACAAGATATATTAATTGATATAAAATGTATAATAAAACAAATATATGGCACTGAATAATTTTTAATAACGGATTTGAATTATCTCGCCTTGTCTGCCATCTTGGAATTATTTTTTACACAGCTTGATGCAATGCATTATGGCTGAGATATTCAAACCTGCTTTTTGCTGAATTTAGCTCCAACCCCAATTAAACACCTGAACCAGATAGTCAAAGTCTAGTCTTCCATATTAGGAACCTCCAGGCCAGTGTGGTTGAGTAGGTTGGACACAGAATTATGAAATTGCCTTCTCTGTGAAGCATACATGGGATGTTACTTTGGATAAATTTGTCTTCCTTGTGAATTATTTGGTTATCTTAGGATAGTGCCTATTATGATGTCTTAAAATGCTTCCGCTGTAGGCAGCAGTGCAGCCCTCACCTGTCTGCACATGAGCGCCAGTCTTTCTTTTAATTGTGAAAGCTCTGCTCTCTGTCTCTCTATCTCTCCCTCTCTCTGTCTGTCGATCTCGCCGTCATCCAAGATGGAGGAGGGGCCGTTCGGGAGGCGCTGTGTGAAAAACAGAGAACATGAGGAAAAGAACAGTGAAAAGATTCAATACAAGATTCAAACCGTCGTGACTCACCTCTTTTCCATTGTCCAAACCCCGCTCTCTCCTTTTAATCTGATCCCGTAAAGACAGAACCTAAGCATAACGAACAAATCTAAGCATGCAAGACCAGCGTGCCACATACAGAGAGAAAAGGGGGTACAAACGGAAATATAGTATGATATCTACCTCATTTGTAGACGATTCCAGCTCTTCCTCAAGAACAGCGACTCTCTCTAAAGCCACACGCAATCTCTCACGCACCTGAGGGAGAGAAGAACAATAGACAATGAATCAACAGGGAGAACCTGTCCAAAAAAAAACTCACCTCTTTGAAGAGACACAGTTATTCTATAGAAGTCTAGCTGTTTACAAATTAATATCAGCCTTAAAAACTTTTGTAAAGTGTAATCTGAGCATCTTAGCTCATTGTTAGCTGTGGTCATGTGAGTTACTTCTGTGATACTTTTATGGTGCTTTAAGTCATATTTGGAGCTTCAAACCAATGAGGTCTCATCATAAGCAGGACTAACCAGCACAACACAATGACAATAGAAACTAAAATTCCGATATTTGGATTTATCGCCATTCCAACATGGTGTGGCGAAGGGGTGCTGACCTTTTCATCCAGGGCTTTATGGTGTTCAAACAGGGACTTGAGGGCCTTGAGAACCTCCACCTCGCTGGAGACTCCAGCAGGAGACTGAGCCTGCCTCTTCACCACAGTCATCCTCAGGGAACGCTCGTGACGGGACACCAGACACTCCAGATGCTCCAGCAGGAGCTAGATGGCACGGGAAAGAAACAGAGAAAGTCAGTTTCAATTGGGGAGACGGGGACTAGTTTTTACCCATTTGTTACTAAGTGAACATTTCCTAGGGTAGGATCAGATTAGGAGAGTCACATACAACACCATTCAGTTTTTGAAAGAAGTCTCTAATGCTCACCAAGGCTGCATTTAATAATGCAGTAATATTGTGATAGATTATTTAAAAAAAAAATGTAATACATTGTTTTCTATTTTATTGCATTTTAAAATGTAATTAATGAATTTAATAGGAATTTCTGTCAGGACCATTATCGTCAAATACGACTGACAATTAGCATACAGTTAGGACTGGACAGTGTCAACATTTTGATTATACATGTATAATTTATACACTTTTTAATGTCATATTTTGTAATATTTGCATTGTTTTATTTTTTTCTACAGTGGATTATTTTCCATTTTTTTAAAAGGCACTTAAAAAATGTCTCCCTTGCCTCCTGGGTGGAAACTTCCCTGCAAGAGTAGGATATTGCACCCCAGCCAAAACATTTCATCAAAAACAAACACCCTAAACAGAAAACCACAAACACACACAGGCGATATAAAGAGGATATGATGTCTGTTTCACACACACAGATTATGGTTATGGGGTTACTGACCCGTGTATTGTTCCTCTCCGCCTTGAGCTCAGCAATCTCCTCTTCTCTCTCCAGCAGCTGCTCCCGACATACATTCAGCTCTTTGGTCAACACCGCAAACTCCTGCTCGCACACAAACACACACACAGCAACAAAAAAATGAGCTCTGTTCTGATCTTTACAGGCTCTTTACAATCAACACAAATAATCCAGAGTGTGTATCCAATGCGGTGGTCAGCTTGAAATGTATACAGACCACTCAAATCACACACATAATGTAGAAAAAAACACATACACCATATACATGTGTCCACTATGTCTGGGCTTCAGACAGCCTGCCCACGGACCACCCATGACTCACTGACCATCTGAGGCATTACTGCATACACAGCTGAAATGCACTTTCTCGATCTGGCAAGATCTCGTCTGATTCGCTGACTTCACCACATGTAAGTGTGTGTCTGAAATCACACACGGTCTGAGCATGTACTACAATTGACAACCATTAAAAAAGTAGGCCCATGTTCTATATAGTATGAATGAAATTCAGACATACTATATATCAGCCATGTTACAGTCATGTGATCGACCAGCATCAGTAGCGTTGCTTCACTGCCATTCATAAATCCTCTCCCGTGGCCTCATGGGATAGTAAAGTGTCCATCACATGTGCACTTCAGTGTCGGGCCGGAAATAGCAGGTCATCGGGGCACATTTCGCCTACTGTTTTCCGAATACAGGCAGTTTTTGCTACAAAAACATATTTTTTGTTCGTTTAGGCCACATAGAGATAGTTAATAGAGCAAATAAATAAGAAATACATTTGGGGGGAAAAGGCAACCAGTATCAGAATTGGCCCAGTTACTTGTAAAAAAAAAAAAAAAATCAGACCCAGCCATGAAAAATCATGATCAATGAATTATATTTGCATTTACAAATATTTATATGTACAAGAAAAAGTTTCAATGAAAGCAAGTGGTCAGCAAACTTCAAAATCTTTAAGTAAACTGAAATCATATTCCCTTTTCCATCTCAATAACTATTATTTTTATTAAAACACAGAATAACAATCTTGAATCAATCATGCTTAATTCGTTCAACTACCTGTTTGAGTTAGCATTGTCATAATTACATAAATTATAGAGTATATATCTTGGCCTATATGGGGGGCCCTCAGGTCAAAAAAGTTTAAGAACCTCTGCTTACATTTTTAAATAGTTTATTAAAATACTTAACTATTAATAAATGACTATTTAATTGTATAGTTTATATTTCTATAAATGTAATTAATGTGTATAAATCAATCCAGATAGGAAGTCGTAATTTAGTAGTAATTTGTCTAAGGCTGTTGATTTGTAACAAAGCCTGGTTTCATAAATGCCAAAATCTTGGTATCGTACAGCCAAATCTTGTTTGCGTACATGTGAGACTGAATCAGAGTCTGTTACTTTTTTGCTTTTGCTGTGTGAACAGAAGTCCATATTCTGAACACTCCGATGAGCAACTCTCGGGTGTAAGGTCTTCATAGCACCATGTTGTGTAAGATGACATATGGCCTCACATGGCTGCCACTGCGAGCCTAAAGCCACACCATCTTTTTCTAGCTATACCTATATATGACTGGGTGCCCTCATCAGGAATCATGACACACCTTCCCTGTCTTACGTAGAATCGCCATGTGCACGTGTAAGCATGTACTTTGTGTATATATTTACTTCATTGTGCTGTAGATATTGGGGTTTTTATTAGACAATGTTGAAATATGTGTGCGAGATCACATGGCAAACGTTCGTAAGTAAAGAACCAACAATAACTTAACTTAAAGTGAATTAAATCCTGTTCAATCAAGTCAGCAAGTCTTAGTTTGGACATAAACAAAAGTAAATCTGAGCCAAATCTTTCTAACCAAACACATTCACTCTGCAATGCAAACCAAACCCCAATCAAAAGGCATTTACCAAGCAAAACCCAATTCTAGACCAATCATGTCGCATGCTCCTTCTGAGCTCAAATCGGCCAATCATGTTCCCTTTCCGTCATGGAATGGGTTTGGTGGGTCATGTCTCCATCCATCCCGTCTATATCTAACTGCCTCGCTTTCTGCCAACAAGCAAAAATGGGGGAAAGAAGCTGGATCAAGAATAAGGAGAGGAAAGGAAAAGAAGGAGGAGTAGGGGGGCTAAGCTTAGGAGTGGTATAGTGGTACACAGATGGTAACTCAGTGGGCCCATAGGACTTTGGCATTCTGGAAATGTACCTTGCTGAGATTGGACTAGAATTATGTTTGGCACAAGTATGCCAAACACAATTGCGTGATAATGTGCTGCCTTATTTCTTTCTCTCATTCAGACTCCTACAACAGTTCCACTGACACAAAGGACCTCAACAATGGATTTACATCCTCTTTTTCAGTATTTCTCAATTCGTTTTTTTTTGTCTCAAACGCCCAACACTGATGGGATGCACCGACTGAACTCTGCTTAATGTATCACTGCTCTGAATATGAGTCTGCTTATTTCAGTGTTTGCGTCTATGTGTGTGAGTGGGATATTGATTCCCCTCTTCTCTGTGGTGCTTATGCACCCCTTAAAGGAATACTCCACCAGTTTTCATATTAAACTATGTTATTCCCTTAACTAAGACGAGCTGATGCATACCT
>JAOTRC010000001.1:15727983-15740911 GCA_027497675.1 Cyprinella lutrensis | reverse complement strand
ACAAACGAATCTGTAGACGACAAGGAAAATGAAATGATTACAATTTAACTTCTCTTATGAATAACGCATCGTGTCATTTCTTCAAATGTTGCTATTTTATTCTCTTCCGTCCATCCTTTCGCCTCGCCCCCTCCTCCCAAGTCCTCCATCCCCCTCCTCATCTCCACAGCTGGGCGATATCACACACACAAACATGCATATATAAGAAAATACATGCGATGCTGACATGCACCGCTCACCGTTGTCATCGTCGAAGAGTAAACGCTAGACAGACATCATCATCATTTCATACCCGTCGACCCCATCGGAGCGCAGCGCTTTCGGGTGCCGAATTTGCCCAGTTATAGCCTCCCCCCTTCCCTCTTCCTCACACATGTAACGACGGCACCGAGCGAGCAAACGTTACACCTAACCACAGTCTCTCTCTATCGCTCTCTCTCTCTTCTCCCCTCCCTCTCGATGTAAAGGTGCTGGCTCTTAAAGAAACACTCGCGCCTGCTTCACCACAGTAATCACAGACACGAGCTTGTTGCTAGGGCTACTGCAACTGTGTGACATCATGTCTGAGAAATACACGATCCGCCACCTCACATAAGAAGATAAACGTGTTATTTTAAGAGCAATGCTTGAGCATTCATGGGCGAAAGGTCCAAATGGTCAGCTCAGGGTACCACAGTGAGAACTTGAACAGTCTGTCCACTCACCACATCCACTCCCTCTAACGGCCACTTTCAGTATTGCGCCTCCCAAGCCATCCGCACTTGTTAGCAATTATCACCTAAGTTTTCAGATTCTCATTGCATCGTCACGAAAGTTGGGATTTTATTGGGTTTAAAACTGGTATTTATGATAATTGAGTTGTTTTGAGTAAAATTATATTTTTCATCAGTCCACTTGTCTACCCCAAACATTTTCCAACAACACGAACCACTTCTATGAAGCATTTTTTTTACATTTTTTTTTGTTTTATTTATTTGCAACTCTATTTGAATATTTAAGAACTGAACGCCGTATAAAAAGTAGGCCTAACTTTTATATTTAAAACTTGTAGGGGGTACTTAGAACTTTAGAAGTAGCAGGCATTTTTTTGGACAACCGAAATGGGTTTCTTCTTGTGCTTATAGCACTTCTCGCTAACCGTTAACGACCAAACAGATTTGTGATAAGCCCTATATTTGAGATATTTAAATCGGAAGTTTTGTTATTTTCCCCCAAATAAAGCGCACGAGCTGAGTTGCCTATATTGTTGCTGGTTTCCTCCTCAGACAAGCGTAACGTCGGTTCATATTTAGCTCACCTTAAAGTTCAATAAACTTAATACATGGTTTAAACGCTGTCACAGTTAAAACATTAATATTTTATATAGTAAAATAGAAGCCTGTTTGTAATACCCATAACCTTATGACAGAATTTAGGAAGCTGCCTCAAACACCCCACACAATTTCTCATAAAAAAGCAAACCATTTGGGATGTAGCCTATATAACCTATCTATCACATAGCCTGTTTTTATAACCAGCCCCGAAATGATCATAATAATAATATCCGTAGCCTATGACGAGCAATTTCGGAAAATTATGCAGCGTCCACACAATGTCGTAATTACCGTAAATATTAGATGACAACAAATTACGCTGTACTTGGAGCTGCTCGCGTAACTCCAAAATTATTCTGCGCGGTCGCGTACAGCGGTCACGTGGTACACACCGTAGCTCTCAGAATATTCCGAGTCTACAGTTGTAATTACGCGTTCTACGGTCATGTAAATGCTTTTTGCAAGTCAGAATGCCTTTAAATCGCCCGCGTCACGTCTTGCGCAGAGAATCAACTTTCAGTGGTGGAGGAGGACACAGACATGAATGCAACAAGCCAATATAAAATAGACACCGGTGACATCTCCACCAATAAAACAAACGGCGAGGAGGGCTTCTGCTTTGATCAACGCTAACAAAACAAGGGTAGAATAGGGTGGAGCTATGAGAAGAGTCCCGAAAGGGATGACGTAATGTATTTTTAGAGGATGATGTCATCGTTGTGCACAAGGAGAGGATTTAAAGATACAGCTGTGCTGTGTTACAACTTGCAGCTGGAGCAAGTACTGCACGAGAACAATGTGGTGGATGTCAGCTTTGCATTAGTCGAAATAAAACGACCTCACATGATATTTTCTAAGCAGTTTTTCCACATCTCACTTTGAGAAACCCTAGACAATTTTACACAACACCCCCAAATATTACAAGGTGCCAAAATGCACTTGAGTCTTAAACATAACACACTACTCTAATGCATTACAATGTATGTATAACTTGCATAGCTTGTAGTACTAGCATCTCTACCCATGCACAGCCAGTCACCATGGCAACAGAGGCAACATGGTGTTTATCAGAGTATCTTTTGGAGCTGCAGCATCAGAGCTTTCCAGGCCAGTGAGCGCTTAAGAAAGGAGAAAAGGAGAGGACACTGTTGAGGAACACTGGGATATAACCAACCCCAGTCCTCACAGGTTCAGGAAAAGTTCAGGATGAGAAGAAGGACACAAAAAAAGGCTTGGCTAAGAAGAAAACTTGAGTGATACTACCATTACAATTATAACTGAGTGTTTTGTTTACTTTTATTTAAAGGATAAGTTCACCCAAAAATGAGCATTCTGTAATCATCATTTACTCACCATTCTGTTGTTCCAAACTTGTATAACTTTATTTTCTTCTGCAGAACACAAAAGCAGATTTTGAAGACAGTTGACAACCAAACAGTTATGGTTACTTACCATTGATTTTCGTCAAATAATGGAGAAGAAACCCCAGATATATTTCTCACAACATCTTTTATGTATTTTGGGGGGGTAAATTATCCATTTAAGATGTTTGTTATGACTAAAAGACTAATAGAATATAAAGGTTCAAAGTCAAAGGAATATAAAGTTCAAAGGAATATAAAGTCTTTAAATATAAAGACTAATTAAATATAAAGGTTCTTTATTGGCATGGTTCCTTGAAGAACCTTAAACATCTATGGAACCTTTCAATTCCAAAAAGGTTAGAGTGGAAAACATTTCTTAGATAATTAAAATGTTCTTAAAGAAAAAAAAAATGTTCTTTTAAAAACTGTTGACTGAAAGATAATTTGGGGACCCAAAATGCTTCTGTGGCATCGCTGCAAAAACCCTTTTTGGAACCTTTATTTTTATGAGTGATTTATGTGCTGCTCCAGGACCCAGACATAGAGTCATACAATCAACATACTTTTTTAAACATTTAAACTACCAAAAAAATGCCGTACTATGGCCTACTCTTGTCTCCACGTCCTGCAGATGACCAGATAAAAATCACAGAGGGAGACTGTTGCCTATCCCTGTGAACTCAGCACATTTATATTCTCTCTGTGTGTATGCTGGTAGCCTGAAGTGCAGGACAGTTTGCTTCTGTCAATAGCAAAGTGATGACCCCAAAACACCTGAGCATTATCAGAAGCACATATACTAATGTTTCATGCTCAGACTGCAATCCATTGCCTGCATTTGCCTGACCATATGGCACAGAGAACAATAGATAGTATATAATGGTGCAGAAGCAGAAGAAATAGCTCATATGTGGATATCATGATATAGGAGATGAGAATATGTTTGGCTCACGTCTAAAAGTGCAGTGGAAAGTTTTATTAGCTCATAGCTCCCTCTTCTGTCCATCAAGGCTATTGCAATATGGCCCAGATACAAACACAAGAGGTGCTGTAGTGTTGAATAATAGTGCTCTGTGTTAAATGCTTAGTTGTCTCTTATCATCACTCAAACCTCGCAGGCTGAGAAAAGACAGGGAGAGAGAAAGATCAAGGGTAGAGACAGGAAATGTGAATGAGAGAACGTCAAGAGAGAGAATCAAATACCTGGTTGTCCAATTAGAAATCAGCTATTGTGCCATTCTAGTGGCATTTTTCCTACAGAAGGACCGCACACAGCTGCCTCGGATCTGTTTCTACTAAAAACCAAAACACAAGAATTTTGTTTTAAAGGGACAGTTTTAAAGATACAGTTTTGCCTAAAAATAAGAAGTCTGTCATCATTTAGCCTACTCACCGTTTTGTTCATGTACGGCTCACAAAACGCCATCCTCATAAACCATTCACTAACATAGTAAAGCGATTAAAAACGATCTAAGGGTGAGTGAATTAGGAGAGATTTATTATTTTGGGTGGACTAATCCTTTAAGAAACCTGTCACAAAAAAATTAAAAAATCGCAGATATAGATGAGAGTATAAAAAAGTGCGAGAAACCAGACTGTCAATACTTCAGAGACTTCTGTAAAATACCTACTGACTTCATAAGGGTTGATATAATTCAAAAAAAGAGGGGCATTGTGAAAAGTGGATGATTCAGCAGCAGTCAGCCCACTCAGTGATGCAAATGACTCGAACAGAAGCCCTCTTTCACACTATCCAAAGCAAGTACTCGTTTCATCAGACTCTCTTCCCACAGTCTTTGAGTCATCTTTTTTGGCTCCTTATTTCATTCCTCTTGTCTTTTACAGGCTACAGAATTCAACAAATAATTTCTTCCTCTGTTTGCTGGTTAAGAGAGGTCCCTGTCCTTGCGAAATGACATCAAACCAAAGAGAAAAAAATCTAATTATAATTCACTTTCTTAAAGCACATAGTCTTATTTTTGTTTAATCTCCCTTTGTTATTCTAGAATTATTTATTATAGTAGGCTTATCAATGTTTTGAGTTAGGCTACATTTTATCTTTTTCTTTTAGTACATTAACTTTGTTTTTTTATGATGCTTTCCTTCAGTTAACAAAAGCGATTGGTAATAGTTTAACAGTTTTAGTTAACAAGAACAACAATAATCTTGCTAGATTCATCAGTGCATGGTATTTCAATTGGAAAACAAATATGCTGTACATGTAATGGGTTCCTAACACAAATTCAAGTCTTTTAGTAACACCTCACATTAAAATCCCATTAGTTAACGTTAATTAACACATCACTTAACATTAAGAATGAACAATACATTTGTTTTAGTATTACTCTTTTTGTTAACTTACAATTATTAGTGACGGCTCAGTTCTAATAAATATTAACCGATGTAACTTTGATTTGAATAAAGTATCAAATTAACAATGATTAAGTATTTCTTTTTTATTGTTAACCTAACAAATAAATGGAACCTTATAAAAAAAGTAAACATGTCATCTTTTATGTTTCAAAGAAAGTCATTCAGGTCTGGAACAATATGACAGAGAATAAATGAGGAAATGTTTATTTTTGGGTGACCTTTCTCTTTTAAAAAATCTCTTGCCGCAAAAACCCTCAAGTAAACGAGAACAGCAGCACTTAAGTTTCACAGTGCCATAATGATGTTTGAGTGGAAGGACATTTACACATCTATGTTGCATTACTAGTGAGTGTAACTGAAAGGTGACATCTGCAGCAAAAGAGGCGGAGCAACAAGGTCACTGAGGTTAGAGAGAGTGTCTGACAGAATTGGAATGGAATTTACAGCAAGTATGCATGCCATGTGGCAAGAAGTGCGAGCAAACGACATTCAACGTAAATCAGTGAATACTTCAGAACAATGCAGATGTCACAACAAGAGAGGCGTAAACTGATTTAAGGGAGGAGAAATGCAGAACAGCTGAAACTGACATTTGGACAGTTTCACTTTAGAAACATATGGGTTGAGTCTAGGGATGCTTTTATGATATTTGTTGCAGATCACAGTGATCTAAACATGATATAAAGGAATGGACAACGCTACAATATTGAAGTATCTGTTGAGTTTAAAAACTTAGTTTACCGCAAAAAAATACAATTCTATCATTTACTCACCCTCAAGTCAATCCAAACCATTTTGAAAAATGTCAGCATGTTTTTATCTATACAGTGAAAGTCAATAAGGGCCCGATCTTGTTTAACTATTAAATCTGTTCAAAATATATTTGTGTGTAAATGACAGAATTTTCTTTCTTGGCTGAACTATCCCTTTAAGAAAATCACATTTTCTTTGCAATAGATCGCAGGATTTAAAATCTGACAACAGTAGCATATTTTTTTTTAAATATCTTTATTAAATGAAAGAAATAAAACACTGTCATAAAATAATTGAGATTTTTTTTATATTACATTAACAAAAATGCAGATTCATTGCACATTGCAGTCTCTTAATATATTTGGTTTACAGGTCTGCACTCTTCTCAGTCTGTAAGAAACCATAATATCAGAAGGCCTTGTTTTACTGACATAATATGAACCACAGAAAAGAACCACGTTTTTTTTAAAGAGTCTAGAAAGATACCAAAAGCAAAAAAGGCCATAAACTTTGAAACCTGGGTAACCGTGACAATACTTAAGGGGGGGGAACCCTGACTACCATCAAACTAAACCACATATCCAATATTAAATGCCATTCTTTAGAGGGGAACATGCGAATGCTCTATGATGCCACTGTATTAGGGAATTGAGCATATTTGGTTGAGGATGAAACAGAAAACACCATTAGTATGTATTTGAGGAGTGTATACTGTCCATATGTGTTGTTCTGTTCTAGTTATGTTATGCCGAGTTTCAGATTAGGATAAGCCAGTGGGTTTGTATGTGTATGTGCAATTAAAAGGCAAGATCTATAGAAGTTCAAATCAGTTAGGTGTGAGTGTGTGTGTGTTAGGAGGTGTGCTGAGGCAGATTCTGTGGTGGCTCAGCTGGCAGGTTATTCTTAACATCTTCATTCTGATCAACTGGGACTTTAACCACTAAAAGACAAAACAGGCCGTGTTTACTTTGATGAAACATTTACCCTGAAGGGGGTTAATTTAAGCAGTTTTTGAAAAAATATATTTAGGTTATAACCATCATGGACTGTTCATTTCATTCTTCTTACCTTGACTGTCTTCATTTGCTAGTTTCAGGATCTCGTTTTGAAACTGGAGCTCTCCATTAGGACCTGAGGGAGGCTGTCTATTCACTGCCTGTTGCTCCTTTTGTTTTTGTGACATCTCCATTACTGCCTGATTAGAAGTAAAACAAGCTCTCAGCTCTCTGGCATCCAAAAAATATGCCAAAAAAATACAATACAGATGTTGTAAACCTCTTAAAAACCATTTTAAATAAATGTTTAGTATGGTATGGTCGACTGCAGAAAAGGTTGTTTTTTTTGTGCTTGCACTTACAACGCACAATTTTTTTTAGTGTCAAACACAAATGCATACAAAAAACAAGAAATTTAACAATATGAACTGAAATTACATAATTACATATAAAACTACCTACCTGCTGATATTCTCGTTTCTGTGCTTCTAGAGCTTTGCTTCTCTCTTTGAGAAGTTCCTGCTCCTGTCGTAATTTCTCTGCCCTTCTGCCAAGCTCCATCTCCTTATCCCGAAGTTCCGCCTCAAAGCGCTGCAGCTCCTCTTCCGTGTACACTGGCTTTGTATCATCCAGGGTCTTAAATTGAGCCATAAAGAGTGTAGAAAGATAATGAGTTAGCACAAAACACTGCCATGTAAAACAGTATAATAACTGGATTTATGCAGCTAAATCTGGCTCTAACCTCCCATTCCTTTTGGTCATTAAACTCTTTCTTCTCCGTAGATTTGAGGAACTCTTCCAGGCTGACCAGCCTATCATGATTGATATCTACCTGTAGTGTGAGGAAGCAGTGAAAGAGAGAAAAAAAGCCCTTTTCAGCAGTTATAGTCAGGTATTTAAAAAGCTGAAGAAACGAATTAAAAAATAAGACATTAGGGCAGTGAGTATTTTAAGCCAGATAAAAGAATGACTATTTCTTCATCTTATGCACCCTGAAGGAACAGAACAGATGGAGTCACTGCTGCTCCACACATTGGGAAAGTGTTAAAAAGCTGAAGGAGAGTCTGAGAATGGCTGATAAAGGCAAAGACAGAGAATGAGTGCATTTACATACATACTATTACACCAGTCTCTTAAACGGTCAACCTATAAAGCAATTCTGAACAGAGTTCTTTTATCAGATAAAAAGTTATATACACATTTTTGCAGATTAGCAATTTTGCACTGACACTTTGGCGGCTCAAATAAATGTATCAAATTTCCAAATGAGTTTACATAGAGTTAAATCTTTTATGACTGAATTTGATAGTTTTCAGTTTTTTGTTGTACTGTACATGCAAACACACTCAACAAGAGTGATTGAGAAAGAAAGTAAATATTTTACGTTTTTCATGACATGTTCTCGCATCCTCAGCCTTTCCTCCTCCATCTCCATCATGTCATCCTCTTCATTCTTGGGATCATACACTTTCTCCAGCTAAAAAAAGCAAAAAAGACAAGATGAACACATTGAAGACATAATAGCCACATGCACTTTTTCAATGATTGATATTAGTTTGTTAAGCATTTATGGCTTTATCAAAAAAAATGTCATCATGGATTCCCATGCTGAGGATGTTTTATTCAGGACAGCCACCTGTCAATAACAGACTGTCATGACTCACCAACCTCAAATGTCAAACATTACCTCTTTTGTGAAGAGGGCCTCCAGCTCTTGCTCATCCAACACACCATCGCCATTTGTATCTAGGAGAGAAAAGCCAATTCAATCCATTTTCTTGAAAAACTGATTATGGTCTAACTGAGGACAAAAAGACTAACCGTGGAGCTTAAAGAAAGTTTTTGGATTGAACTCCTGTGGATCCAGCCCATCTGTCTCTTCCCAGACCTCCCGTAACTGATCCACACTACCCTGAATGGATGGTGAGAAAAGAATAAAAGAAGAAAGCTTTACTAATAGCATATGTGAAGTAAGCAGAAACAGATTCAACTTATCTCAGTCTCTTCTCTATCTATCCATACATCTCCCATTCTTCATTCCTCTCACCGGAGCGTTAACTTTCGGATGTTTCCGGTGCTTTTCCTTCAGCTCTTCGATTCGCTTCTCCTCCTTCTCCCTCTTCTCCTGGTCCAAACTCTTCAGGTACTCCCTCCTCTCATGTTCTTTCAGCATCTCGTACCGCTTAAACTCCTCATGGCGCTCTGCATCGTAATTCTCAAGATCTTTCGTGGCCTGACAAATAAGTGCAAAACAAATGTATATGATTCCATAGACAGTTAAGGTGAGCCCCCCCTCCATTTTAGGATTTTATTTGGGGGGGTTTATTACCGTATTGTTCCAAATATAAGACAAATATAAGTTTTTATAGTAAATAAATCTGAAAAAACAGTTTGTCTTCAATTCTAGAACAGTGGTTTTCAAACTGTGGGCCGTGGCCCACTAGGGTGCCTCAGTGACAATAATACAGTCTTTGTGTTTAAACTAAATTATGTATTATTCTGTTCTAATTTTATTGCTGGGTATTTCATTTTAGGTTTTAATTTATGTAATTTTTAAGGATTTTACTGTGAAATATTAATTTGAGGCGAATGGGTCTGAGCGTCAAGTAATGGGCATTACTGTGGCGATAAGCAGCTCCAGGTCTTTGGCCTCAAATGTGTTCTGATTGTGAGGATCCAGATGTTCAAACTGCTTCAGCAAAGAGGCGTGATCCATCTGAACACCTGCAATCACAATAAAATATTTCTGTGTACATAAGTGCAGGAGTCACAACAACAGAATCAACAGATTTTCTTGCTTATCAGCATCATTTGAGTAATACACAAACATACTCTGCACATTGTCGCTGTCCAATTTTGCCTTCAGCAACATCCTGAGACGCGAGACCTCCTGCCTCTTCAGCTCATCCAGTCGAGTCCTCACATGATGGCCCACCAAATCCAACTCCTTACTGAGGCGTCCGTTCTAAAAGACAGTATCGTTCCATTAAAGAATGCAGATGAAATTATCAAACTTCAAAGCGTAACACATTTTTAGCTATATTAGTATTTTCCCTATTCATTTTTTTCCAGAGGGATCTTAATAAATAAAATATATAGGTTTAAGCTATTAAGCTAAAATAAAATATGTAGAAAATATTAACCAACACAAGTTAGTTATAAGAGTACAGTGTACAACTAGTTTAAACTTTACTTCTACGGAAGCACATGATTATAACTCTGTGGAGAAGATGAATGGGCGTTTCACTGTTGTGCTCTACAGAGAGTTTGGTTTACCTTGATGTCTTCGGTGTTGGCCGTCTGGAGTTTTTCTCTGAAGTGAGGGTCTGTTTCCAACACCTCTATTACCTCTCTGAGGTAACGGTCATAGTACAGACCAGTGTCCTGAAACATACGCATCCAGAGAGTGCATGTAAATACTGAACTAAATGATAAGCGCACATGACATGCTCTTGATCTGAGACCAGTCTTACTGCATTCTCTTCTGTTTTTTCCGCCTGAGGGGGGTCCTGTTTGCGATCTATAGGCACTGTCCACACCACCAGACAGAGAGACAGAAGAATCAACCCTTTAACCCCCTCTGTCATCCTTGGATACATCCTTGAAAATGCACAGGTGTACCTTAATTAGACAGCCTTCACTTTCACCCTAAAGGAACACCTCGACATTGAAGAATCGTTAGATTATATTTTTGTTGCGAGAGCTGTCCCTTAAAGCGTAACGTAACATGTTTAAGTACACATGGATCATGACGAGAGAGAATAGCCGAAATAAAGGACGCCAGTTTGGCAGTTCTCGAAAACACACTGAATACGTTTGACAACAGATGCAACTTCTTAAAAAACAGCCGTCTGTACTGTAGTTTGGTCCTATTTAAGCTAGTCTATATATAAAAAACAAGAAGTTATCTTACCACTGGGTCAGATCCTGTTTCAGCGGTGAGTGAACCTATGATGACGCCAACAAATTACTCAGCTGCACTGCTGCTTAAAAAACTGCGGCTATGGATTATGACGCAATCCAAATGCGACACTTCTTGCGCGCAAAGGTGCAACGGTGTGCAAAACACAGGCAAACCCTACAGGCAAATCATTGATTAAAAAATGTCCACACATGATTTCGCCGTACCTGTTTGTATAGTAACACCGTTTGCTTTTTACAATTAAATCTATTTTTCTATACCATTAAGCCAGTTTACCAAAAAAGGGCAATTCAAACCTTTCGGAAAATTATTACATCATTGTAATGTAAGTATCGCGTAACAAATCAACTGTTACGTTTGTAAAACATAAAATAAACTAATAATAATGAGAAGAAAAGTTATTTTTCTTTTTTAAATATAATTTACTCATAATATTTGTATTATACTAACTAATAACAAACAATCGTATTACTATAATCGTGTTATTATGCTAGTAATTCTAAAAGAGCAAGGACCAAGATCTTGCACCATGTTCCTTTCTTCATCTTGCATGTTGGACTTTGAGAAATGCACCACAGTGTTGGCAAACATAGACACTTTATTTCAATTACTTTGAAAAATAGATACCTTTTTAATCCAACACTTTGATTACATACAGGCTGAAACACTGACAAACAAAATAAATTAAATATAAAAATGTGCACACAATAAATAATATGATAAATCAACAATAAAACGTAGAAACGTAATATAAAGTGAAAAGGATAAACCTGAAATACATAAAAAGTCAAAATTACAGTTATGGCAATAGACGTAATAAATATGGCACAAGTAAATCGTAATCCCTTAAACAAATAAATAATAAAAATCATTATAAATTAGATCACTTCAGAAGTTACAAAATATATAGGCTAAGCTAAACGTCACGTTGTGTTTAAATCAGTTTCACTGATAAATAGAAGTGAGACGCAATAAATAGGCTATGACTCATAAATGAACCCTGTATTAAAAGTCTATTTCTCTTAGGTCTGTGGGGGTGCTGGCTCTCTCATCTTCACTATCAGCATCTTTCTCCTCCCGTGCTCCGTTTCTCAGTCTCTCCCTGAGAGCTCCTTCTATCAGCTCAGTGCAGCACTGCAGCACCGCCTGTTGGCAGAAGCGCAGACAGTCAACACCAGTCACAGACATACCAACACAAGCAGAGGAGATCAATCTTTGCTCACCACATCAGTCTGACAGAGTGTGGCCAGGGCAGAGGTCATGACACTCAACTCTCCCGGACCGTTGGCCCTTAAACCCCGAAGGGCAGAGTTCAGTGCAGCCGCAGCAACCAGTGACGGAGGTGTTCCTAGAAAACGCGAGTCACACACACACATGGCAACAAGTGTATCGCTGTGGCGCCGCAGCGTTGCGAGAAAGTCTCCCGTACGCACGTCGCCATCCTTGAGTTCCCCGAGAGTGCGCAGGAAGTGTGGGATAAAGTCCTGAGGGGTCACTGCTGCCACATCCCATCGCAAAGTCGCCAGGACAACACGCTCCATTTCCTTTTGGAAAAAGCTGCATGAATATACTGACCTATCTCTCTCTTTATGTATAGTATTTATTTTATCATATTTTATTTTGTTGTTATATGACATTGTGCATAATATTTAGCCTTGTATTAGTGACTTTTGATTGTTTTTCTTTTTAAGTTTAAGTTTAAAATGGTGAAACACTCACCCGCAGATTTGATAAGAGAAAGTCATACTCTGCTGCTGCACAGAGGGTATCTGCACTAATTGTGTCACTTTCTGTCAGTTTTGAGGCCACCAGGATACACGCTGCAGCCAGACAGGATGGAGAGACGGGCAGAGATAGAGTGGCCGACAGATATTGATCCAACAGGGAGACAGCCAGAGGAAATACAGACTCATCACAGTCACACTCACAGCACACCTATTAAAGGAGGCATAGATGATTAAAACAACAACATAAAAAAAAAAAACCAGTCATAGCAAACAGGTCCCGAACTTGAAAAAACATGACTGTAGAACTTTGTCCCTGTCATTATTATTATATCATGACATGTATCATTCTGTTTTAATAAATAATTTCTTCTTAAGGGGATGAATCACACACACACAAAAATTATATCATCCCTTATGCATTTAGTTTCAAACCTGACTTTCTTGATTAGAAGATATTTCTAAAACTGTTGCAGGGTTTTTT
>JAOTRC010000001.1:15711514-15727836 GCA_027497675.1 Cyprinella lutrensis | reverse complement strand
AAACCATTTTAAATAGTTTAGAGAGCTTCATAAAACCCCAAATCTACCTTCATGTTCCACTTGGCCAGTGTTTCACAAGTGTTTTAATATGATTGTTTTCATTATAAATGCTTTATTTTAATTCTACATTTTTGGTAAATTATTGGCTTTTTACTCAACCCATACCACAATTTGCAAAACCCTGGAGCTTCTGACCCTTTTTGTACCCTTCTTGTGAAAAGTGCTTACAATATAAAATGACTAGTATTAAAAACACACTTAGTAAAAAAAAAAAAAAAACGACCAGACGAGTTCTTGACTCAATATTAAAGAACCCCTTATGCCAAAAAGGTTTTATATAAGGAGAAATATCTTAAATGATTGCATAATGCTTTCATGTTTAACAGTTTTAACATGAATGAAAACTAAATCCATAAAATGATCCCATGAACCCCTAAACGTTCAATATATGAAGTGTCTGACAGAACCCTTTTAAGGCTCTACAGAACCTTTTCTAGTGTTTTAAGAACTGGATGTTGGTATTTAGCATGCAACTACCTCCATGGTCCACTTGGCCAATTCCTCTCTGCGCTGTGGTTCTCTCTGGATGAGAGAGGTGTAGAGAGGAGACGGCAGGTATCTCTCCTCTGACTGCAGAAGTCTCTGAATAACCCTCAGCCCGGAGGCGCTGGGGTCCCATGGGGCTCGGACTGAAGATTGAGTCCTGTCCTGGCCCTCTTCCTCCTCACACCACAGAGACACCGACATCACTCCTGCCAACAGTTGTGATCCAATACTGAAGTTGTCCAAAGTGTGTCTCACCAGTCTTGGTCTTGAGTAGTAGTGTAAGTGGCAACTTCCTTGTGCTTTTTAAAGTGCTTAATGTGTGCTGGTGAGTGTCTGTTTCTCACGTTGTTCTCAGCCGCTTTCTCTCTTCGGTCTGCTTATATATCCCTTGAGTGAAAGGGAGACTGGTGATGAATAAAGTGAAGAATAAAAGAGGGGTGTGTAAAATGAGTGGAGTAAAAAATTACACGACCACAATGCTGGCTGAGCAACAATGGCATCAACAGGTGGAGAGAGAGAGGGAGAGAGAGAGAGAGAGAGAGGGAGTCACCCAGGGGACACGGCAACAGCTTGTCACCGTCAGTGAGCGAAGAA
Organism: Cyprinella lutrensis; assembly: GCA_027497675.1. Lineage (NCBI taxonomy): Eukaryota > Metazoa > Chordata > Actinopteri > Cypriniformes > Leuciscidae > Cyprinella > Cyprinella lutrensis. Next base: position 15,726,696 of record JAOTRC010000001.1, on the reverse strand, counting down.
AAGAGAGAGAGGGGAGAGAGAAAGAGGTCATCACCATGCTGTGACAATGGGAATGAATAACAATAGGACGTGATGTTGGTGACAGTGAAGGGTATCAGATAAAGATAACATTTACACATTTATATAGCAAATAAAGATAAGCAGTAATTCATGAACTTTGGTGTGTTTGACTCTTAAAACCTCCTGCTAGTTGTTGAAGGTCATGGATTTTAAAGAAATCTCAAGCGACAAATATGGTTAAGCGTCTCATAACTTTAGCATTAGAGGCACAATATATTGTTAAATAATATAATAATAAAAAATCTTAAATTTATGGAAAATATTCGTTTAGCAACTACAAACCACCTTAAAGTATTTTTTGTAACATTTTTTATAACATTATTAGCTTATATTACTAAAAATAGTAGGCTATATTGGTAACAGGGTTAAAACTTTGCAAACAACAAGTTAATAGAAAAAATAACTCATAATATTAATAGGATTCCAAAACTTTTTTTTACCCATTTGGCCTAAAATATTTACTAAATAAGATTTTCATTTAATATTTTAATAATTTAACAACACATACGCATGTTCATGGTTCTCAGATGCTGGTCACATGACAAAAGAGGAAAAAGCTAAATATTTCAGATTCTGTATGTAACCGCACATTTACTTGATTTAATTAATTATTAACTTTACATGAACTCATGAACCCCCACGGGTTCGCAAACCTCAATTTGGGAAACTCTGGTTTAAGAGTTTCAGGCCCTCTATTTGTCAGAAGTGCCTCACATATAAAATTACTGACATTATAAACATAATGTTCAGTTTTTAGCTCTGGATTTTGGTATCATGCAGAGACTTACTTTGTCCTTGTCTAGAATATGTAATGAAGCCTCAAAACTGAAGAAACTGAGAACCCAGAACACCTGATTTCCAAGGTCTGAAATGACATCAGGCTCAGAGCAGATGGAGAAGCTTTTTGAAATCTGATACAGGAGTGCAAGACAGAGACTGAGACTGATGGCTAGAACTGGAGAGTGTGCAACTTTTGTTTTCGTCTCACTGAAGTCACACTTACTCACGTGCCACCTAATCACCCTGTCACCCCCCTGTTTTCTGTGGAATCTCATTGTCAAAGCAACTAGTCTCCCATTATGTTTCCCCATCTCACACAGCACATACACACGGCCCCTCCCTGAGCCTGTGGCAATCTGGTGTCCTGTTTAAAGAGCGGTGAGTCCTCATGGGAGGGTTGGGCGAGGTATGTGCAACAGACAGTGGAGCCGGCAGGTCAATGAGCCGTATTGTCTCTCTTTACAAATCACTGTCAGACACCAGCGCCTGGCCTTCTGCTCCCACTCACTCACACACACTTCACACGCTCACACTCCACTCTGGATGGCCCTCGCAGCCACAGAAGGACACGTTTAAGTGGACAGGATTTGTCATCGTGTCTACAGGTGGCTGAATATTTCAAATGGCAAAAGTTGAGGTTTTCTAAACAAGAGGAATACATGAGCCTGGTCAAATGAACTTTAAAAACTTGACTTATTTTGGCTCTTTTATAAAGTCGAAAGGTCACTTCTCAAGAACATATTCATCTCTACCTTCATTTGTGGACAGAACAATGTGAAAACTTCAGTAAAACTCACTCAGTCCAATGACACTGGCCAAACTGGCACAATCACACAACAATAACCCTCTGAAAAACCGATGAAGTTCTCAAATGTACAAAGAGTGACTTCACTTAGACCCATAGAGCTGCTTGAACTGCTTTAGTCATTGAAAACTAACTAGAGCTTAACTCAGAGCGGATTGAGTTTGAATGAGGCACTCCTCTTTTTTTCTGTTCACCATAAAGCAAGGTCATGCCGGCCGTAAAAGGGACAAGATGAGTCTCGGGAGTAAAAGTGCGTTTGTGTACGAGACAAAGAAGGGTGGCAGATCCACCTGTTTAAGTGCCATGTTAAATTCATATGTTGCAGCTGTATTCAAGCAAACACAGTGGGAAAATGGAGGGAGGGCGAGAGAGAGACAGACAGAGAAAAGAAGAGGACGACCGGCAGAAAGAGCAGAGAGCAGGACGGCGAGAAGGAGGCGTGGTTCTCCACCCCTCATTTTCCAGCTCATTTGGTAGGACAGTGGGCAACAGTGACCCCATTTACCCTGATCTTTTAACCCCAGTCAGACACCTGCTGATGGAGTGTGTGAATGTGTTTGTTTGTGGGACGACGGCACTGGTGGTGAGCCATGCCATTCTGTGCCAGACATAAATTAACTGGTTTAAGAAAACATATGCTGAAAGATTTTCTGGTTCTTTAATTCACTGTTTTACTTTTTTTTTGGTTTACCAACTAAACAAAATAAGTGAATTCTTGTATCAATAAATTCTAAATACAAGCGCAATAAGTTCTTACCTCTCAGTTCATTTCTCTCTCAAGGCTTTTCTTTAACTGGATGATCTGTTGTAATCCTCCAAATAATGAAGTGTGACCTATCCATTTATTCAGGTGAGAATCTGGGAGAGAGAGGTGGGTAAAAAGGGGTCATAAACATCAGTATTAGGATAAATAATAATAAATATTTTAAATAAATGTAATAAATTTAGTTGAAGTTGACTTTCCTCCCATTTATTTATAAGAATAAAAAATACAATTTCCAAGAGACTTTTTTTATCTGTATAATGTAATGCTAACTTTTAAAATAAAATATATTAAATATTACAGAGGAAGCAGTTTATTATGGGATTAAGATAACAATAAAAAGATCAAAAAAATATTTAAATGAATTAAAAGAAATATTTGTCTATCTATGGTATGTTTTTTTTGTTTTTTTGAATGTATTTCTTTATTACATTTACATTCAGTCATTTGGCAGACGCCTTTGTCTAAATCGATTTGCAAATGAGGATTAAAGCAAGCGAGTCATCGTGAAAAGACAAAAATAACGCAAGAAGTGCTCAAAATACAAAGTTCAGGCATTGCTCAGAGTAGCAACCAGACAAGGGAGGATTATAGGAAAAAGGATTAAAGGATTACATTTCTTAATAGAAATAAATATGTATATGACATTTGTCGGAATGAACATTTACACTCACCTAAAGAATTATTCACCATAATGTGTTTCACCCTCTTTCGCCTTCAGAACTGCCTTAATTCTTCATGGCATTGATTCAACCAGGTGCTGAAAGCATTCTTTAGAAATGTTGGCCCATATTGATAGGATAGCATCTTGCGGTTGATGGAGATTTGTGGGATGCACATCGAGGGCACGAAGCTCCCATTCCCCCACATCCAAAAGATGCTCTATTGGGTTGAGATCTGATGACTGTGGGGGTCATTTGAGTACAGTCAACTCATTGTCAAGAAATGAATTTGAAATGATTTGACCTTTGTGAGATGATGCATTATCTTGCTGGAAGAAGCCATCAGAGGATGGGTACATGGTGGCCATAAAGGGATGGACATGGTTCAGAAACAATGCTCAGGTAGGCCGTGGCATTTAAATGAAGCCCAATTGGCACTAAGGGGCCTAAAGTGTGCCAAGAAAACATCCCGCACACCATTACACCAGCACCAGCAGCCTGCACAGTGGTAACACGGCATGATGGATCCATGTTCTCATTCTGTTTATGTCAAATTCTGACTCTACCATCTGAATGTCTCAACAGAAGTCGAGACTCATCAGACCAGGCAATATTTTTCCAGTTTTCAACTGTCCAATTTTGGTGAGCTCTTGTGAATTGTATTAACAATTTATTTAAATTAACAATTTATTTAATTTATAGTTTTAACAAGAAAGCTATTTGGCTAAAAAAAAGTTTTATATAGAGCCAATATAATGGGGCAAGGAATAAGAATAAAGTGGGCATTTGGCAAAGAACAAAACTTCAAAGTCAAGATGTCATGAACTCAATCTCAATGCTTTATTTTATTTTATAGATTCTTTAGCTGTATGAAAATGGGTAATATTAAAATCTAACATGACAGCCTTTGCTACACTGCATGCAAAATGGTAGTGCAAAGCATTCTCTTCTGTCACTGGGTGTAACAGTAAAGGGAAAAGTGAGTGAGGGAGACAAAAAAAACATTAAAAGAAAGGAAAAAATATACATTATCATACAACACATAAGGAATAACATGGAATTCAGGACTACAAGTAGTGGATCAAACAATTAGATAATATCTAATGCTCATAAATGCATAAAATATTAACAGATAAAATATGAGCTGCGACTATAATAGGCACACTATAAGCAGGGTTCTCTGTTCTCTGACTCTGTCTATAATGCCCAAAGTCATTCACACATCACTCTGAACAGCATGTCGAAAATACTCAGCCCTTCTTAGGAAAGTACAGTTTGAAACAGTCAGCTGATCTCATTTTTATTAGGTTTCTGCAGATCTAAATTTCAGTCTCTGAATTACATTCACCATATTTTATAAAACACAATCATCATTTTTGGAATATTCATCATTATATTTCAGCTAAAATCATCTGTTCCCCTTCTGCCGATCCACTTACGGAATTAGGGGTACGTAGGAGGAGGTCGCTGTGGTGTCTGCCCGTTAAACGGCTGGCAGGAAGTGGCTCCTCTGGCCTCTGAATGAGTGACAAGGGTGTCCGTCTCTCTGGGCTCTGAGTCGGGACTCTCTTCTGCTGAGCTTGATGGGACACGCAGCCCAATAACTTCTTGCACCTTTGAAGGCAGCTCCTGAGATAGAAACAGTTAGTAAGCACTATGTAGCATGCATGACAATGGTTATTTTTCATAGCAGTCATATCTGTGCCATCTCACCTTGCAGTGTGCCAGCTGCAAATAAATAGCCTCAGCTCCACAGAGTATTGACTGCAGATTTAGCTTCATGGTCAGCTCATTGATGTGCTGTAAACACACATACACACACATTTACAATAAAACAACTTACTCTATATGTCATTTTCTTGATTCTGCTGTACATCTCAACAGGCTAAAATGCTTTCATACACACCTTAAGTATAGAATTAAAATCGTGATTTGAACCAATCAGCTCCCCTTTTTGTGACTCGAGAATGGAGCAGGCCATAAGTAAGTGGAAGTTTTCACAAGGCAGACGAGTCCACAGGACCTGCAAAACACAGGAAGCGGTCTCATTATTATTAACTGAAACTATAGAGTGCTGCAGTGATGACCAACGCTGCCTGTACTCTGCATAGCATGAAACGTGATGACGTATGATGTCTGCGTGAACAGGGTGCGTGAGGGAATGTAAAAAATGAACTTTGATAGGCAAATAGGTATTTTTTTCATTTCAGACCGAATATAATAACTGGATTTACATCTTATGGTGCCACACCTTCCATAGATGGCATCTATTTATAAAAATACATTTAAACCATCTAACATAACAATTAGTTATCCTCCTCAGGATATGAGGAGACTTTCAACCAGCATAATAAAAAATATTTCTGTAGAGAATCACCGATTGCACCTTTAAAAAAGATCAATTTTACCCTAATTTAACATTAATGCGTTGTTTTTTGTGCATAAAAATATTTATTGTGTAACATACACCTCAATAGAAAAACACCTTTATACCATTAATATTACTATTTTTTATGTCAGTTACTACATAATTCATAAAAATACACTTCATCTTACCTCCCAAAGACTCAAGATGTCTTCAAAAGAGAATTCTCTCTTAAACCAAATCAGTAACCATCGGAAACAGAAACAAAGTGAACCACTGTCCTGAGAGTCTGGGAGAGAAAACCACAACAAATATTAAACAGATCATGCCACCACAAATTCACCCCTCCAAAAGATAATAATAATAATTACATATATATTTGATCACATTCATAGAGAATGTGTGTTTGTATTTACCCAGGTAGTCACACAGCTCTGGATCGAGTGCCCTCAGTAGGAGGCTGAGCTGAAGGAGCTGCTGTTTCATGGCCTCCTGAGACTCTTCAAAGTTTTGGTGCTGAAGTCAGAGAAAGACTTAATGCATGAATTGAATAACACACAAATGAAAAACAAAAGTGTTTACTGACCAGTAGATCCATGAAGCCTGTCAAACACCAGAAGGACTCCACCTCATTCTGGGTCACAAAGAGGAGAGGAGACAGGAGGTCGCTCATCCCCTGGACATAACCTACAGGGCAGAGAGAGAGAGAGGGATGAAGTGAGATAGCAGCATCCTCTAGTGGTCGGTAGGTGGAATTAAAATGACATAAGTGAATTGCACATACCCAGATCAAAGTTATACATGCAGTATGTCATCAGTACATCATTGAGCAGAGCAAGCCCAGGGTTCTCGTTCCCAGAAAAGAAGGAATTCTGTCTGTCTGTTCGATTCACATCCCGTTCTGTCATATCAGAGAGTAGGAGAAAATCAGTTGTAGAAAGTCACCAGTTGGACTTGCTGTAAGACTTCTGACATAGCTGAACGTACCTATGAGGCTACGGTATCCTCGGAAGAGAGAGTTCCTCATCTCCTGCTCTTCACTAACTGATTTCCACTGAACCTTCATCCTGAAATATTCGTCCCTGAAAAGGAAAGGAACGAGTGGAATCATCTCATAAAAGTTGATGGAATAATTTACAATGATTTTTAGAGGTGTTCATAGATTTGAGTTCAAAGTGCTCAAAATATGCATATACACCATTGTTCAAATGATTGGGGTTAGTAAGGATTTTATTTTAAAAGAAATTGATACTTTTATTAAGCAAAGATGCATTAAACTGATCAAAATTGAGTGCAGACATTCATAATGTTACAAAAAAATCAAATAAATGTTTGTTTAAAAAAATAAATAAATCAGTTTCCACAAAAATATTAAGCAGAAAGAAATGTTTCTTCAGAAGCAAATCAGCATATTAGAAATATCTTCTGAAAGATCATGTGACTCTGAAGACTGGCGTAATGATGCTGAAAATTAATCTGTGAAAATTATATATACTGAAATATTAAAATAGTTCAATTGTTCAAGTGTGCAATAAGCACAGCCTTTTTTTTTTTAAACATTTTTAAGAAATCTTTTGAGCTGCAGTGTGCATATCCTGTGCTAAGCTTAGGTCTAAAGTGATCATGAGAATACTAAAGAAAAAGGACACAGGAAACCACAACAGCTGCAAATAGCTCACGCTAGGTTGAGAGAACAAATACAGTATGTAAATTTGGACATCTTTGTGGTTTGAGACAAAAAAACAAAACATGTTCGGCTTACGTTTTGACCCTAAGGATGTCCTCTCTCTCTGTGCTTGTGCTGTTCCACGGGTAGAACCCCAGTAAGAACTTCCATACCTCCTTCCGCAGAGATGGAACAACGCCCTAGAAGAAGCAGAAAAGTTTTTATTTAATGGAAACCCCATTGGTCTGTGGCATGTAAGGAGGATTAAGAAAAGATCAGTGAGTCATAGACACACCCCTCTAAACACCAACTCCTTGACCCTCTGAGGATCTGTGACACGGCCCTCTGGATCCAAAAACTGATCCCAATCATCCAACGGCTTTCCTCTTTTGACTTCTGGTCTGGGGCCAAGCTCCGCTCCCTGATGGAATATTTTTGTTTATTTCCCTATGTTTACACACTAAATCAACATAAATAGATAGACAGCCAGAATCCACTGAGACTCACGCAGGTAATGAGCTCAAAGCCTGGCTCCTCATCAGCTGGATGTGGGAAATGGGTGTCCTGAGGTGAGCGGTTACTGTGAGGCGACTCTGGATGTCTAAGTGTTCCCCGGAAGAAGTTAGTCACTTTGGAGAAGCCCCCAAATGTGGTCGCGTAAGGGTCCTGTATGAACCTCTGCAGAAACAACCAATCAGATGGCATGTTTACAGGCCCGTGCTTATGGCTTTAGCCACACTAAAAACACAATAAATATGACTTACAGACACAAGGTCTGCACTGGTATCATCAAACAGGTGCAGCTCATCAAACGACTGAGACAGGGCCCCGGAGTCATGTGGGTATGCCAGGAAGAGCCTACCATCCATCGGGGACCTTAGAGCAGAATGTGTCACATGAGTATGTAAATAGATAAAAATGTAAAAGGGTTGTTTGGAAAAAGATATATTAGCAAGGCACTCACGGGGCCAGTCTGATGTAACGCTGCATGGCTTTTAGCAGCTCTCTAGTGCCCCCTCGACGGAAATGCAGGGGTGGGAGTGGATCGCCCCCTCTGCTGGTCAGCACCAAGAAGTTTCTTCCCAGAGAGAAGCGAGCCCTCCGAAGGGAGTACAGCTCTGACAGAGGCAGAGAGAATGAGCCCCACTGACCTGCCAAAAGATGGAGGACATCGACTTTTAAAAGCCTGTTTATAATGCAAGTGTACATCAACGGACAAGTACCAGTTCAGTACCCGTTTCTCTGACCGGTGGAAGTTCCTGCCGTCTGTTCGGCTTGACTCTACTGATGACAGCCCAGTCTGGCTCATAGCCTGGGTCAAACTTAGTTTCCTCTTCCCCTCCTTCACCATCCTTTCAAGAAACAGAATGTAATGAGAGATTAAGAGAGAGACAGAGGTTTACATGGCATAGAATACCATTGAAAAGTTTTGGGTTGGTAAGATTTTTCCATGTTTTAGAGAGAAGTGTCTTATGCTCACCATGGCTGCATTTTTTTATTCATAATACTGTAAATGAACAGTAATACTGTGAAATATTACAACTTAAAGGAGTAGTTTTTTAACTTTAAAAAAAAAAAGTTTTGCTGATAATTTACCCACCCCCATGTCATCCAAGATGTCCACCTCTTTCTTTCTTCGGTCGAAAAGAAATTAAGGTTTTTGATGGAAAAAAAACTTAATTTCCCGCTCTGCTTTTTCCGTAAATACTCGGTACAGCCTATCTTTCTTTTATAAATATAATAAAACTAAAGACTTTTGGAGATATGATGGAGGCAATAATAATCAAGGTACTCAAGATTAATATGAGACTGACTGAAACTGAGTGTTCCCCCCCCTTAAACATGAAGTTTAATATTGACCTTATTACCCAATACTGACCAATATTGACTGCTCAGTGCATGTAAGTTATCTTTGAAGAGTAAACAGGCACTGCATCTGAAATCGAAGACTTCCCTGCTATATAATATGTGAAAAACTTCTGCCAACAGAGTAGTATGTCCAAATGCATCATATTAAAAAAAAGGTAGGACAAACTGGCCTACTACTTTCGGCGAGATTCTGAAAGAGTGCATTCGATAGATACTTTAATATCCCATGAGGCCACAGGAAAGGATTTAAGAATGGAAGCGAAGCAATGATGCAGTTGATGCTGGTAGGTCAGGTGACAGTAACATGGCAGATGTGGTACGTCCAAATTTCATACATACTACCCATATTAATATTATAGACCATACTTTTTAACAGTCGCCAAGTTCAAATTGATATGTAGTACCTACTCAGACAGTATGAGATTTCCGACACTGAGAGAGTGTTCCTGTGCTTGAGGAACACCTACATCCTCCTCTAGTCCTTCCTTTACAAACCTTTTTGGTGTAGAAGACAGCCGGAGCATTTCTCCCATCATCCTCAACAGGACTCCATTCTAGTGCCGGCTCACCATCCTGTAAGAGTTTAACCGTCACAACAGCCTTTAAATACTCTCAGGTTTTGAAAATGTAGTTAAAGACAAAAGTATGTATTAATATATAACAACATTAAAAATATATTATATTATAATAAATATAAACATAATAAGCGTTTAATAATAACATTTGATAATCTTGACACTGTCTGTTGGTCATACCCGCTCAACTATCCGGATAAAGCCAGGAATGGTTGTGTCCTGATTGCTCCTCTTGGCATTGGTGTGGAGGTAAACTCCCTCCTTCTCAAAGATCAGCTGATGAATGACATAATAAAATCACACGTTTACAGTAGGAATGCCAACAAAAGCAATAGATAGAAACAAGATGTTAAGATACAATCCTACACTTTTGATCATATCAACAGGACTAAACAGATTTAAATAATTTAAATGGTTGGCTCCATTATAGAGAGAGTACATTCCCAAATATACTTTACTGGATTGGTAAGTCAGCGTGTTACAAATTATTTATTTCAGAAGTCAGATCAGCAACAGATAATAATCACAGGGAGAAAGCGTTATGGTCAGCTAACTTATCGACAAGAATATTGCTTTTCGCTATGAGCATATCTCTTCAGATAACTGGTTTAACCAGTAACGTCGTTCAAAACATTTGCCTTGCTGAACGTGTTACCCAATGAGCGAAAGTGGTAGCATTTGAAATCAGTCCATCATAAAGACATGACAGTGACTAAACCTTAAAGCTTGAACAGCGTCAGTAAGTCACCAGACAGAGCTATCGCTAACTAGCTCCAGTTGTGGAAAACTGTCTTATCCAGTGACAATAGATGCGTGAAAAGGTAAACTCAGTATATATCGTTTTGGGTAGTTTAATGTCACATGTGACATCGTCGATCTAAACTTGAGGTTATTGACAAACACTATCACTACTCACCTTGTGACTCTCTTGCTTCGCCTCCATTCCTCCTCCCCTGTGTGTTCAAGTAGATTGACCAAAACAATCGCACTTCCGTTTTTTTTCTATATGACACCGCCCACCTCATCATCAGCCAATCAGAGACTCAGAAATCATGACGTATCTTTGGCACTGCAGTAAGAACCACTTGTTTATTTGTGCGATGTGATTGTATTTAATTTTTTATTTAAAAATGGCGGCCTTAATTTTCTAGATTTATAAATCTAGATAAATAATACCCATATATTTATTTTTGAAAAAAAAATATTTGTGGAATTCTATTACTGGTTTTATTTTTGGCCTTTCCTCTTTACCAGTGTGTATTTTTTCTATGTACACTTCTGAAATGCACTTTCTGTAAAGCTGCTTTGAAACATTATGCACTGTGTAAAAGCACTCTACAAATTTTTCTCTTCAGAGAAAAACTCTTCAGAGTATTTTTCTAATTTACTGCAGTGAACATGTAGAATCTGTATCAATAACAGTACATTAGCCGAGCTCTAGCGTGATTGACTGATGTAACATAAACGTTGCTAAAACAAACCTTGCACCATGCGTGGCCAGAAAAATTGCGGCACATTAAATATTTCCTAGATAGTTTGTCCACATGGGAAATACAATGTGTGGCGAGAGTGTGTGTCAAAAGACTGAAATGAGTGTCACGCTCAATGCTTGACAGTGTAAAAAAATGATTTCACACTCCACACATTTAGGGGGTCAAGCTTGGACAAGGTAGTCCAAGCTTGAAGTCAAAGAGGCACTGCCCCATCAATTCTCTTTGGTGGGAACTGCAAGATGATTGTGCCACTATGCACTTTAAACTAGTAGCCTAGGCTAAACCTAGTTTGAGCCAAAAGCATTATTACACATTTAGTCAAGTAAATCATTATACATCATTCATTATCAGCTTCAATCAATGTCACACCTGTCCTGCTCTCTTTTTTGTGCTTTCTGCACGTTACCTCTGCAAATGTGACCATTGACTGTAGCTCTTGACGCATGATGTCGCTCCGAATGTTGCCATGTCCACTCATAACCCGTATTCTGGGGCTTGTTCTTTGCGCTTTCAGATGAATGAGCAGTAGAGGATTGCGTTTGGGGGGGGCTTATTCCCAGAAGGTCAGTCGAAAAGTCTAGGGAGAAATACCGTTAAAAATGTAACAATGAATACAATTTTAAAAATGAAGATGAATAAATAATAAGTAAATAGTTTAAATAATACATATATAGTAGGCCTAGTGAGTAAAAAAAAAAATAATGTCATTGTCATATAATAGAAACTCCTGCCTTTTATGTTTTCTATGCTCATTGACAAAAAAAGAACGCATGGAAAAATAAATAGGTCGCTTATTTGGTGCATGTTTTTCAGAGCATTTCTTTGTTTCTCATGCGCAATCTGGCAACGCAGTTCTGCTCCTACTGTAAACAGCGCTGTGCGCGTCGCTGCACTGGAGTCTAGGGGAGAGAGAGAGACAGGCACAGGGGTAATACAGGCTCCGAACAAAGAGGGCTGAATAAAGTTGGAAGCAAAAGACGATTGTGACAGAGGCTGGAGGATATTAAGGGGGTAAGTCAACTAATTGCATTCCTTTCCTCGAAGCAACCCGATTGATTATGCACAACGTTTAAATCGATTTTTAGCTGCATTGCTAACGCTGGAACGCACTGGCCTGTCTGTGTATTTCACTTGGCCACTTACCAGTGAACTAATCAACAAGCTCAACATCAGATAATGTCGTAAAGCAAATACCCCGCTGTTTAGCCGTAGATTTTGGCACTTACATATTAAAGCTGACCGTGACAAACAAACAAAACAAACGAAAGCAGCAGAAATGACAGTTGGCTGTACGTCATGTTGTCCAGAAAATGCGAGAGACAGACAAGTCCGATGCACAACAGGCCTCGAAAATGATTTTTAACGTTTCACAAAGACAGATCCTCGTTTAAACGAGAAAGTCCCAAATAGACGTGTACGTGTGCTACATGTGCGAGTGAATGGACGCGTATACCTTTAAAGTGAGTGGGGGGGAGGTTGTGGCACAGCATTTGATTCGAATTCAAAATAAGCCAATTCGAAATAAAAATGCATGTCTATTTTGCCTAAATAAGCATAATTATATATTTTTATTGCATGTTTCATTAATGCATATTATATTTTTCCTTTCCTAGGTAACATCAGCAAGTGGTGGTGTTCTCCCATCTCTCCCCTAGTTCTCTCATGCTCACAGACACAGTCACCCATTTCAAACGTGCCTCTTCTAACTGTCCCGTTTGCATCAACTAAACCAAATTCTCATTACCAAAGAGTTGTTACCACAAAAACACATTTCACAAACACACACACACACCAGCATATCAGCATTCCAAAACAACGAATTCCAAAAACCTTTCAATAAAGCCATAGGTAGTTGTATAAACGCATCATGGCCTCTGTCACCAAATCCTCTCACCCCGAGATCCCTGATAATCACAAGGAGAGCTGGCTGGTGCTGCTTGCTGCCGCTGAGGCTTACAGCCAGACGTCCGGTTGTGATTTGGCTATTTTGACCGCCTATAAAAAGTTCCGTCCCTCCGGGATCGAAGTGGAAGGAATGAGGAATAACGACGGGGGAGGATCTTCGGGAAGCAGAAAGTTTGATTATGCCTATCACGTTTGGGGACAAGGGGCACTGGCTGAGTCGTCACGGCGATACATGGATGACATCGCCGTTCTGCACTCCACCACTGTCCTGACGGCACAGAGACACAAACGTCTGAATACAGTGGAGGGAGGAGCCAAACTGGGCTTGGATGTGCCATCTGACAGGCTGGTGAGTGGTGATTTGTTACTGCTGGGGGAGAGGGGACACCTTGATCGCAACACCTCATGACTTTCTGTCTTCTTTCCAAAGAGCTTGACTGGAGATGGAGTCGGGACAGTTAGTCCCAACATGAGGCTCTATTCTCAGAGCTACCCGTCCATCTACACCTCGGCTGCTCCCATTGGCCAGCCAGGTGGTCAGCATGGAGAGCGTGAAAGGGAGAAAGCGGCGATGGAGGAACGTGAGAAGGCAAGAGAGAGGACAGAAACTGTGGACTTAGAGGAAGAGGAGGAAGATGATGATGATGAAGATGAGGAGGAAGAAGAAGAAGATTTGGATGGAAGGAGACGTAACCTGAATGAATCGGCAGGTAAGTTCACCTGTTGATGAGATGGTGTTTCTCACCTTTAGGTCAGTTGTGAATTCAAATTCAACTCTATTCCTCAGGTGTCTTCTCCATGGATGAGGATTCTCTGTCCCGGGACTGTGAGCCCTTCTTTGAGTCTGATGGGGAGGAGGAGAGCACTGATGGTGAAATATTATTATTATTTATTTTTTGGGGATATACCAAATTCTGACAAAAGCGAAAATAACTTAATGGCACATTTTGACATGTTTTAGACATTACAGCATTATGATGTGCATAATTAAATATAGATTTGTTATTTAATTATTATTATTTTTTAAATATTAACTTAAAGTGGGTGTTAGAAGGTCATCTAAATATAAAGATAGAGGAAATGAGCATACACAAAAATATCTTTCTTTCATACAGGAACTACTGTTCAAAAGTTTGGCGTCAGCACTTTTGTTGTAAAAAAAAAAATTATTTCGCAAGGACATGTTCAATTGATCAAAAGTGACAGACATTTATAATGTTTGTTACAGAAAATTTCCCCTTCAAAAAAATATTTTGTTTTTATCTTTTTATTCATCGAATCCTGAATACAAATGTATCACAGTTTCCACACAAAAAATATTGAGCATCACAACTGTTTTCAACATTAAATACGAACAAGAAAAGTTTTTTTAAGCAGCAAATCTGCATTTTGTAATGATTTCTGAAGGATCATGTGACATTGAAGATGATTTCAGATGCTGAAAATTCAGCTTCACCATCACATGAATAAATTACTTTTAAAAAAATATTAAAATAGAAAACAGTTATAGCAATTGTATTATTTCACAATTTAACTGTATTTTTGATCAAATAAATGCAGTCTTGTGCATAGGAGACTTATCTCTAATATTGGCTATGTATTCATAGCTTAAAATTCTTATTCTTTGATCACGAGCGATTGGTAATATCATTGAAAGTATGGAAACCCTGTGTGAGAAACTGTGAGTAAATATAATGACTCCATGGTTTAAGTGCTGTTCAAAGGGATCATTATCTGGAACATAAATGTGTTTTTATTGCTGTTCATGTATTTATATCTGTTTTTATTGCCGTCAGGCTCTCTGAGTGAAGAAGCCCCTCCCCCTCCCCGTGGCTTGGCAATGGGTCACCTGGCATCTCGCTCGTCTAACCCCATGGCAATGGCTCGTTCACTGCCTGTGTCTGTACCTGTGTGGGGCTACAGGAATAACCATGCACATCAGGGTGACTCCCATAGTGGAGAACGGGTCAGTTATACAGCGCTTCATGCATGCCCTCATCGTTAAAATAGTCCAAGTGCTCAACCTTAAAGGAGTAGTTCACTTTTGAAAAAACTTTTGCTGATAATTTACTCACCCCCATGCCATCCAAGATGTCCATGTCTTTCAAGATGTCATGACATGGCTTTTGATTCTGTACTTTCCGGAATCGACCTTTTAATTCCTTTTTTCTTTTGTAAACGGCATTTGAGTTAGTTTGCACGTTCAACCTATGCGTTCAACTTACTGACTCTGTACTTC
>JAOTRC010000001.1:15682024-15692917 GCA_027497675.1 Cyprinella lutrensis | reverse complement strand
ACAGTATATGTACACATACATATACACACAAAACAAATATTTATATAGGTACCCTATATATACATACATGTACATACATGCACACAATATATTTTTTATCAAACTAAATATAATTATACCATAACCACAAATATAGACTTTGTTTACTAGGGCTTTTCCTCTGGCAACTTAATTTTCTTATGCCCTCATTTGCTGGGTTTTTAATTTTTTTTTTATTAAGTGACTTGTACATTTGATTTTAGATTCTATGCGTCACTTTTTTTTCTATTGACCTCCCTCCATTTATATCTTTGTGAAAATTGAGGTACATAAATATGTTATTTAAAGCAATGTTTTACTTACATTAAGCACAAGTTTTACTTACTTACACCAGATTGTTAAAAATATCAAGCAACATCCAGCATTTGAAGAAAGTTACAGTTCTTAGCTTAATTAAGGCAGAAAGACAGATAAGCCTGTATAGAAAATAGTACACTGATATAGGTAAGGTAATGAGAGCCGCCCTTACCTGTGTTCTTTGCTTCAGGCATGATTCCGTTGGTGCTTGGGGTACTACTGGGCATTGCAGGGTTGGATGAGCGTCTGTTTTGACTCCGAGTCTCTCAGTCTCTGGGTTCCCTTCTTATTCACTCCTGAAAAAGGGGGGAGGAAAAGACTGCCTATGGGGAGGGGGTCTGTAGGTGGTTGAGGTGGTGAACACGAGGTTGATCCTGTCACTTAAACCCTGTGAAGTTCACGTGTACCATTAAATGAGCCAATAAAAGGATATAGTACAGCACACATACGCACAATTATGTATATGAAGCAAATCTTATGACAAAAAAGCAAAAAAAAAATCCAAGAAAATAGCATGGTATTTTATTTCACTGAAAGAGTTTTGTCCAAAAGGTGTTTTAAATTTTTTTTGTTTATACAAAGAGAAGAAAGAATAGGTTTCCTGACCCCATCGTTCAGCAGGGCGTCTGTCACACGCAACCCGAACATTATTCGGTTGACCTTTTTTATGTTGTGGGAAATGTTATGTATCCACAGCAACTTTGCCAATACTGAGATGCAAAATGGACCTGCAGGGTATCATAAGAAGCTGAAGATTTAGAATGATCAAACACCTCAAAGCAATGTGAAATCATGATTTACTAATATTTCTGACACTTGGCTGCAGAATCTCATTTAAGGCCTCCAAAAATGATATCAATTAATGGAACAAAAGGATTGTAAAAACAACAAATATGTACTAATCCGAGGTGGATCCACCGAACCGTATTACAGCACATTATCCCTTTGTAATGAGACATTTCTTTATCTCCAACTTTAATGCTTGAAAGCAGACAGTGGATTATGTAAGTATCTAACCAATCTTCATTCCTAATAAATGAGACAGGTGTATTCCTCTCTAATTCTTCTCACTCTTAGCACCTCGGTTCCCATTAACATGGTAAGGAGAAACGGATTCCCTTCCACTTTGAAGACCTGAGAGTTAGTCGGTGGAATTTTAATAGGTGGCAACTAAGCTATGTTTAGCTAAAATACTGTACATTGTGTGGGTATGTGAATGTATAAGATGCTTTAAGAGACACCCTAACCATACCTCCCGCCGAAATAGCGTCGTTGGAATGACAATGGTTCGTAAGTTAACCGGCACAATGTTTGTCTGTTCTGCATCAATCAGAAGTAACTATTATCAAAAGAGATTGTCACAAGATAAAGATTCCAGTTTCTAATACAAAAGTCTTATTATTTTTATAGTAAACTCTGGTAAAACACAGGGTGTGCATTAAAGAGACCAACAAAGTGAAGGAGAGGAACTTAAATACACACGAACTTAATGACAAACAGCTGTGAAGATTCCCTGTGGATTAGTGGCGGTAAATTCAAACAAAGGAACACATGATGAATGAAAACAAACCAAGTTTTCGAAAACGAAACGCAATTGAATAAGCAGACAGAGCACCTCACGGAGTCTTTTAAATGACTACATGTCTGAGAAACTTACTGTTAATTGTGGAGTGCTATTTTAGGCCCTTGCTGTTTATATTGATGATCTTAGTGAAAATGTTACTAATGCAAAAGTACACCTGTATGATGATGATACCATTATCTATTGTTTTGCAAAATCTACTGCAATTTTAAATTTACAAAAAGCATTTGAAAATATTCAGCTCAATCTACACACATTGAATTTAGTGTTAAATGATAAGAAAACTAAATATATGTTTTTTACTAACTTACATTTCTTGCCGCAGCTCCACATTACAAGGCAGGCAAATAGAATTAGTTTCCTCATACAAATATTTGAGACTTATATTGGAGGAAAACATGTCTTGATTTGCATATTAAACTCACTAAATTGAAATTAAACCTGTTTTTTTTTTTTCTTTAGGAACAGCTCTTGCTTTACAAAGAGAGCCAAGAAAAGGCTGGTTAAATCTACCTTTTTGCCAGTTTTAGATTATGGAGATGTGTTTTACAAAGACCCTGTTGAATTCATTGGATTCTGTGGATCATTCAGCACTGAGATTTATATTGCATGCGAAGTACTCGGTCGCTAACATCATTTTGTATTATATGAAATGGTTGGTTGGCCCTCACTTTGTGTACAAATCAATAACTGGACACACTCTTTCATGTTTAACTTAGCACCTAGTAAATCGAAATACAATCTAAGATCAAGTAGATACATACTGTATGATGTTTCACAAACTAAAACAGAGTTTGGCAAAACTGCTTTTAGGTACAGTGCTCCAACTACACAGAATGAGTTGCAAAATCAGCTAAAATTGCAGGTTTTTATGTCACATACTGAGTTCAAGTCCTAGGTCAAATTTCTCAACATGTTTACGATTGATTTAAAATATGATTTTCTGTTTTTATTTTTATATTCTTGTGCATCCCTGTATGTTTGTTACTTGTTGCCTGTGTAAGTTTATCCTCTATGCGTGCTGCCTTCTCGGCCAGGGCTCATTTGTAAAAGAGATTGTAGTAATCTCAATGTGATATTTTTTTTTCTGGGGTAAAATAAAGGTAAATTAAATAAAAAAAGATGGAGATTTAGGACGCAGACAAGGAGGGGGTGAAGGGAGTCAAACTTTGGGTTAAATATGGACAAACCCAAATGTTGGGTTAAAAATGTAATCCGATGGCTGGCTTATATATATATATATAACCACCATGTCAATGTGTTAATAGAGCAAAATCAAAACCGTGAGACCTCACACTAAACCTTTGCTGTAAACACTGGCTCAGAATACTTTAAAATCACAGTGGCATCCCTGGCTCTCGGAGTAACGGGTAGTCATGGCGACACAGCTGAACATACAGTGACAGGATGTGAGATTTATGACTGTCCACTGACAGAGGCCTCTCCTAAACAGAGGCTTCCGTTTCCTTTTCCTGCCATGTTTATGTGCTCTACTCTCATATGCCATCCAATTCTTCTTGTGGACATATTTGAATTGGAGTTGAATTGAATCAGACTTTATATTAGCAAAAGTTGAGCAAGTCTCGTACATTTCTTCCGGGTTGGGGGTGGGGGAATTAAAACAATATTTTTCCTTTAATAAACAACAACAGTATTTCAGTGTGAATAACTTGTGACCTAAATGCAATACTGACTAAAACTAGCATATCTAATTGTGTTTGCTATTCTCTTATTTGGGCTTTTTGTGTCCTCCTCTGTGTGTTCAGACAAATACAGAGGCAGACGGAGAGCGAGAGAGAAAGAGTGAGCCAGAGAGAAATGCCCTTATGACGCCACACACACACCACTGTTCTGTCTCAGTTTCAACCATGTACTTCTTGGTATCCACACATTCATCAGGGCTGTGATGATAGTTCCTCACTGAATGATCTATTTGTAGAGAATTTCACAACCTAATACCAAATATTTAGAGAGGGCTAAACGCCTCAGATTTGTAAAGTCAGATGTACAATGTTTTACTTCTCATTAGTATAACAGCTAAAGCCAGGAAAACAAACGAAGTTCTCCTGCTTGGTCATTTGACCTGGTACATTTTAGCCCACCGGGGTTGTTTACAGAGGCCAGTAAGCACAAAGGTGTCAGACCTTGGAATATGAGCAGCTCCCTTTACTTGTCGTTGACTCTGAAATTCATTCAAGACTGACAGTGATTGATAAAGGTCACTGACTTGTCCTGCTCCACGGGACTACAAAATCTTTCAGAGAACATGGGCGTGTGTTGTGGTCAAGGGTTTAGAGGAACACGTTTGAGTGTTGTCTGTGCTGAGCCTCATAAGATTCAGATTTACCACACACTGCCAAAGTTATACATGAACGGACCCAAGACAAACAGGCCCACAAGCTGAGAATGACTGACAGCTGACAAAGATAGCCACAGAAAGGGGACATGAGCTTATGGTCTGCGGGAGTCGATCTAGAACATTCTATCTCCAAGTTCACTGTTTACAGCAAACACAAACTAACAGCCGCACAACTGGCAACATCTTATGAAATAGCAATGAGAGGATGGATAAAATCTCAGAGAAGAGCCATGTCAGTTGAGAGTCAAGCTTTGATGATCAATCTCAACCAACTGTTGCCATGAGCTGCCTTTTTCTGAATATAATTGGGGGGAAAAGTCCCCCAAAGTTCAAGTTCGGTAAACTCTGGCCTGCATATTCATTTCATGTGAAGACGCGTGACTAAAAGAATGATACGTCATAACATGATTTTTTTAACTAAAGCAAAAAGACGCAGGATTGCACTAAAATTGAATAGATTGCATATTTTTACATTTTTGATGTCTTTTTTTTTGTAAAAACATGGGATGTCATTTTGCGACTGTTGCAGTGTCCCTAGAAATTTAATGTGCTCAAAGTCTAGTGTGACCGCGGCTTTAGTTTCCAAAGTGTTTTAATTAGAAATATAAATGGCAGTACTTCTGTAAACAACCATGTCGACAACTTCGAATGGTCATGAAATTATTTTATTAAATCAGTAGTAAAAACATAATCCAAGAATGCAGTTATAAGTTAAGCTTTTCAATTAAACTTTGTCTGTAAATGTGTACATGCCATGACGCGTGTCAGTGAACTCAAAATCTGCTTTTAAATATTATTTACAGGAGGTGTTGCTGCCCGCGGGGTTTATCGTCCTCCTCCATTGCCCGCCCCTCCTCCGGCTCCGCCTCCAGACTGATCCTGAGCTCCAGACATCATCAGGAAAAGAACAAGCGGGACAATATACATCCACTGGTGATGAAAGAGAAAAAACACAAAAGAAGGTTTTCAACGCATTTTGAAATGCAACATGACGGTTCCTCTCCGGAGTCAATGAATAGGATTACAGGCTTTTGGATTAATTGGCAAGTTTTCCCAAGCAAATCAATTTCAGTTTCATCCTTCCTTACTCTCTTTTTGTCCAACCTCCACCATTACTGCTTCTCACAAATGAATGACTTTCCACTATGAGGGAGAAATGAGACTGAGAGAACAGGAAAGAGTGAAGCGAGCAGAGTGGGTCATGAATATCATCATCACCTGCTAATATTACTGGTCAAAAGACCCTATTTCATCAACACACCACTGATTTGGTCATGACCCAGCAAGAAGCCAACACGAAAAAAAGCACAAACAACTGAACAGTGCTGAAAGCTGAAACAGAGGAAGGATTAGAGGATTTGAGTTTGTGTGCATGTGGGTGCTTGTTCAGACCCATATACACACACAATGAGAAATGCAGCGGGAGTGACAGAGTAACCAAATAGGCTTAAATGAGTTTCAGTACTTGAAATGAATGGAAATCAGCTCTGCTCTCTGGCGCCCCCTGGTGGGGTCTGTGCTGAACTGGTGGCCATGAGGAACACTGCACCTCCCAGAATCAAATACCACTGGAACACAGCACAGACCAGCACAAAGTCAACACAGCACAGACACAGCATTGAGAATGCAGAACAGCCAACCGCGACACACGCTGCAGGAGAGTTTAGAGGTCGATTACAAAGAGGGACATTAATACTGGTAGCTGTATCGAGGAAAGGACCAGAAAATTCAGACGTAAAATAACAAAATACACCCAAAAAAAAATGGTCATCATGGGCATTGCAGTCCACTGATACACAAACTAATTCTAAAGAGACACAGTAGAAACAAAAAATTAAAATTATTAGCAGGAATAGAGGCCTTTGGAAAGGAGTTATTCCACAAAGGAGGGGGAAATAAAAGATGAGAAAATATTAATGTGATGATGGTGCATAAGGTTCCACATTTTTACTACCTACATAGTTGGGAAAAATTGTCACATTAATAATTAGTCAAAATGCAAACACAATTACTTAAAGCAGCAGTCTCTAACTTTTTGGGTTAAAAATGATGCAAAATAAATTTGAGGAGGTATATAACCAGCTATGGTTCAAAACTCTCTGCTTGCCTTAGCTCGATTCAAAGCAGTAAGCTTGTAATAATGTTTTTAACTCCAGTGGAAAAATTGAGCTTGTCTTTGAGTCATTATGTCACATCTGTACACATAAAGAAGGAGTCTCGGCTAGTATAACTATATTGTGTGTGAGGATGTTAGAGGTGGAAATTTATAGCAATGAAACTTATCAAATTGATGGTGGATCCACACCGGCGCGGTGATTGACAGCTGGACACGCTCCTCAAACATTGGATTCATCCACGCTGTGCCGAGGCACAAAATACATAATGTTGATAATTACGCGAATAAATGCAATTCCAACAGAGATGGTGACAAAGAGAAAAAAACTAAGAACTGCAACTTTCACAGAAAAGTCAAGTAAAAACTGGCACAACTCAAAATCAGTAATGAGTCTCATACATCATACAGAATTAAAGCTGCAGTCCATAGTTTTTCCTCTTTGTCGCTATCTCTGTTCCAAATTTGAGACTCCTTCTTTATGTGTACAGATGTGATGTAATGACTCAAAGACAAGCTCAAATTTCCCACAGATATCCACCAGTACCACTGGAATTAAAAACATTATTACAAGCTTATCGCTTTGGATCGAGCTAAGGCAAGCACGTTTTTAACACTGGCTGGTTATGCTCAATTTATTGTGGATAATTTTCAACCCAAAACAAGTTATGGACTGGAGCTTTAAATAAAAATACTCACATATTTGGCAAAGAAGGATTTCTGCTCTTGTGGGTTTTTGCCTTTCTTTTCCATTTCCTGTTCCATCCTCTCAATGTAGGGTGCTGTTTCAGGTCTAAATAAGAGGCACAAGACAAACTAATTTCCAGAGGAGCTGATAACAACATACACAGACAATTCAATTTGTGGGTGCACTGTTTGCATACTCTTCAAATAATGAAGTAAATGTGTAGACGAGAGAATCTCAACCCACTATGAGGCCTGCAGACTTCAAAGAGGGACCAGTATGGCTAACAATTCTTTCTTTCAGTGTATATCATTAAACTGCCATCATATTTTTGAGATCATTTAGTTATATTAATACATTACAGATTTAACAGAGATATTCTGTTTAAACAGGAGGACATTTGAATATTGTCTTGGAAAAAAGGGGTGCTCTGGAGTAGAAAATGTAAAGAATCACTGGTAAACATATAGTAGTTTTGTCTTTGTTCTGTTAGTGTGGATGTATGTGAAGTATGTTTTTCTTGAGGCCCCTCAAGAGGTTTTCCTCTTTACAATACATTTTAAATTTGGTGTAGACATAGTAACTGAAATAGCAGTCTGGTCTGAGTGTAAAAGCATAGTGTGTGTGTGTGTGTGTGCACTCACACAGGTGCAGTGACAGGTGCCATAACACTTATTGTTGTGTTAAAAACTTCGAGGTCAACCTCATCCTCCACCTCTATTCCTCGACATGAACCGGGGATTGTCACTATGGAAATGCCGATGACATTTCCGCTGACATCAGTGTGAAGGGTGATGACATCACTGAGGTGGGACTCCACTAATGAGCACTGCAAAAAAAAGAGTCAGAGACCAGATTTATAATATGTAAGAAAAGTTTATAATATATAAATAATATATGCTGTGAAATAATTCAATTTAAAATAACTTTTCTATTGATTATTCTTCAGAAATAATTCTAATATACTGATTTTGTGCTCAAGAAACATTTATTAATATTATTGAAAACCACTGTCCTTGATATTTTTTTTAAAAACCATGACACGTTTTTTTCAGGATTCTTTGATGAATAATAAGTGCACAAGAACCGCTTTTATTTGACACAGAATGTTTTTGTAATGTTATAATTAACTTTATTCAGTTTAACGAATATATTAAACATAAACAAATTAACCACTATAAATAAAATTCTTACAAACCCGAAGCTTTTGAATGTGTATATAATGATATTTGATCTAATGTTGATATTTGCAGGAGGTTGACTTACAGCTCTAACAAATGCTGTAATGTAACCTTCAGACTGTCTCTCTGTCTGCCGGTCCACCTGTAGAGAGACTCTAGGCACCCGGATCCTGTACAGACCATCGACTGCTGCCACATCCTGAAGGACACGGGCAGAGAAATGCAATTTTAGAGCAGAGGAACAGCAGACAAAGTTATGACATTTCATCCTTTACAACAAATATCCTTGCTTTCCTAAAAAACAGCATGTTCTCACCTTCAGTGTATTCCTGTCTTTCTCAGAGAGCTGGTTTTGTGCGAGATACACACCGTTTTCCCTTCCACCCCTGAACTGTAGGGAACCACGAAGGCGAAATCTGGGAACATCATCTGAAACAAAAAACAGCAGTCACGACACTACAAAGAGAGACATTAATAGACTGGCTAATTATTAAATATTTACCTTAATACTCACCTATTTCAAACGAGTGCTCTAGTGGCACAGAGAATCCGCTGAAATCGGTGTCTACCGCATCTCCTAACTGTCAAACAAAACAATTTACATTCACTACGTATACACAGGCATTTCAGACAGCAGCCTAACATGCTAACAAGCTCCACATTTGCAAGAAATCAGCATATCTTCTGCACAGAATTCACATGACGAGAATGATGTTTAACGGACAAAGAAAATATTCAACTTACCCTTCGACCATTATTGCATTCGCCAGATTGTGTCCATAACAGCGTGATAGTTGACAGAACGGGCAAAATAAGCGACAAGACTCTTATCGTCGCCATTTTGTCGCCAGCCTTGAAAGACTTCCTCCCTTTGTAACGGAAATACAGCGTTTCAAAACAAAAGTCGTAAAAACATTAAAAGTCTTCAAAGTTTTTCATTTTATTTTATTTATTGCTTTACTTTAAAAAATGTTTTATCCTCGTTTATCTTGATCTTTATCTAAAATCATATGTCTATGTCTAAAGTCTAAAACTGATACTTTTGCTATGTTTCCGTTGGTGTTTCCTTGCAGCCGTTAGAGGGCGCCGTGCACACTAGAGCGCAGTCACGTTGAAGTATTTCTAGAATCTGCAATTCTTTCGCCGGGCGCAGTGGCGTGCGCCTGTAATCCAAGCTACTGGGAGGCTGAGGCTGGCGGACCGCTTGAGCTCAGGGGTTCTGGGCTGCTGTGGACTATGCCGATCGGGTGTCCGCACTAAGTTCGGTATCGATATGGTGCTCCTGGGGGAGCCCGGGACTACCAGGTCGCCTAAGGAGGGGTGAACCGGCCCAGGTCGGAGACGGAGCAGGTCAAAGCCCCCGTGCCGATCAGTAGTGGGACCGCGCCTGTGAATAGACACTGCAGTGCAGCCTGAGTAATATAGCGGGACTCAGTCTTTTGTGTGTTTTTTTTAAATCAGATTCTCATTTAAAAGGAATTAAATAAATTGAATAGCTCTTAATTAACCACATTGGTAGACTTTTGATTTGTTTTGGTACAGAAGTCAACATTATCTACCTCCAAAATGAAAAATATGTCCACGGATGCTATTAATTTAATTTTGCCACAAAATCTGGTTCATTTTAATGCCTTTATAGTGGCAAGAAAATAAATAATGTACTGCCCCCTCTGTTTACGAAATGGAATTACACCTGCATTTTGTGCAACACGAATCACTGAATCAATAGGAGTCGCTGTTTACAATCTTCAACTTATTTTTGTTATTTTTGACATTTCCCCTCACGGTTAATCCATACTCAGTGGTCCAGTTTTCTGCAAACTAAGTGTTTTTGTTGTGTGTTTTAGGAAAGATGTCACTGTATGATTGACTAATAATCATATTGAGACTGCAACCAATATGGGTTCACTGTGAGACCAAGACAGATTTCCAATAGACATTAATGAGTAAACTGGACAAAAAGCTTGAAAGACATAGAGCTCTTGACGTTTAGTAAACGTGTGTACTATACAAGGTTCTTTCATTGTACCTGTTGTTGTCACAAGTAGAGAAAATGTAATGACAGGAGTTGGACACTAGAGAGTAGTTTAGTAACAGGAACTACAAAACAAATCTGAACATGGCTCAAGACAAGTCACATGCTAAATTAATTGATAACAAGACCTTTATATTCACTTCAAATAACTGCCTCCAATCATAGTATTATTATGGTAGCACTTTACAATAAGGTCTAATTTGTTAATATGGGTTAATTTAATGCATTAACTAACAGTGAGCAAAACAATTGTACCGAACTCAGATTGGCAATAGGCAAAAAAAAAACAAAAACAAAACTATAATAATCTTAACAAAAAGAGTATAAATAAAAGTTTATTGTGTGGAAAAAAGTATGCAAATCATTATTATTATTTATTTATTTATTTATTTTTTACAAAATTATAACTGTCACTCTGTTATGATGTCATTCCATCACAACCAACAATCTGGCATCAAAAGTTAACCTAGAGGCAGCAATGTGTCAGTGAAGAGTATGTATGGGATATACTAAGGAATATGATAAGTAATATGTGAAGAAAACAAAGAAAACCATAGGGAATAACATGCAGAAATTGTACATTTTTAATGTGTATATTTATG
>JAOTRC010000001.1:15650484-15664096 GCA_027497675.1 Cyprinella lutrensis | reverse complement strand
ACCCAATGGCTGGGTTTGTCCATATTTTACCCAAAATTGGGTTAAAACAACCCAGCATTTTTTAGAGTGTATATATCGAATTAATAAATAATAGTAAATAAATGTATTTATAATTGTATATACAAAAATGTATGCAATATATATACTGTATATATACACTTTATATTATATTTTGTTTTGAGCCACACAGTTTCCCTGTTTTGAGCCAAAACAGGGAAACTGAACAAAATGATTATTTTTGTATCACACGAAGGTGCTTTATAACCTCAATTTTAAAATATTAAAATGCCATTTCCACCTTCTGGAAAAGCCTCATTGGGAATTTTAAAGATCATGTTGAGGACTTTAATTTCAGACTCCCGGTACTCTGGAGATGGAATCCCATTTTTCCGGCAGAGCTCCAATAATATCGCAGTGGGTTTCTTGGCATCTCTCCATTTATTATAGCCATCCCTGAAATCACAAGACAGTCTAATCTGATTTAACCTGTAGAGAGTCAAATGAAAATTAAGCCACAAAACTGCCTGATTTGTCTCAGTCTAAAACCCTGCAGCTGCAAACAATCAACTGAGAGCACTCCAAATATGAGCTTTAAAGCAGTCAATGAGCTTTCAGAAAATCTGATGATGATGAAGACAATAATGCCAATGACCGTAGTGGTTATGAGAAAGATAATAATACTAATCATCATTATAATCATTTCCACCATCATCATAACATGCTAAAGCCATTACCCACTTATCATAATGAAGGGCCAGGCCACACCCGGCGCGGTGGCGGCTGAAGAAGCGGTTCTCCAAGTCCACGTGGGTCTCGCCAATCAGGTCATCGGACCCCACAAGGTCATGGTCAAACACGTAGAGCGTGAGTTCTGTCTCCATGGGGAAGGACACAGTCAGCTCGAACACTCTGTGGGGTGAACACTCACTGATCAAATCAGTGAACAAATCTGACAACAATATCACAAACTATAGTTTTCAGCTGTGCTTTCAAGAGTCAAAAATATAGGCAAAGCCTCAACGAAAAAATGGTATTTAAAGGTGGGGTTTCCATTCTTTCAGCCACCATAGTTTCTCCCAATTATTTTGTGAATAGATTACTTACTCTCCAAACACTGGGTTCAGTTGTTTGGGAATATATCGCTCTTTGCTGTCTATTTGCTGCTTGCCAACTTTCACCACCACATAGGGGTCTGCCTTTCCATTTGGGTCTGTGGGTGCCAGATTGGTTGCCTTAGGGTTCACAAGGAAAATAAGCATAAATAGTTCATTCAGACGAATGAACAGAAAATTCATGAAGGAAAGTCGTGAAGGATAACACTGCACCATTGTGATGCATGCAATATGTATGTTCTTGTGTAATTGAGATACATGCAAAATTGTGAAAAACTTAAAAAAGTTGCGAAGTAACGGAGACCAGAAGTCAATGAGACCAGTCAATGGAAGTCAATGAGACCAGAAACTGTCTGGTTACTGATATTCTTTAAAATATCAGAAAATCGGCGGAATGGATTCGAAAACGGTAAAACTCAACTGTTTAATTCTGGGGGAGTGGTAAAATGAGCCTATTTCCAAAAAAAGTGGAGTATCCCTTTAATAAAAAGCTGACTGGGTCCTTCACCTCAGCAAAGATTTTTAACTACATTTTAGCTGAACAAATTAATGCCGTCAGAGCAATTCATCATGGGTAAGGTGAGAGCTGCTCTGAGCATTTGAGCATTTCCCTGTGGAGTTGTTACAGGTCCCTGTTTGTGTATAGACACGACCTTCAGCTGTCTGGTGATCCCTGTGCTCTGTTCTTTTTTGGGAGGACATCTCAGCCAGCTCCTTAGATCCTGAGGCGGGGAAAGCATTTATATCTTGCCAGATCACCGTACTCCTCTGGGACGAGGAGATATACCAGAAGTGTCTGAGCGCCATTACTGTGCTCTGAAAGACAAACCTAATCAAAAATAGACGTGTCATAACTTCAATATGCAAGCAGATCACGAAATCTGACCCTCAGTACCAAGGCCAAGTTCGGTGTCTCGTATCCTTAACACTAAAGACTAAAGAGTGAAGGGCCTATCACACCCTCCAGATTCAGAGTCAATCCGAGGCCAAGACTTGGAAGGTGACGGTGTTACTATGTAGCAAAGCTGTTTACACCTACTGTTGACCAGAGGAACAGACAGAGAGGCTCAGATGCCTGTACTCCAAAATACCCTCTGCCTTCACTTAATATACCGTCAAAACAAAACATTTTTATTCATGCAGACTTGAGAATAGGTTTGGCCAACTTTAAAAATGTTTTATTATGAGGATGCATGCACATCTAATCTGTCTATTTCAAGTACATTTTTCTGTCAACCTGCTCAAACAGTTTCATGATTTACATGTTATATACATCTAAAAAAACTAATATGAGTTTAAGAGTTTTAACTTGTACTTTAACATGACCCCGATTGAATACTGTGATTATACATTTTATTTATTGCAGGTGCCACGGGAGAGAAGGAAGCTCCCCCTGCTGGTTTGTACATGCATTTCTTGACTCTACTAAATTTTTTTTTAATGTGATTGATGTAATTAATCATTTTAAAGCAGTCAGGCTCACTCTCAGTATCTTTGATTTTACAGATAAGCCTGCAGAAGGTGGGTAAACTGCTCTGAATCTTGTCATGAATGCCATGTCTTCATTCAGTCTGCCAAGAGTACAAGGGGTAGCTTTGCTTGTACAGATAAGCTTTGAGCGTGTGTGTGTGTGTGTGTGTGTGTGTGTGTGTGTGTGTGTGTGTGTGTTAGTGCTGCAGGGGGTTAGGATTAGGATTAAGTAAGAGGTGTGCTGAATTACACATCAACTGAATGTGTTTCAATTCATCTTTAGATACAGAAAATATGCCAATGAATCATACCTAAAACCATAGTGCTCTAACTTAACATTCTGCTTACATATTGGCACATATATCTAGTGCATTGCTTAGTTGAACAACAATGTAATTATTCATCATAACGCATAACGATATACTAATATGGTTGACTTGATCTCCTGCCTTTATAAGTAGAAGCACAGCCGGCTTTAATAAATGTGAATTTAACTAACTGTTTACACGCAGAACCATATTTATTTACTGTTATGTATCTACATGATACAATTTACATAAATTACAGTATATTGTTTCTAAATAACATTCTAGCATACTTAACTGCTAAAAAAAATACATTATAAACAAAAGCTGAGCTTGCTGTGCTGTAGAAGACATTCTTATTGCTTCTTATTGCTTCGCTGCATGCATTTTAAAAACATGTATTTTTAAAGTAAATGTAAGCCAATTTATTTGAAAATATACGGTTTATGAATCTTTTTCTAATGGAAGTGGGAGATGCCGTCACTACTGTACTGTGCAGTAAGCAGTTTTCTCTGGAAAACAATGTTTTAATACACCTTTAACTGTGAGATCTGTAAGACAATAAAAGTGTAAATGGATTTTATGAATAACCATTTAAAGTTTAAAGAGATTTAAAATTTATACATCTATGAACGTGTGTGTGTGTGTGTGTTTGCACACGTGCACATGTATTGCTGTAATGTATGCATTCCTTTGAACACTGAATCTGATTGTGAGCTATTATGAAAATGCAGCCCATTACAGAGCGCACAATGAGCATGTGCATATACGGTACATGTTTCCATTTCTCAGTTCATGTTATCGTGCATTTTCCGTCATAAAACTAATACCCGCACTGGGGTACAAATCGTTCCCGAGCCAAAGCTTTGGCTGAAAGGTGAGATCTGTAGACAGTGTAATGGTGTTAACATGTGTGGTCATTAGGGCACTTTTTTATTCAAATGTGTTTTATATTTCAGTGCAAACAGCCCACAGTGACCCCAAATAGTATTTGGACACTTAAAATGAATGAATATCATTGCTTTATACAACTAAATATCAAAACAAGTGACATTTTTTAATTGTTGGCAGTGTTTGACAGATTTTTTTTTTTGTCCAGTTCTGTTTAAACTTTCTCTCCAGCTCTAGACTCCAGGGACAAGACATCGGATGTAGTTTAATGTTGGTGTTTTAACCTGTCTCTCTGTATGTGCTGCCTTAACCTCTTATGCTTCCACTGTTTCTTTTAATTCAGATGATGAGGGGCGCGACGGTAAGGGAAAGAAACATTCCTCTTGGCTCGCTACAGTATGTGTGTGCATATTTGTCTATGTGCTAGTTGCTTATCTGTGACTGCGCATGTGATCAAATGTCAGTCACTGTCTCTGTCGGTGGTCCACAGGTCTGTCACAGGGGTTCTGACTGGCCAAAATAAGACCAACAAGCAAACAAATAGTTTGAATCTGAGATTGCTTTGGCGAATGCCAGAAAGACCGGTTTTCATTAATTCATTAGTCAGTGGACAGTACTCTGTCTTTTAGCGAACAAATTGTGTTTTGAGACTCACAATAACCGAAAACAATCTCCGTTGTCTGTTTCGCCAAAGCATTCAGAATTGGTTATGAATATTTTAGCGCCTACAGGTGTTGTAAATGATTTTAGGCAAATGGAAATAAATCTCTATTACCTGACAGATTTCACTAAAGTTATTTTTTTTAGCCAATCAGAAGATTCTTTCTTCAAGTCAAACATTTTGAGTTTTTTTTTATGACAAACGAGTGGAAATAGGAAAGCAATATTTCTAATTTCAATTAAGTGTAAGTTTTTCATGAAATATTTATATTTTATTTCAACTCTATTTCAATTACTGAACTTACTGCTTTGTAATAGTTCTAGTTTTAGTCAACGCCATCAACAGCGGTCAGGATTTGACTAGCAATTAGCATGGCCATGCAGCCATCTTGCTGCAAATAGTATCTTCCTTAATTGACCACCATTCAAAAATATTTAATAAAAATGTTTAATTGTTGTAAATTTAGATGTTTACCAGTGCCACATAATCATAGGACGTCTTTTAAAAGTGTGATATCGACTTGATGTCGCAGCTCAGGATCGTGGTCACTACTTAAGGGCATTGGAAGTTCTTGCAGCGGCAAAGGTCACGTGTGCCACATCTAGACAACACACAACAAGCCACAACCTACACTAAGACCAGCTTAATGTGTGTCGGGCAGATACGGCCCATATTAACTTTTCTGCTATCAGAACTGAGCAATACGTGCCATAGTATGAGGCCCGGATATGTATGCTATCTGGGTGACTCTTTGGTCTCAACAAGGTTTCGGTCCATAAAAGGACCTAGAGTGGTTCCAGAGTGGCTAAAATTGTTTACAGCACCTCAAACTATATCTCTTAATTGTAGTTTAGGTGGAATATGTTTAATTTGAGAAAATTTGGATATATACTTTGTTTATTAGAGTGGGTATATATCAGTCTATGTGTGCTTGAGTGCATAAACCAAAAGATATTTAATTTCAATCTCTGACCACCATTTTACTTTATATTTTAAATGTAATACTATTTCATTCAGACTAATTTAGTTGGTGTTACTTTTATGAATCATTTATCATGATAGACATTGCTTCGATGTCTTCGACTTTGTTTTAATTTAACCTCTTGGAATAGAATTTCTGTGACCATTCAAGAAGCCAAGGTTATGCAGTATACTGATACTCTGAGGTGGTTGTTTTAGCAAAAGTTTCACCATTGGAAATATCTGGATCTGTCCAGCATTAGGGTGTGATAGTGTGATTATCAGGACATTTAGCAACACAAGATTAGGACACCCAGAGCTGGACTAGCATGCTCACTGTGTATGATTATACACATTTATACACATTGGTGTTATACTATTCTATTTCTACATCTATCTAATCTTGGTTAAGTTTATATGGGTAAAAGAAGGCTGGGTCTAAACTATATTACCAGGGTTCCAGTAAGAGCCATATGCAATGCTGTTTTAAAATATAAGCCAAACTATGCATTGATCTGTGACTTTTCAATCCTTGTTCGGTGTATCATGTTAACTTGCATAAACATAAAACAGAGAGTGATGGTTTTGTTCTCTGATTTTATGGAATATACGGAAATGCATCATCCTAGCTTGATCCCACCATAGATAGTTTATGTAGCCATTTGCTGTGCATTTGAATCAATACACACTTTTTTGATTTGTTATAATGTCTGTTTAATGTCAATTTTTTTCTGTAGAGATTTTATATGATTCTGAAGTTGAGATGGAAAAGAGTGTCAAAATATGTTTTAAATAACCATCCATTAAATCTACTGTATATATCTTGAGTTTAACCAGCATTAACCGACCAAAGAAAACCACCCATCCATCCACCATCATCACCCACTCTACGATCATAATGGGTTTCACGACACTTAAGTTGTTTGAATTGGAATGACTGGTTAGTAGAGAAAATAACTTTGAAGAGAAAAAAACAGCTATGTACTTTCTTCATTCTGAAACAGTGAAGGACAAAGGGATGTCGGTTTCTACACTTATTTGTCTTATTATATTGAATGTGTAAATGAATGTCTTAGAAGAGCCCTAATGTTGTGCCCTATATAACTTCCTAATGGTTTCCCCCACTCTTTCTCTCTCTTTTTCTTTAATACAGAATTGCCTGAGGATGGTAAGACACACAAATCCTTTAGCATGTATTGTCAATGACATATACATGAAAAAAAAATCATGCAAAAGGAAATTTTGTAAGTGTCTTTCATATCCCAGTGCAGATCCTAAAAGTGTAGTTCACACAACAAATTAAATTCTGTCCTTTGTTGCTCACCCTCCTAAAAAAAACTGTTTCGCAAAAGAAAGAGAGTCATAAAGTTTGGAAAGACAGGATGGTAAACAATTGATGACAGAATTTTTACTTTTGGGTGAACTATTGGTTTAAGGATCTGGGAAGGTTGAAAGGTGAGAGTCAATAATCAATAGTTGTTTTTGTTTTGTAATTATGGGTATAGGTTTGCTAGATGGTGCTAAATGTTTTAGGGAAGATTACACATCACACAACAGGCTGCTTACACATCAATATGAACAGTAAATATCATGATTGATTTATTTTTTCAGCCTCTTGTCAGTCATCGTTGACTAGCCTGTTTTAATGTGAGCTTTCAGCAGTTCAAATCAGTTTACAATGTTTCTCTGACTGTGCCGGTAGAACATGTCCCAGGAGAAGAGCCTCAGATGTCTGAGATAAGTGGCCTGTTTGTGGAGAGGCCTCAGAGTGCCACTGTCCATAAAGGTAACATTCTGAACCACCATTCAAAATTTAGTGCTATTTTTTTTTTCAATATGTCTGCAGGTTAAATAGTTACGCCAATATAGGTAATGTGTCACTGAATCATTCACCCATTTTATTTGTTTAAAAAACTGACCTTTTAAGGGCGGGACACACCAATTCAGACAATTTCAGGCCGTTTTTGGTCATTGGTCGGCTTAGGTCTTTCGGTGTGTTCAGCACATTGGCTCAAGTCGGATGAAAGGGTTTTTTGGGCCGTTTCAGCATGTTAAATAGCTGTCTGTGTGGGTGAGAGAGAGAACTCTGATTAGCTGTTCAGAGAACGAGTGCACGAGACTAAGCGAAAGTGATGATAGAGAGCAAAGAAGTCAAGATAGTGACAGAAGGCTGTTCTAATTTTCTAATCTTACATGAACATGCACAGATATTTTCATAATAACATGAACTGAAAGTAATCAGCGTGATTGATATTCAAAATGATAAACAGACGCTGCTTTGTTTACGGTTATCTATAGTCCTAGTTTCAGTTTTTGAATGACAAAAATGGACTATTGATACCTGCTGATATTGTCAGATATTTACTTACATGCAGACGCTATGCATATGATGCTATGCACATGCTTGTTGACAGTATAGCCTTTAGTCCTTTTGGTGTGTTCGAGCACAGTTTTTTGGCCGAGACGCTGCCAACGAGAGGCGACAACACAGTCAGCTTTCGTCAGATTTTATGTGATTGAGTGTAAAAATGATTGTAATAATGACTAATGTATAATTTAATAATAAATAATTTAGTTTAGCAATACTCATGTTTTCATTTTATTGGTAACAGGGAAAAATGTCACATTTGTGGCAAAGGTGGACTCCTCTCAGTTGCTAAGGAAGCCAGCTATGAAGTGGCTGAAGGGGAAATGGCTGGATCTAGGCAGCAAGGCTGGAAAACACCTACAGTTCAAAGAAACCTACGATAGGAACACTAAAGTGTGTGAGGGAAATCTCTTATTTGAGATTTGTTTTCTAGACCACATTTGTTTACTATTTACATTTTTGATACCAGATATACACCTATGAGATGACCATTGTTAAGGCTGTGGATGGGGATGCTGGAGGTTATCGTTGTGAGGTCACATCTAAAGACAAGTGTGACAGCTGCACATTCGAAATCACCGTTGAAGGTAGGATAATGCGTAGTTATTGCGCAGTTAATCTCAAATTTAGGTAATGAGAGTTGGGGATCATGTACATCATAGGAAATTTATAAAGCATTTCATGCATTTTTTCAGTTGAATAAAGTCAGTTTATACACACCTGGTGTTTGAGCAGACTTTATGTCAAGTTTATACAGCTGATTCATTATTTAGTAGATATTTAGCTGATTAGATCCTCTTCTGTTAGTTTTGCAGCACTTACAGTAAATCACCACTACAAATTTATTGGCTTTGACTGTAATCAGATTGTGGAGCAAATCAAACATGGTTTTTAATCATCATCATGAATTTCATCTCCTCCTTCAGCTGCCGAAGAGACGACGCAAACAAACATTTTGGAGGCATTCAAACGATCGTAAGTTT
Source organism: Cyprinella lutrensis (assembly GCA_027497675.1). Classification (NCBI taxonomy): domain Eukaryota; kingdom Metazoa; phylum Chordata; class Actinopteri; order Cypriniformes; family Leuciscidae; genus Cyprinella; species Cyprinella lutrensis. Next base: position 15,655,346 of record JAOTRC010000001.1, on the reverse strand, counting down.
GTTTGTATGTATGTGTCATTAGTAACTTCTTAATTTCACATTGTCTCAATGTACCGTTATCATTTATTTGTTCTGAGGAATTGTTGTTCATATTGTCAGTGGCACTTTATGTTTAGATACTGCTGTAAGTGTACGCACAGATTTAGTGGTTTATGCACCTTGTTAATACATGCAATAAAATATTCTCTTGCATATGTTTGAGGGAGAAGTCTGTTGCCCAGAAGCTGCTCTTCTGATCTACTATTTGAGCATACCAAGGTCATAGGCTAGACTCACAGGGATCCATTGAATCCTTGAGCAAATTTTATGCCTTTAGCGTAATGCAAGTCGTTTTGGATAATACTGTCTGCCAAATTCATAAATGTAAATGTTGGTGAAGATGCTGTATGATGCTTGTTCATCTATAGGGGAGACGCAGGAGAGGATGCAGGTGATCTGGACTTCAGTGGGTTACTCAAAAAAAGGTTTGTACGATGTTCTAGACCCTCTATGTTTTTTTCTTAATCTGTTTACTTTATGTGCAGATCAAGTTATTAATTTTCACTTTAACCATCATGATGGATGGTGTCATTTATTCACTGTTGAAATCTGATATAGATTTTAACTTTAACCATTATGTTCAAAATGATGTCTTAAGAGAACATAGACCTTAACATAACTCAAACAAAGTAATTTAAATAGCTCAACACAACAAATGTGTGATTACACCAAATTTAACGGAAAATGCAACTTTTAATGACTTCTGCAGTCTCAAAATTATTCAATCCTCTGAAAAAAAATCCCTCATAACAGCACAAATCTGCAAAACAGGTGTTTTCTCAAGCACACCTGATGCAACTGATCAAGGGCTTCATTAGGTGCACCAAGTGTGCTTCAGATAGAACTCATCTACGATCTGAACGGACTAGGGCCACGTTTACACAAAGCCGGGTATTTAGCGAAACGAATATTTTCCCCCTCTCCGTTTTCAAAAATAACATTGTTTACACACCCGCATAAATACGCCGTCGAGCGCCATCATAACTATGCCAAACCTATTGGCGGCAGTGTATGGGTTTAGGATAAAGCCATGCAAGCCAATCAGAATCCTCAGAAACGACAAGAGAGAACCTAAAACGCCGTTTTTCCCAGTTTACATAACTGGTGAAATCTCCGGTTTTCAAAAATCTACACTTTGGCTGGAGTTTTTAGAAATAATCGTTTTCAGTGATAAAAACAGCGTTTTCGTGTAAATGAAAGGGCAAAACGCAGAGAAATATCTGTTTTCCCATCGTGTAAACGGGGCCTAGGTTTGTTGAGTATCACATTTGAATGCATGTTAGAAATTGATAGTCAAAAAAGTTAAGAAAAGATATCATCACCCTTCACAAACAAGGAACAGGATACAAAAAGATAGCCAAGGCACTAAATGTTCCTAGAGACACCATTGGACGCATAGTCTGCACATTCAAATTTAAAGGAATAGGGATTACACTACATGGATGAGGCAGAATAAAAAAAGCTATCAACATCTGCAACCAGAAGACAAGTTCAGAAAGGCTAGACATGGTGGCAACAGGCACTGCAGCTTCAGCTTGCACACTTAAGCACAGTACTTAACACATGCTGTTTCGATTCCATAACAGCACAAGAAAAGTGTGCAAAATTCCTTCCGTTGAATAAGTCAAATTTCTAAAATATTTAAGCATAGTTCAAGATTGAGCTTCAACTCCATGCTGAGTTTTGAGTAAGTCACAGGAACTTATTAGAATTTGAAGGAAACACAGCATCACTGGTACTCCAATCAATCTCAAATGTAAAGATTAACCATATTTCTGATTCCTATAAACCTCAGAGAGAAGAAGCAAAAGGAGGAGCCTGAGATAGATGTGGATGTCTGGGAGATCCTAAAAAATGCCAAACCATGCGACTTTGAGAAGATCGCCTTTGAATACGGCATCACTGATCTCAGGGGCATGCTCAAAAGACTTAAGAAGATGAGGAAGGTGGAGCCCAAAAAGAGTGATGGTGAGACATGCGATGGATGCACACAGACATAGTTCTTCACATACAAGGTCTCTGGTTTCAAGTCTGACCCTAATATATAATTTTGTTGACAAACCAAGAAAAAATATTTTGGAATTGGTGTTGAGGATTGTATATATTAGTGCTATTTCTGTTTCAGCTTTCCTGAAGAAGATGGAACCTGCTTACTCTGTGGAAAAAGGAAAGAAAATAGTGCTTAGTGTTGATCTGTCTGACCCCAACGCTCAAGTCAAATGGCTGAAAAATGGACAGGAGATCAAACCTTCAGCCAAGTATGATACAGTGTGTTTGTGTGTTTAAAAAAATGCTATCTTGTATAACACTTTGAGAGACCAAAAGGAGTACTGGTCATCATTGATGATGATTGTAAGAATGGGGAAAAGACAATGTCACAAGAGGTCATGATGGGAAGGTTGATGTTCCATGCCTTACATGAGGATTTTGTTGAATTTCTCTCCCTGTTAGATATGTCTTTGAGAGTGTGGGTAGTATCCGCAAGCTCACTATTAACAAGTGCACCCTCGCTGATGATGCAGCATATGAATGTGTCGTTGGAGAGGAGAAGAGTTTCACTGAGGTCTTTGTTCAAGGTACACTGTCTTTATCATCTTCACCATCATCACTGGGATCATTAGCACATCCCATCTTTGTAAATTCAGCTTATCGCCATCCTTTGTCCCATCTGCCCTATTGATTATTTTAAAACATTTTAACAGTCTATTTTGTCAGTCCTTAGTTTTTACTGAACCATTTGTTTTGAGCTAGGTCTCTGCTTCTGTCTATTTACTTCATGTAAGGCATACTTTTTGTTTTATTTCTTCATGGATTGTAGTTGCCAATCGTTATCTTGCACAGAATATACAGATACAGAACTGTAATGCGGTCCAAATTCATTCTGCTGTAAAGGTGTTTTTGTTTTACTGTGTGTTTGAATATTAACCACTTATTTGTGTTTATATGACCAGAACCCCCTGTCACCATCACTAAGATGTTGGATGACATCCATGTAGTGGTTGGGGAGAGGGTGGAGTTTGAGGTTGAAGTGTCTGAAGAATCAGCCAATGTGAAATGGTGAGATACTGGATCAAACTGGTGACACTGACCTGGTCAATCGTGACCAGTTTATTTTGTACAGTCAAATAAACTGGCCAGCTGCACAAATTGAAATGCTCAATAAATGACTAGCTGACTAAATTAATTCCAGTGCTGTCAAGATCAATATCGCTAATTATAGTCATTTAGTATTAACAAGCTATTATTAACATTAAATGGGACTAAACAGCAAATTATCTGACTGTTTTTTTTTTTCGGTTTATTACCAACAATTATAGAACACAATGAATAATTTAATAATGATTATAGTCATGTCAAACTCCACAAAAACCTATTAGCCTATAATAAATGGCACATTTAGTTTTAGATGATGCATTTTCTCTGTCATTACCTCTCTCTATTTAAATGAGCAATGTGACTGAGCGCTGTCTGTGACTGCTAGTGCTTTTTAACATTTCTGCTCGTGTTCAGACAAGCAGATGGAAGGTTTCCAGTCTTATACCTATCCACTGTTAAGTTTAAGAGTAAATTAGTTATCATTATAAATAAATGATAAAAGCTCTGGGATCAATCCTCTGGATACAATATAAGTATTATAGGTATATTTCGAGATTGATCCTCTTATCACTACTGTCTTCTGTTGTATCCAAAGGCCTGGACAAAGTTTATATTTTTTTTCTGCACATTTTTCTGCCATGTCCCATTTTGTCCATCCATGTTCCCTTTGTACTCATCCCAATCTTTATCTTCAGTCACCTTGGCATAGATTCCCTTCCTCAATTTTTTACCCCTCTCTTTCTCTCTTCATCTCTCTCAGGATGAAGGATGGAGTGGAACTGAGCCGAGATGGAAAGTATCGCTTTAAGAAAGATGGGACAAAGCACTGGCTCATCATCAATGAGGCAACCACAGAAGACATAGGGACATACTATGTGTTCACTAGCGGAGGGGAGTCCAAGGGAGAGCTGGATGTGGAAGGTACTTCTTTTGAAAGAGTAAAACTCTCCCTTCTCAGCCCTTCCCCCATTTTGGCTGATATTTCAGTATTTATTTTTAGTATTAATTGCCTCATGGCCCCTTTTTCTCTATTACAGAGAAGGAACTGGAGGTATTGCAGAGTATAGCTGATCTGACAGTGAAGGCAGCAGAGCAGGCTGTCTTCAAGTGTGAAGTGTCTGATGAGAAAGTGACTGGAAAGTGGTACAAGGATGGGGTGGAGGTCATTCCCAGTGACCGCATCAAAATGACACACATCGGCAGGTATATCGGTCCACTTATGATCACCCTTGTCAAATCATGCATAAGCAAGCTCATCTTGTCCCTCACCTCACTAATATTGTTTATTGACTCACTAAAACAGATTAGTCATCGAAATTGCTCCATTATTGCTTTTTCGAGTGAAAATAATGTGGCATATGGTACACTTCTTATGTCGTGGTAACATTTTTGACCCTTATATCTCAGGACTCACAAGCTGTTGATAGATGAGGTGAAGCCTGAGGATGCAGGAGATTACACCTTCGTACCAGATGGATACGCTCTTTCCCTTTCAGCCAAACTCAACTTTTTGGGTAAGAGAGGGAGAATCTGATTTTTATTTTTTTTTATAATCAGACTTTAAATTTCAACGTTGACCTAGATCTATATTTTTGTTCCCAGAGATCAAGATTGATTATGTTCCTCGTCAAGGTAAATGTCTTTAACATTACTCCGCCAGATGGATTTGCTCCGCATATCCATCTGGAAACCTTCCGTTGAAGTAGTTTTGGTAAGGGGCGAAAATA
>JAOTRC010000001.1:15605362-15615787 GCA_027497675.1 Cyprinella lutrensis | reverse complement strand
GATGGGAAAAAGAGTATTATTCTTTGAGATGGGAAAGCCTCCTTTTTTCATGTAACCACATCTTGTTTTAAGACAGTTTAAATATTTTTACTGGAAAATAAAACAAACATACTGATAAATATCAGTGACCTTTGACCTTATTCAATGGTTTGACGCTATCCCTTCATAAAGACACAGATACTCATAAACATGCATACTTTTATATTCATGGATTGAGAACTCTACTTCACTGGGGTGGAATGAAACGTCAGCCGAAACCTTTTACGCAGAAGCATGCAGCAGAGCTTCTCTTGAACTGTCCCTTGTTTTTGTATCTAATATGCAAAACGCAAATTGACATGAAGGAACACAGTCACAATGTCACCCCCATATACAGACTAGCATGCACACCCTTAGGTTATCCAATAATTGTAACCCTGAGTCAGTAGTATTCAGATGCCGACCGCATAGCTAACCCTTAGCCTGCACAGGAGGCGTGTAGACTGCAGGCTAAACATCAGCCCAGAGAGACACACACACACACACGCTCACTCACACAGCGCAGGCGGAGGTCAGCCATCGGGGTCAACCTAAACACCCTGCAGCAAGCGCAGTCACAGCTCTAGTGTCAAAGCAGCGCTAGCACATTGACATAATGGCTGCAAAACGCACATAGCTACACCAATTCCATTTTAAGACACACCCATAAACTCACACAAATCACTGAGTCAGATGTTAAATGTCAACATGACATCGAAATGAACTTTTAACTACACGTCTTAATGGTCTTATTGTGTTACACAAGTGCATGTTGTTACATTAGGGGGGAAAATAATGTATATTTTTTTTATAAAAATGAAATTGCTGTAGCACTTATATAACTTTTTTTTGGCTGATGATTTGCCTTACTTCTAAGCCCTTCCCCTTTTCACAATCCAGTCAAATCCCAATGGATAAAATCAAATCTGCGCTCTCTTTCCTCACTGAATATCCAATTTCACTGAAAAAAATATGTACATTTGCTAAATTAAAATTGGCTACAAATGTTTTATGCAAACAACAGACATACAAAACACAGCGAGGTTCTTCTCACATCTCCCATTTTGCATCCGTTGGTTGTTTGATCCTGTTTTTGACACGAAAAGCATCCAAAATAACCACCCACAGTTCAATACTTATTTTGTGAAAAAAGAACATCTTTTATTCCATAAATTTATCAGTATGGCACATGAACAGAGATTGAATGGTCTGAAAAAGATTTGGCACAGAACCATTACAGCAGAACGAATCTGCCCTCCTCCACACACACACGCACGCACACACGCGCACACACACACACACGACACATTTCAGATGTTAATAATACACATTCCAGAGCGATTTATCTAACAGGTTCAAACAGAGTCAGGAGAAACAATCACATTAACAACTACCTTCAATATTTCAGAGGGACTCAAACAACCCAAGGTGGCAGATGGGGGGAATGTTTAATTGAACATAGGGAAGGAAATATCTGAGGCATCAGTTTGCTTCTCTGTTGTGTTTCTGTTTTTTCTATCTCTCAAGAGAGGGTTGTGGTTGCAAGCGCCTGTTTGTGTGTTAGACACCAGACAGTCGTGAATTTCTGGTCCTACAGGAAGAAAGGATAAACGAGAGGCTGATGGGAGACAGAGTGTGTGAGAGAGAGAGAAAGAAACAAGAGATGAATCTGGGGAACTAAGGTTAAACGGCAAAAGAATTAAGCGATCCTTAAATAACGCTATAAATGACTCACACTGACGTCCCAAATCAATATGAACTGATTCCCAAAAGGGGAATTTTCTGGCCATATATTCATAAGTGAACTCCAAACTGTGGTTCATACGACTCACGTGGTATATTTCATCGTCTGAAGCTTTGTGCGAGAAATAGGCTGAAATTTAAAACATTATTCAATTTGGATTCTTCATGTGCAAGATCTTTTCAATGAATTATTTGCTCCAGTTCACAAAACCACTCGGAATAATTCGGACTGATTCATTTCTTTTCTTTCTCGATGGTTCGGCTCACTGACTTGATGATCCGGTCGTAACGGTTTACAGCTCACTGGAGGAACATTATTGAATAGCAACTTCAAACTGCTTGTCACACACAGCTACTGTCTCATATGGCTTCAGAAGTCTTGGATTACAGCGCACGAGTCAAACGGGCCACTTTTATGGTGCTTTTGCATCTTTTTGGAAGCTTTACATTCTCAGTTTCATTCAATTAAAAAGAATCTCTGGAAAATTTCCCTTTTGTGTTCAGTCATACAAGTGGAACAACCCGGGGTTAAATAAATGATTACAGAACTTACATTTCTGGGTAAATTATCCCTTTAAAGGGTTGAATGAAGAGCATAAGGTACTCCTTTTATTTCCTTTCTCTGTAAGTAAGTGACTCAGAACAAAAAGGTCTGATGCGTTCTCCGCATGTCAGGAGATATAGATGTAGGGAAGGAGGAAGAGGGTGAGAAAAGAGAGAGCGTAGTGATGTCAGCTGTGCGCCTCTCATTCCTGCAGGTTATAACAGTGAGGTCATCACAGCCCACAGCAACGCTTGACATACAAGGATAGCAATGTCCCATAGACGCCCGCTTGCACCGAGACACACATGACTCATGACGGACGTCCACATGCAGCAAACGCACAGGACGTTCACGCAGACACCTACAACATACGGTAAACACACATTCACACACGTCATACAAATGCAGACTCCTATATGCCCACCACGCACTTATTGTTTGGTAGATGTACGGACACCTTTCTTACTTAGTTCACAAAGTCATTGGCGCAGACATGCCTACACGCACAAATGCTCAAATAAGACATGATGACTAGTGACAAGACATGTCAGAACGTCCTATGACAGCCAGCCTCATCTCATCGCTCCCTCTGTTTTCTCCTTGTTCTTTGTCATAGATTTATCAGAAGAATTAGCAAATAAGTGTGAGTTGATTTGCAGGGAAAAACTTTAGCCTTGATTTTGCGTTTTTTGTGGTGTAGTGCATGATTTTTTTTTACCTCGGTTCAAACCTTTTAAAAGTCGATTAGCATTGGGTGTAATATTTTTTTTCTCTGTATTTTCATTTATACAAAATCTGTTGCAAACTGGTATTTGTTAACATGTTATTTATTCATTTATTTTTTATCGTGATCCTAAATACACTTTTGTAGCCCAAATACTTTTATAGCGTATGAGGAAGTCACGTGCAATCACAGGAAATAGCCTACTTTTGTGATGAATTTATTTTTGGAAACATTTAGGCCTAAATTTAGTTGTCTCAGTTTTCTCACACAATAAAAATGGGTTAAAATGAATAGCTGCCTTTATATTTTATGAAAAAGATCTTCTTTTTGATTGTTTCCTGACATACAAAGTATAAAAAAAATCTCTGGGCTAGAACAACGAATGTTATCAAATCATCCTCAGTGTTTGTGGTTTTGGGAAAACCCCACTGGGGAAGGATAGAAAGGAAATTGTTTTACAAAAATGACTGCTCCGTGAACATAAATCAAAAGCTTGAAAGCTAACAGAAGGGGGGATGAAGTTTAAAGTGAAATCAATAATTGTAGTTAAGCTTTATTTCATATTGATAAATGTTTACTGTTATGCCGCTCTGTGCCTTTTAAAGTTATTGCACCAAAGTCAGTGTGTGTGAGATTTAATGTGCTGAGATAATGGCCTGCTTTTGTTTCGCCTCTTGTGCAAATCTTGTTCTGATTCCGCCGCACTACACTGTAACGAGTCACATTCAGATCCTTCAGTTCACCTGCGCTCTGACCCCGTGAACCCACACCAGGTTCTCTCGCAGCTTCAGCTTCATCACAGCATGAGCAGGTTCAACATAAGGTGATGGGGTCACAGCTCATTGCTCCCCCACAGGCTGGCTGGAGACCATCCAATGTTTTTGGACTGCCTCTCTAACATACATCCTCACTTTCCAACTTCATTCAAACAAACACAGGGCAAAGCCATTATGATGCCCAAAACCCAGAAACAGTAACTGTGTTGGGGGCTGAAGAGCAGCAAAAGGCTCGGTCTGAAACTCAACTGAGAGTTTATCCTCAGAGAGGAACCAAGATGCTGCTTCAGCGGTTTTAACAGGGCCGACTCATTCAGGACGCTGCCACGCTTTTACAAAACCCTATACTGCAAAACGATCTAGTATTTTTGTCTTGTTTTTTTATCATAAATATCTAAGCATCCTTACAAGAGGATTTTGCTACCTCAGCAGCAAAATTGCTTAAGCTTTCAAGATTTTTAAGACCAGTCAGAAATCATGAAATATTGTTTTTCATTCAGATTTTTAATATCATTCATTGACAGCAGTTTTATATGTTTTCAACAATTTACTTTAGTAAAATGAGAATATAAACGTTAATTATTTAATTTGAATGTCTTTATAATAATCACACTTAATATTTTTTTTTTTCTCAGACAATAAATACATGAAAATGCCTTTATTTTTTTTTAGAAAAGCGGGTCCCCTCAAATATGAAAAACATGTTTTAAGCAACCTTGCTTCTAAAGTGAAAACGACTTGCTTCAAAAGTGAATACTGATAAAGAAAGTGGTATTTTGCAGTCAAAAGTTGTAAGACTTTCTAAACCAGAGTGTCTCTAAACCATAGAGCATTGTGGGAGTACACACAGGATTGAAAAATCAATATTGTAAGGGATTTGTCCTTTGGAATAATATGTGAACTGAATTTAGCAATGTAATTCATTCCCATTAGCAAACACACTCAACTTTAACTTTATCTTCATAGCCTTGCGAAACCTAGCTTTTTGTTTTAAAGGAGAGTCAATATCTCAAAACTTGGTCTTTCTGATGTTTCCATGATAATCAGCCACATGACCACCATCACAAAACCGAGTGACATCCAAGTCAAGCTACAACCTCAAGTCTCTTAAACCAGACCGGCTTTTAGATGGATATTACTGCAGACATGTAAGCACAGTATACAACATGTCTGACCCATGTCAAGTGGCATCCAACCAAAATACTGTAAATGACAGAGGCATTTGCGAAACTTCTACCATGGAGGATTACATTAAGACACAAACTGTATGAAATGCCACAGAAGACATAATGCGGTTTCCGAGTCTGAGGTGTCACATGTAGGCTAATTATCTCTGTCTGTAGGCGCATGTGTGTGCGTTCGAGGGTGGAGGCGGGTAAAAGCACTCTTTATTGACTAAGGTGAGGGTCTGGATAAAGTCTTGCATTGGTGTTTTGTGTGTGCTCAGCGGCAATCAGTGTTTGACAAGCTGCTGCGGGCTCTTGTACAGACCAGTGTGATGACGCAAAGAGACGCCGTGTACAAGTGATCTCATTCTCTTCATAAAACTCCTCACACACAAGCACACACAAATGTCCTGATGGGTATCAAGGAACCCACACAACATCTACAATGGCAAATGAGGCACGTGTTCAAACAAACCGTACATACGCTCCCTAACGCGATAAATCATGTGTGATTTTTGCCACACACACTCAAGCTGCTTTAATGCTCAATTTCAAAGCTGTCACACACACTCAATCTCAGGGGCTAAATAAGTTTTCAGGGTTGAACAACACTGGTTCTCTCTCTCTTTCACCCTCGACATTAAAGCAGACTATAGTTTTGTGTGCACTGACCAGTAACTACAATAATAGCACAGAATTTAATATGAAGTCTGTCAATGTAGGCCATAAAAAGACGATCAGCTTTTAGAGAATATTGTGGCGAGCAGGACGAGGCCGAGGGCCGTGAGAGGTGCGAGACCGGTGCGTCTCACAGGTGTCGCTCAATACCACTCACGCCTGTGTATAACTCATATTATTCCTGTGATATAATATGAATAACTCATATTATTCCAGTGATGACAAAGCTGACTTTTCAGCATCATTACGCCAGTCTTCAGTGTCACATGATCCTTCAGAAATCATTCTAATATGTGAATTTGGTGCTGAAGAAAAATGTATGCTTAAAGTTTTTGTTGAAACCATAATACATTTTTTCAGGATTATTTTACAAATAGAAAGTTCATTTATTTGAAATATATTGTTACAATATAAATGCCTTTACAGTCAATTGAATGCATCCTTGCTAAGTAAAAGTATTAATTTCTTTAAAAAAGTTATGTTGTGTATATGAATACTAAACAATAAACCTTTCAAGGTGCCATCTTGCACATTAAATCAAATCATATTCCATAACAGATGGGGTCAGTACCTCCAGAAAGTGAGTTTAGCCCATAGGTTTAGCCGCGGCCGCGCGCACTCTCACGTCTTCAAACAACACAAACGAGCGCTGTTATTCCTCTCTCTTTCTCGTTGGAAGGCCGCAGCTTCACGTGGAGCATTTGGAGATTTTCAGATTTCAGAGACTAAATGAACAACATCAAATGATGAAGACCGTCTCATAAATGCCTGTCTCAAAAACAAGCTGGTGCATTTCGACGATATGGGAAAATAAAAGCCTGGGCTATTATTTTAAGTTTACGGTAGTCGTGTTGTTCATATTACACTTTTATTGTTAGTTTCAATTAATTTGACAGACAGCATTCGCTCATGTTGATCAAGCTAGCGCCATTCAGAGCTGCCAACTCTCACAAATTCCCCGTGAGACACACGCAATTGACACTTAGCAAGCAGTTTAGTTAAGCTCTCAGATTCTGTCAATTTTATTACGCAATTCAAACAATAAATACCATTTTGGCGCTTGTACATTTTACACCACAGATCCTTAGCGCACGTGAACCGATCATCTCTACTAGCTAATGGAAAAAGAACACAAACACTGTGGTAAAATCTGTGATAAAGCAGCTGGTAAAGACAATATAATATCCAGGCTCTGCCTCTTATAAGAAGTGTTTAATGCAGACTATGAAAACTTTGCAAAGACAATTCGACTACATACAGATTAAACCAAGTGCTTTGAAAAGGTGTGATGTTGGGATTTTTCAAACTTCCAATTAAAAGAAGAGCAATGCCATGACCTTACACAAATTCTTCAGTTAAAGATCAAATTATCTTCTAGCATCAAACAAACAATACAAAGGCATTATGACACAACTGAGTTTTTTTAGATGTTTTTTTTTTTTAGATGTAATGTAATCAACATGTTCCGTTTCAACATGTTCTACATACCTAAAACCCACATGCCTGCCAATCTGCATTGTTTCTGGTCCAACTATATATATATTTTTTAATTTTCTTCCAGGGTCTAAATTTTTTAATTAAATGTTGCTGCATCTAGCTAGTATGTCAGGTTGGCCAGTGTTTTCAGCCTGATATAAGTATGGACTAAATGTGGCTTCCCTCGCAATAACGTATATGAAGTAATTTATTTCATATAAATATTTTACATAACTTACATTTTCAGTTTTCGGTCTTGCGTACATTGACAACAATATGACGACACACGGTTAAATTGAAGGAAGAGTCGACTGTAGAATGTATGACAAGGGTATTGTTTATAAATATCAGGTAATAATGTGTTGTAAAATGTTAAAATGTAAATTTGTCAGCAATTATAAGCAACCACGTGGAAAACCTCATGAACTGCACAGCAACCACCCAGAATACATTTGCAACCCCACGAAACACCATATAAACTGAAAAGCAACCATCCAGGGCCAGAATATAGCAACCTCCACAAATCACCCAAAACACACTAGCAACTACCCCGCAATCACCCAGACTTGCAATTGCAATCTATCTGTTTAATTGAAATGTATGGGCTTAAAACTGTCAAACTTTTAGTTTTCATTTTAACCACTTCAAATATATAAAAACATTAATCTTAAAACCTCAACTCTTCAAGCTTTTAAAATTTACGTTTAAACTTCTGACTTTGACTTGAGAAGTCACTATTAACTTTTCATTTGTCTAGTTGCAATATTTATTGGCCAAAACAGTCAATTTCCATTGTGACAAATTACTCCATACAAGGTGTCTATTAAACATATTGTCACAAAAGTTCAGTTCAATAATAGTTGCACTATTAAAATTCTACAACATTGCACTAACACCAACTTATCTTTCCCCAGACAGCCTCACTGAAGCACTGAACCAAATTAAGCGGCTATTATCCTACCCTTCCTTGTCCATTGCTAATTCCAGCTACAATTCTCCCCCTCATTAACCCTTGCCTACTTACACGCTGTCCAAAGACATAGTTGTCGCCTCTCAAATCAAATCAACTCCTCCTTCATATTCAGATGCAGTGTGTTCTCCCGTTTAAATGCAGTGTTAGCTTTCACGATTCAGTCATGATCTCACCTGTTGGAATTGCAGTGTTGGCTCCCCTTTTTTTGAATGCAGTGAGAGCCTACCGTTTGGATGCATCAAGGGCTCTCCCCTTCCGAATTGCAATGTGATCTCGTGTTTTTAATCATGGAGGCTCTGCCTTCGGATTGCAGAGTGAGTCCTGTCTGAGCGCTTCGCGACTGGAGGTGCTAGACCCCAACCTGGAGGCAGGCCTTTGCATCCACTCCACTTTTTGCAGAAAATGCATATCGATTCATATACGGAATTCGTTTGGTGGAATCAATAGTTTTGTGTCATCTGGAATATTGTTCCATCATTTGGGCTTCAACTACAGAGAACAATTTAAATAGATTGCACAAAATAAAACAAATCGGCTTGTTCTAAACTGTTATTTTAGAAAAAGTATCAGGGACATGCACAATCAGTTAGCATGGCTTCATGTAAGAAGCAGCGTTAAATATTCACTTATTAAATTCTTAAGAAATATAATTATTAAAAAAGCACCTGAAATTATTTATAGAAGATTGACCTTCAATGACGTTCATACCTGTTCCACTCGTCAATCAAGTGAAGGCCGTTTCTTGTTACCTGCCTGTTGAACAAATCAACTTCAAAGAACATTGTGTTATAGAGCAAAGGTGGCATGGAACTTGCTCCCGTAATTTTTGGTCTCAGAGAGTCACAATGTTAGTTTTCCCAAAAGATTGAGACTGTATTTATTTACTTTGGAGTAACTGGAATTATGTAATTAATAATCACTGGATAATGAGCTATGGTAATTGAAATGTGTTTTTCATATTTTATATTATACCCAGAGAGTGGTGACATTTAACACAAGTCTCATCCCAAGACGTCATATAACTGATGTCTTAGGACGTCTTTTGACCATACGTCACCATCCGCAGTTTTAGGGTACCCTTGACGATCCTGGGACGTCATACAACTGACGCTTTACCTTTAACAACAGTTAGGTGACGGGGTAGGTTTAAGGGTAGGTTTAGGTCTGGGGTAGGGTTAGGATCCGATAACGTCATCTAGCCGACATTAAAGGGTACCCTAAAACGGCTGATGTTAATGTATGGTCAAAAGACATCCCAAGACGCCAGTTATATGATGTCTTGGGATGAGACTGTGCTGTAATATTTTGTACATAGAAGAGCTTACATTATGTTGTTATGCTTAGTGTATGTGCTCTGTGTGTGTGAGAGTTCGATGACTTATATGATGTTGTGTGCTCTTCTGTACTCGACTTCATTGTACAGCTTTGATGTTAATATTTTGTTAAAAATTGTTAAGACCACAGGAAGAATAGCTGCTGTTTAATGGAGTAGCAAATGGGGATCTAATTAATAAACAAACAGTAAACTCATTGTTCAGGCTCTCATGTTAGGAGGGATTGGAAATGCTATGCGAGTTATTTTATGATTTCCTTTTTCGCTATCTGCGAGGGCACACTTTGGTGGGAGACGGGCCTACTCTTTCACGATATGTAATTCCTAGGCTCCATAGCCTTGTCCCAAATGGCACACTTTATATGCACTTTTGGTCTTGTGGACTTGCAATGGCTACCGGGTGTGTGTCTGTTAAGTCCGTGAGACTTTAGATCTCATCCACCCCAGGTGCCTTTCCACCGAGGAGCTTCTTGACTACCTCTGTGACTTCAGCTTGGGTTATGGACGAGTTCACCTTCGAGAGCTCAGCCTCTGCTTCCTCAATGGAAGACGTGTTGGTGGGATTGAGGAGATCCTCGAAGTGTTCCTTCCACTGTCCGACGACATCCCCAATTGAGGTCAAGTGCTGCCCACTTCCACTGTAAACAGTGTTGGTAGGGCACTGCTTCCCTCTCCTTAGGTGTGCGTCTCCTTCCCTACCCTCTTGGAAGGTTTGCCAGATTATCTTCGTGGCCAACCTGTAGTCCTTCTTCATGACCTCTCCAAACTTTTCCCAGGCATGATTGTTTTTTTGCCTCCACAACCACATGGGCTGCAGTCCACTTGGCCTGCCGGTACCCATTGGCTGCCTCAAGAGTCCCACAAGTCAGCCAGGCCTGATAAGTATGATTGGGTATCGAGAATCGATTGGAACCGGGACTTTTCGTTTTTCCCGGAATCGTTCAAAAGTTAAAATTTCGATTCCTAGTTTCGATATTCACACTCCGCCGACCAG
>JAOTRC010000001.1:15589001-15605262 GCA_027497675.1 Cyprinella lutrensis | reverse complement strand
AATTTCGAAGTGACTTCTGCTAACAGAACATTTTTCATAATTATAACGTGTAATATTAGCTAATTATAATAACAATAACAATATTACAATTAAGATAACACTTGATTTTGAAAAAGGAAAAAAACAAAACAAAATGAAACTATATAAAAACAAATAATGAAAGACACTTATTATCATCGTAGTTTTGTTTTAAAAGAGCTCTATAAGTTTCTATAGTTGTCATTTATTTGTCCTTTTTCATTAAAAAAAGCTTTCCAAACTCCAATCTTGCTCACTGAGTGGGTTTTCTCTTACCTTTCAAAAGCCATCCTTCCATTGGCTTTCTGCTCAAACAGTAATGCCGTCCACATGTCTGGACACAGTGTTTGAAATAATCCATTTACCCCTGCTGTATTCACCAGAGTTTGTGTTCTGTTCTGAATCTCCTTCAATCACGTTGGCAAAAAAAGCAGGGTCCTGGTAAAGTTTTTGTCTTGTACAAAACAAAGGGGACAGGCCATTGAGGGGGCCATTTTAAGGCCCATCCATTTCCTTGTTTGGATTTGTTGTTGTGGCTTTGTGTTGCTTGAAGCAAATCGTTGTCATTGTCAAAGGGTCCACTGCTATTCCATCTTAACCGAGGGGATTATCAGCTGTGGCGACAACCACTTTTTACACAAACATCACCTCTAGGTAAAAACAATGAAACCAAACAAATCTGCTATGCTTTTGACACTTGATGTTTCTCAATAATGATGATAGTAGTAGTAATGTAATGTCAACAGGAGCCTCTTTTTATTCAGTTTTCAAATCGGGTTTTGCTAAAATGTCCCCCCAAAAACCCCACCCTTTCTCAGTATAGCAGCATGTAGATAAACTTTTATAGTATTTTGTTTCATTGCATTACATAGTATCATCATTATTGTCTCATAATTCTGTTGACAATGGTGATAACCGATATCGACCCAATTTGGATCTCAAAGGCCAGCGGAATCAAACAGTAGATATAATGTGAATTAAAATGACCTCTTCTCAATAACCCTGTTAGTTATAGAACAGGAAAGAGAGAAACTTTTAAGACTTAAAACAAAGCCAAAGTATCTGCAATCAAACACAATTTCCAGATCCCTGTCCCTCAAGAGTGTACCAGTTTAAGACGCATTTTTGTTTTTATGCAGAGAAAGGAATTATCAGTGACAAAGCGCTACAACAGCAGCTGCTAATTCTTCAAAAGCCGTGGCTTCAGTCAGAAAAATGTAAAGATTCTTCATAATTTATTTCTCTGAGTGAAAATATATTTATATATCACGTATACTTTCATAGTTTATATATTCTCTTAAAATTTGTATATCTTTCATTGTCTTTTTGCGCTTTAGGTTCTTGTTTGTTTTTCATATCTTCCCCTTAACTGTGACAGCCTTTGAGAAAGGGGAGAAGCTAAGTCCATCATCATCAAGAAACAAGCCCTCAACACAGTGCTGGTCTACTAATCCATCTTGACCACGAACCTCTACAAAATTTGAATTATCCATTCTTGTCATCTGAGCTTCACGATTCTCTAAACCATTTACACACATGATCTTTCGTTCTCAGCCAGTGTCCATAAATACTTAAGGTTGTTCATGTATTTCTATATACATTTCCTACCTAATGGTGCGTATGGTTTTGATTTTTGTAGCATCCTGCTTTATTGATGGAGATCTGTATATGATGGTGTACAGTATACGCACAGATCTTTTCATCTTCTGAAATGTGTCTGTACACATGCTGATGTGCAAAGATTTTGCTTTGGCACAGATCGGTGCAAGTTTGGCACATAATTATCAATCTTGCATTATACAAAAACTGGATTTATACTGTATTGGCAAGTGTGGTTCTGTTTGCTGATGTCAGATGATCCCCTTGATACGTGCAGATCATAGTATGGCAAAGACTTTGATTTTAAACTGCGGTGTGGTAGCCTTCTTCCTTCTAGAAATGACCCCTCTTTGCCAGCGTATTTACTTTGTAGTGATTTCACAGCTGTATCTTGTATTCTTGTGTAGGCTATATTTCATACAATGCTGGGTCTGCCTTTCTCATTACTCCTGAGAACATACCCATAGGGGTTGAAAGGCCAATACCTTTCATCTGTTTCTGTCTCCCTGATAGTCTTTCTCCATTTCTTATCGTACATTTACCTTTCTCCCTTCCTCTCACTTTCTCAACTTCAGATCTGGGTTTCTTGGACATTCTCCTTGGAGCCGCTCTTGAAAAGTAACGGCTCGATCTGTGGGTTCTGCCCTTTACTCATCAGGCCTTTCAGTGACCCGTGGATGCCAAGGGTCGGCAGAGGCATTGAAGAAGGCATGGAACATGATGTACTACCTGCAGAGACTGGCACCTGCGTGCAAGAGATGGGGATATTCTGGGCCTGGGAGCAGGGCGGGGGGTTGTTGTTATTGTTTAGGCCTCCGCCCGAGCCTCCACCAAGGCCCAGACCCATCATGTTATTGTTGAAGTGATGGGCCTTGTAGTAATGGTTGAGATGCTCTGCTCGTGCAAGGTTTGGGAGGTTGACAATTTCAGGGTGGTGCAGTCGCAAGCTCTGTCCGCCGGACCCTCCTTGCGGTACTGTGGATCCTCCTGAGATGCCGCTGCCACGGATGCCTGATCCCGCTCCGATTTCATCTTCGACGTTAATGATCTCGATGGCTCGTGCCGGCCCGTGGTGTTTGTGCAACTGGTGCTGCTTCCGCAGCTTGTAGAACACCACCAGCATGACAGCGGCCATGAAGGTAATTGCCACAAAGCAACCAATGATGATTTTGGTGGTCTTCATGACATCGTCTATTCCAGAGGGGTAGTTGGGCTCAGAAATGGGGACTGTGAAAGTGGGTTTGGTTGCTCGGGGAGAAGATGATGAGCCAAGGATTGAGAGAGAAGAGGCAGTAGTGGGGACAACTTTATCCCAGAGGTGCCCAGAAGGTGTCGGCCCAGGAATGTGAATAATGGTCTCGTTGATGGCACGCAATGCAGATTCTTCATCCCCCGTACTCTCCACAGTTTCTACAGTGACCGTGGTGAAGTAGGTGTAGTTGACGCTAACGTCTGCTGCGGTCACATTCAGGACAGCAGTTGCCGTAGTGTTCCCAGCTGAGTTGGTCACCATGCATGTGTATTGGCCAGTGTCACGCAGAGTTACATTGGTGAAATTCAGTGTGCCATCATGCAGCACGGAAATCCTGACCCGATAGGAGCCATGGGTCATTAGGGTGCCGTTCGGTGTGATCCAGTTCACAGAAGTCATGGAGGTACCGGTGCGACACTTGAGCTCAGCAGCCATGCCCTCTGTCACATTGAGGTCAGTGGGCGGCTCCACAATGACGGGGGCATAGCAGGTGAAATGGCTCTGGTCCAGCTCTCCAATGTACTTTCCCTTTAGGTAGGGTGGTGCATGGCACCGTGCGCAGCAGGTTGTGTTGCTCGGCACAGTTTCTTTCAGCCACCAGCTTAACCACAGCACGTCACAGTTGCACACCCAAGGGTTGTGGTTGAGATGTACTCGCTCCAGCTTCTGCAAGGGTGTGAAAAGGTCATGGGGCAAAGAGTGTAGGGAATTGTGGGATAGGTTGAGCTCCTCTAGGTTCTTGAGATCATCGAAAGCATTGCGCTCGATGACCGACATCTGAGAATGCATGAGCCATAGTTTGCGTAAAGATTCCAGGCCTTGGAAGGATCCCGGTCTGATGATTTCTAGACGGTTCCCAGACAACTCTAGCTCCTCCAGTCGCACCAGGGGGGTCAAGTTAGGGATGTCTTTCAGGCCACACATACCCAAGTTCAGGTAGCGCAAGTTGATGAGTCCAACAAAGGCTGCGTCAGATATATAATCCAGCTTTTTGAGTTCGCCTAGGTCAAGACGTCGCAGCGAGGGGACGCGGTGGAAGGCGTAGCCTGGTAAGGTCTCAATCGGATTGTTTCGTAACCACAATTCTCGCAGCTTGCTGAGGTACTCGAAGGCTTGCGATGGCACCAGTGTGAGGCGGTTGTCGAACAGTTCCAGAGTGTTGAGGTTTGGGAGGCCATTGAAAGCACCCACCTCTATTTGACGAATCTGGTTCTTGGAGAGCTGGAGGATCTCCAGGTGCCGCAAATGTTTGAATGTGTCTGATTTTATCACCTAAGTGAGAAAATTACAGGAACAAGTTTAGGATTAGAGTTATGTGTGATCAATATGTTCCTGTGAAGGATGAACATTTTTGAAAATATAAAGTCATAGACAAAGTTTAAAAAAGTACATTCATTACTGACTGATGTGCTTTTATGATAAAACGTTTTGCAAGTTGTTATAATTCACTCTTAATCTTTGAAGAAAAACAGATTAAAGGGATAGTTCACCCAAAAATAAAAATTGACATTGTTTATTCAACCTCATGTTGTTCCAAAACCGAATGCTGTTATTTTTAATCCATGAAAAACAAAAGGTAATTGTTTTATTTATTTATTTTTTTTCAGTTCATAGTGGCCACTTTTTCCATCTCTAGAAAGGACAAAAACAACAACATAAAATCATCTTTAAAATTAAGCTATTTGACAGCTATGTGCAAGGAACATAATAAAATATAAGTTATTGTTCATAGCATATCTTCCTTTGCTGCAGCACTTAAATGTAATTTGACACATTTGAACTGGCTTTTAAACAGTGTTCAGTTCAATGTTGTTGCACCATTTCAGAGGAGAAGATTATGAATAATGAATTAAAAACTTTTAGCCTTTTCTTCTCACGCACATTAATCATATGGCTTTAGGAGACTTGGAAAACAGCACTTAAGTTGCATGGAATATACCGGTACTTATAGTGGGTCTTTCTGGATCCTAAGCCCGAGTGTCCACTAAAGCGTTTTTAGCCAACCGAAAACGCTTGCTGTGTGTGCTTAAAAGGGGTCATATAATGGTACATGAACTTTTACAAGTTGATTGTACTGAAATGAGTGTTGGCAGTGCTTGTACACAACCATCATATAATGATAAAAAGCTATCCGGGGTTTTTATTTTAACCTCCTCATGTTCTTCCTTGTCTCAAATCGACCCATTCGACCATGTGACGTTTCCTATGTAACATTACAACGTTCTAAAAATAATTCATAATCCACGTTTATAATGAACAAAGCATTATGGTTATTGTGTTAATAGTGTGTACGCAGGTGTTAAAGTTAACGTGGTAACACTACACTAAGCTTACTTTTGTAGATGGTTTATAACGGTCTCTGTTACTGATTAAGAAGTAATGTCAAAAAATCGAATTAATATGATTGCACAGCCATTCTTTCTCCAAAATATACCTTCAACTGTTGTCAAGGCAACACTACACAAGTGTGGTGTCAAAACACCCCACAGAACAGAGAGGCGGGTTGATAAAGCTCATTATTATTTAAAGACATACTGATAACAGAGCCTATTTGACCAGGTAAAATTTGTGTTTTCTTACAATACTAATGAGAATTTTTAATTAGAGTATATTACAAACTTTTTATTTAGACCCAAAATAATCATATTAACTTGTATAAAAATGGCATGGTGGCACTTTTTTTCAGTTTGAGATGCCATGATTATTCGCGGAACAGTAACTAGTATCCAATTTCACAGATAGTTTAAGTAAAAAAAAATAGTTAACTAAAGATTAAACAACAGTCATAACAGAATATCAACAATCTTATTAGAATTTGCTAAAATGTAGAATATTCACACATCATAAACACTATGGGTTCTGAAACCATTTGTCTCTGTGCATCTGATGTAGCCAGAACTGCTTTTCTTGGGCAGCGAGAAGCTTCCTCCTGGCCTACTGCCACAATCCCCTCTGTATATAGAGCAGGGGAGGGGAGGAGGGTGTTAAACACACTGGGTTGGGGGTGTTGAAGAGGAGGGTGGAAACTGTCAGAGCTGCACTCTTGTGGTAAAATGCTATGGAAGAAAAAGAAGCCAAAGAATCTAGGATGCCTTCAGGTATTAAAACATTTTTAGATTTTTAATCATTTCAAGTGGGGCTCGAGGACACAACAAACCAAATCAGAATTTTTTATGCTTAAATGGAGGCTTGATAAAAAGCATTATTGTTCCTCATTTTTACTAGGCTTGTTTTTGGTTAACACTTTCAGTGCCAGTGTTAGCATTAAATCTGCGGTTATCTAGAGAATAAATCTAAACCTTCACCCTCAAAGTAGGTCATCTTAACGCCTGACTTCACACTGAAACCTCAATATTTGAGCAAGGCTGAGCCATTAGTGCAAACACAACTGAGAGCCAGATGTATGTACATTTGCGAACACAGCATTAATAGCACCATGGCCAAGATGTAGAAAGCACTTGATATGAAACCACAGTGTGCGTTATGTTCCAAACCTGCAGTTCATTGGGAATCAGTGCCTGTCCCCAACCTATTCCGTAAATTGTGCAAATTTAAATGCACAATTAAATGGGCCTCCTCCCCTTGACCATCCCATTAATGCATATGCATGACACAAAAACACGCATTTTGCCATTCTGAGTTCCCGCGACAGGAAGTCTGCGCTTTCATCTCGGTGTGTCCCGTTCGTACATACCTCGCCATGGTTTTATGCACACTTTGCGGGACAAATACGCCTGAAGTGGGCGCAAAAGCGTTGCCCTCAGTGTTCAAGCAACATTAGTGAAACTGATACTCAATAAAGCTAAGAAACAAACAAACAAACAAACAAACATAAACATCCTTCCCAAAGCCTAGTGGGAAAAGCTGTGCTCAGTATTTACCTGTATGGAGTTCTCCTGTAAGTTGAGGTATCGTGTGTTGTTGGATATACTGTCTGGCACCTCTTCTAAGTTTCGTCTTGTACAGATCACTCGACTGGCTTGATTAGAACAACTGCACGGCGTGGGACAGGTGGAGGCGGCTCCGACTGCGTCTTGGCCTGGGAGGATGAGCCGCAACAGCAGATGAACCAATAAGAGGAGGAGGGGGGAGGGACTAGGAAGGCTGGTCACCGTGGTGATGCGCATGGCAACTGGGTCATGACCCTTCCTGTATTCCAAAGAGGATGATAGGCTGATTCCAATGGCTCTTGAATGCTGTCTCTTTAACTGTTGCAGCTTCCTCCCGCAACGGATGTCACTTCTGCATTTTTCAGTCGAAATGTTTGGTCTCCTCGGTTGGTGGCGTGTTTTGTCTTTGTTTTTGTTTCAGACAGATACAATTACATAAGTTGTGTCATCTTTGCCTTAACAGGTCCTCTAATGTGACAGGCCACTTTTTGATGAATGCATGTTTTACTGCAAAAGAGAGACAAAGAAGAAAGCCATGTTTTGTTACTCTAACAGAGTCAAATATTTAAGGTTTATGCCACATAATAATAACTTGCAATCAAATGAATGTTGAAGATAATGATTGCATCAAGTTGATGGGGACAAAAATTGTTTTTAGGGATGCAAGGACAAAAGGTGTTTCCTTCTCTCAATCTGGAAAACTCAACTACTGTACATGTGTAATGGATTCTTGTCTCTTTGTGCATATTAATGATCCTCTCGTTAGGTATTCATGTTATGTATACTGTAACCAAACTAAAACACAGAATTCAAATTCATAGCATCTGTCATAAAAACACTGAGACCCATTGATATATTGGCTCTAATGTTTGCATAATGTGAAGGATATTTCACAAATGAATTGCCACATGGTGTTTGGCAGTATATATATATAATTTAAACGCTTTACCCCTTATGTTTTGAGTGTCAATTTGACGCCGGAGAGGATATAATTTTCCCCCAAAATTTAATTCAAGACATTGAATTAAAACTTACTGACTTTGCTCACACAGGGTATGAATACTTCTCAAAAAAGTTGGGATATTTTTTTTTAATATACTTCTTTGGGGATTTTTTGTTTTTTTGTTATTTTTTGTTTGTAAAAGCCTTGTTAAACTTGTGGTGTTCCCGGTCCAAAATGACCAGCCCATAGAAAAAAATATCTTATAAATCTCTTGCTATGCTCTATTATCACCATTCAATCATTTTGTCAACTGTTTTTCTTTCGATTAAGACAGGTTTTGAATTTCTTTTAGGAACTAATTGATCGTGAGTCTCATTGATCTGAACTTATGCACCGTATGTAATAAAATATTTGGTGATAATAGAGGATAACGAGATTTACAAGCAATTGTAAAACGAGGAACATCAAAGGTGTTACACAGGTCAACACAGCATTAGGGTTAAAAGTTGGCATTAAATAGAAATTCACCTATTAAATTCAGAAATTTAAATATTTTCTAAATGCATCCTATTGATCTTATTGGGAATGATTTACCGGTATATGTGTACGTATCTTTTCTTTCTTTTTTTATCTTGCAATTTTTAATCAAATCTTCTGTTGCATCTTAATGATTCCTTTTGAATCATGTTCATCACTTACACAAGTGTTGGTCAGACTACCGTTCTTTTAATTTAAACCATGTACTATGTTGCTAGTGATTAACTTGAAAAATATAAAATCGCAGAAACTTCAATTTTACTCGTATTTGGTTATTTCTGGACCTTGGCTGAATGCAATACACAGTCTGAAAGAACACATCGGTCCACACTTGCTCACCTTTACCAGATGTACGTATGTGCTCAGCTCCCTTGTGCTTTTCTGTAATAATACTGCACGTGTGAACTATGGTACTAATCTTTATGTCCATACTCGCCCATAGACTTGAGGCTCATGGGGTGTTACAGCAGCATTAACTGCTGCAATGTGCTACAGCTGATGGATTGCTAATTCAACACGAACCCCATGCAAGGGGGCTCAGCTCTCTCACTGCAGGTTATTTAGACTCCAGTAACCTTATATAAGGGTATCCAATGAGACACAGGCTATTACTAATGATGATGGGCCTAATTATCGTACTCTGACATGCATGTTCATTTAACACAGGATTTTACACTCGGCGCAGTGAAACATAAGCGAGGAAGAGAGATAGGATATGGAGCGAGAGAGAGCAGGGCAGAAGGCAGAAGGATGGAGAGATTATTAAACTGATAGATGACTGTACAGCTGCAGGGATAGAAGAGAATCATCAACACTAATAGATGAATACTGAGACAGTCGAGAGAGAGAGAGAGAGAGAGAGAGAGAGAGAGAGAGAGAGAGAGAGAGAGAGATCCAAGTGAAATGTGAACGAGAGACAGACAGTAAGGAACAGATATGGAGAGAAGAAAATGTTAAGAGGATGAGATAGAGGGTGAGGAAAGAGAGGAGATGGAGAAACATTAATATTAATCATTTCTCCCAGAGAGAGCAGCATGAGGAAGGCTTAATAGAAAGGGATGAATATGAAACAGACAGAGATAGAAAGAGGAGAACGACAACATAGGTGCATCAAAAACAACAAGAGCACACGAAAGATAGGAGAGATACAGAGAAGACTACACAAAGGAATGAATATAAAACAGGTAGAGAGAAGAAATACTCCCATCTAGTCGATAAAATTAGTTTGTTCACTCAATCAAATACACAATACAGTAGTACAATGACAATACAAACACACATCTAAGCATGTCTGTATGGGTCTTGCTCACTAATAATTGCATTCAGGTATACTTATTTATGTGCCATGCAAAGGGTATCAGACAAAATTTCCACCAGACAAGCGTGTATGCATTTGTATTATGTTATTTTTTGTTCATTTTTAAAGGTCACATGAAACTCTGAAAACAAGAAATGACTTAAGACCCTGCAATGAATATGATGCCACACTCTATGCATTTTCTTGTCAATAATAATAATAATAATTACTAGGAACACCATACAATAATTCAAATCGTTAAGATCTACTCCACTTTGTAGCATTCTTTGTACTGAGCCAAGTGGTCTAATGGTAACGCATCTGTCCACCATATGATTATGCAGTTTAGTCAAGAGTTCACCTAAGTTAAACTTTATAATTCTAAAATTTCTTTACATATGCAAACATTGATTTGCATCCATATGGATGGAAATGAAAGTCTGCACCTGTCCATACCTGTTTAGAAAATCTTTTCTCTTTGCAAATGTATTCTTACATGCTAAAGATATTTCCTAACTTATCCTAAATTTAGATTTTAGAGCATGAATTAATGAGGTAACACTTTACAATAAGGTTCATCAGTTAACATTAGTAAATGCATTAACTAACAGGAACTAACAATGAGCAATGCATAAGTTACAGTGTTTATTAATCTTTGTTAATGTTAGTTAATACAAATACAGCTGTTCATTGTGCGTTCATGTTAGTTCACAGTCCATTAACTAATGTTAACTAATACAACCATTGATTTTAATAACGCATTAGTAAATGTTGGAATTAATATTAACTAAGAAAAATAAATGCTGAAGAAGTATTGTTCACATATTTTACATGTTAACTAATTAACCTTATTGTAAAGTGGTACCATTAATGAATTATGATTTCTGCATGAGAAAATTTGCAGACTATCTTTAATAAGCACAAATACAAGGTGATGAACCCAAGCTCAAACACACACACACACACACTTTCCAGTCATATCAGGGGAACAAATGTGACATCCCCTGCTGCTGCTTCGGTGACCATAACCAGTGTTTTACTGTAAGCATTAGCATGCCGTTATGGGCAAAAGCCATTTGTAGAGCTGTCGTGTAACAGTAAGCCATGCCCCAGGCCCTCTTCTATAAACACTGCAACTCAAGCATCACTAATAAAGTCACAGCTACCTGCAGCAATACCTGCATCAGTTGTTAACCTAGGTGAGGTGAATAACCAGGTGAGTAACCAGTACTCACTAGCCCCAAATTTGTTTTCAGTTGCCCCGAATCTTATGTTGTGTCTCTTCCACAATTTTAGTAGAAGAAAACTGCATAAATGTGGAAAATATTAATGATTAAAGGGTTAGTCCACCCCAAAATTAAAATTCTGTCAGTAATTACTCACCCTCATGTTGTTCCAACCCTGTAAGACTTTTGTTCATCTTCAGAACACAGATTAAGATATTTTTGATTAAATCTGAGAGCTGGATCACTCCACAGGTTTCTTAAGTTATGAAAGACATTGTTAAAATAGTCATAGTGACTACCATGGCTTGGTTTATCAAGCGACAAGAATACGTTTTGTGTGCAAAAACAAAACCAGTGTCGGCCAATAAGGAGCCTACATGTGACGCACAACCTAGAAGCTTTGCGCAATATCACTACGTGAAATCTCGAGGCCCACAGAGAGAGTAATTACTGACAGAATTTTCATTTTTGGGTGAACTAACCCTTTAAATGAAAATGAATACTTACAAATGAAACTGAAGCTGTTAAGTTGACCTGTAGTTGTTTCCTTTCAGCAGTGGTTCTCAACCAGGGGACCTGGGCCCACTACGGGAAAACTTCCAAGAGGGACTCAAGATGACTTAGAAGTATTTAAATGAATACATAAGACTTTTGTTCTGTTGGAAAACAGAACCTAACTTCTGGAACCACAAAATGAAAGGTGTTTAATTAAATATATAAAATGAATTAGCACTGTTAATGTAAAAAAAGAAAGTTTGAAAACAAGCAGCTTTATCATAAATACAGCAGAAATATCTTAATATTATATATCTTGGAAAATGTGGGACCTTCAAGCCAAAAAAGGTTGAGAACCACTGCCTTAAGAATCTATTTCTACTAGACTTAACCCTTAATTCAATTTTGCTGATAAAACCTAATAAAGGTTGATTCATATATATTTTTGAACTGAATAAACTCAATTAACAGTACATCTACTCAATTACAGTAGGTGCTCTAATACCACAAAGCAAACTGTTTTTGGTAAACAATTTTTTTTTATGTACAGTGAATATGATAGTTTTATGTGAGAAAATGTAAAAACAAACTTTTATTTTGAATCTGTTGATTCATTTCACAAAACCAGTCTAAATGATTTGTTTACTTATAAGACTGATCTGGTTCTGGTTCTTTTCAGCTTCAAGACTGATCTGGTCACAGTGCTTCTCAGGTTAACAGCTCACAAGAGGAGAAGATTCCGTACAGTGATTTTAATTCAGGTCTTTTTCTCAAAGTCTTGAAATATTTTAAATTTTACATTGGAATTTCTTAAGCATAATGGAGCTGTATTTCTAAATATGTGTAGACCAGGAATCCTGCTGCAAATATCCCCAATTAAACATTTTATTTAATTTATGGACATTTAGAGATTCCTAAATATTTATAACATAACAATATAGTGTTGTTTGCATAATAATGGTTTTATAATACTGATGTTACTTTTAGAAAACAGTTCAATGTGGGCAAAGGAGAAACTGTACCTGCATTCATTTGCAAGGAGTTTATGCATTTAACAGCATGACTTAACCAGGTTGCATCTGATGTTTAAAATGGATCATGGGCTCAGTCCCTGATGTTTGCAGAATCTCATCACACTCGTTCGTAACGTTGCATTTTGTGAGACAAAAGAAAAGGGCTAGAGCGCTCACCAAGAAGTAATTATTAAAACTTCATCCTTGAAATTAGTCACCTTATTTTATCTATTTGTGTTGTGTCATCCTCATGCATGACTGACAATACCCACAGTTAGCTCAAAGTGCCAACTGCCAATTAAATGGCTGTAATAGGAGATAGCATCTGCTGTGATATTGATGGGAAATGGAGTCCAAAATGACAGTGATGACAGGAAATTGAGTCAGCTGTGAGCCTGTTGGGAAATGTGGTTTGAATGGTTGGCACATGAAAAGAAAGTCCGTAGTGTACTACTTTACACGCTATTACAAGAGAGAGAAATAAACAAAAAATCAAACATATGTTGGACGTTATGAAGTGGAGCGATTTTTCAACTGAACTGAAAGATTTTCCAGCCATGGAGGTGCTAGATATCAGCAACTACCTTTTCTTAAAGACATACTTTTACTTTACTAAGTTCGGAAACGTTAGACGTTACTCAAACAGTCACTTAAGTTATATTAACTCACCTTTGACGAAGTGATCACTAACGTTACACACACACACACGCATTTTCCCATTCGGCTCCAACCGACCGCAGACATAGGTTTGCAAGCCGTTTTTACAGAGTTTTTCAATCAATTTCTTGCATTTTCCCCCCTTATGAACAAACAACTTTTGGTATTCGATAGAACTCCTTGTGGTTTGATCAATTCAAGTAACTATAAATGACTCAAAACACAGGCATTTTGAGTTTGTTATAGTGCTTTCTAAATACAGCAAATCACTTTCTGCCCTCCATTTGTATTTCGCGCCATGGCAACGCAGTGGCGTGACGTCATATGAAAACAAGCTACAAACAAAATGATACGAAGTACAGAGAGACTTAATAGACATTACATATTACATTTTAAACATGGAACCTTCACTCGCAAGCTAAAGCTGCTAGTAAATAAATACTGTATAAACACTCCATCATACGTTTCTACACGGAACTTGACGATGTATACAGCTTCCCCATGACTTTTGCCTTCAAAATCATTTGTGGCATAACATTAGTCAGTTCTGTTTTTACCTGGAGAGATCGAAAAGAGTTCCATTACTCTACGTTTAGCTCAGGCTGAATACGGGATTTTTTTCTGCTGGGGGTCAAGGAGGGAAAGAAACATTAATTTGTGGGTTGAAAAACTATTACATCTACAGGAATTTATTTTAGTTTAGGTAGTTCGCTACAGATGCGGATACTACCAGTAACAGTATGCGCTCTGAGCATCCAGTCAAAGAACAAGAAAATACAGACATTATTGTCAGCCAGCTAGATGGCCCCCCTGCAGTCAAAGTGAAATTCTGATTGGATGATTAAATCTGACTCATTATCTGATTGGTTGAATAGACGGTTTCATTACCATTCATTTTAAGCTACAGGCGCCCACACTGTCGATTCTGAAGGCCTCCTCCAGGCAGATTTATTTGACCCTGGCAACACATAATGGCTGAAATATGGTTGGATACAAGCTCTAACATAAAAACACACTACTGGAAGCAGCACAACCAAGAGCAAAGCTATGAAATTAAGAGAACGAACTATTGGGAATAATTTAATACTCATTCATGGAAAAAAATATATTAAAGTGCAAAGTTCCCGCCGGTCTCTCAGGGAACCGAGGTTACGATAGTAACCGGATACGTTTTGCAGATTGATCTGAAGATTAGGTACATAAGTGAATAGTTTTGCTTGGTTTATGAATAGTTTAGTTTTGAATAGTTTATGCACAATTTTTTTAGAAGAGTTAAAATAATTTTGAATGAATTGTTTGATTTTGCAAGATATATGTTGCATGTTGTGGGTGCGTTTTGTGGTTTTGGGTGCAGAGTTTTGATAAATGGAGAGCCATAGTTTCAGGAAAGTAATTTACTAAGTTTAAAGTTCTGTTATATTAGGGTTTTTTTGGTTGAGAACCACTGCTTTAAGGCGTGAAATAAATAAAAAAAAGACCTCTTAATGATAATACTCAACCTCAACGCACATATCTTATGTTTAGCACATATACTGTACACAGCCACATAGAGCAGTTGCAGTGCACTGCTTTCTCCTGAGGGAAAGTCCAATTTTAGGATTAGACACTAGTATGGATTCTGGGGCCAGCGACATGGCCTCCTTGTTTCAGCTTTTATGATATCAGCTGGAATAGAAAGGTGATGCCTCAGCATTGCATTTAAGATCCCATCACGAACAATACACATACTGCGGCGAGAGATTTGAAGGAAAGCAGCGGAAACGTGAACATACTCTACCCCCACATGTCTGCCAGCTGATGCGGAGAAAGAAAAAAAAAGCCTATTCTATTTTTACTTCAGAGTTCAGTCCAGCAACTGTGTTTATTCCTTTTAGAGGGAGATGTTTGAGGTGGCACAAGGGGGGCCGCTAAAATAAAGGATTCTGCCGTGTAAGCAAAACCCCAGAGATAACCCATTCATCTGCTGTTATACAACAAAACATGTGGACCTATGATGAAAAATGGTAATTACTGGTCGGGCAGATTGCCATTGACAGATGCACCGGCACTACAACAGTGTGTATGTTGAGCTGTTATTGTTTCCCCTTTAATAAAATTGTGTCAATTAATTTTAGTGGCGGTTACCGGCTAACACACTGGGTGGCTGCACTATTTCAGCAGAGACAAGAGTACTACAGTTAAGGAAAGTGGAGTTTTTCCGAAACAAGACATCAATAAAATATCTGTGTATCACTGAAAACAGGAAACTATATAAAATAGCCTCTGGCATTCAGTGAGCAATATATCTAAAAATATCTGGCGATCAAGTTATCTTGGTGTGAAACGGCGAGATCAATGGTGCAAGTAACACAAAACGCTCCTGATCCTCAGTGTTGAGATGATGTTAATGAAATGTAACTAAATCCAATAACTGGGCCATACGTTCCTCACACAGAGCCACACAGTGCGTTAACTAGGCTCAGCAGTCGGCTAAGTACCTTATCATCAGCACAGACAGTGAGCGAGCTAACATAAACTCCACACAAACACTACAGCAGTCGTCACCATTGGGGAAAGACTCGGATGCAAACATTACGGGGAAAAAGAGAAACCATACAAACTTAAACCTCTGCTCAGCATAGGGCTGCATTTATTTTGAACAGCAGGCACTTTCTGCCTTCGCAGGCTAAGAATTCCAAAATAGAAGTTAGTTAAAGGCTATCAGATGGTTTTAGTATGTAATTGTAATTATGAAGACAAGATGACCCTGACATGACTTATAAAACTAATTTAACGCTTTAATAAAGACACTGAATAGGGATCTCAGCGCTTAGCGTACAAAATTAGAATTAAGGTTTTAAATAATAATAATAACACTGATTATATTAATGTTGAAGCATGCACATAAATCTTTAATTCATTATCAAATTGAGATATGTATACTGAGTCAGCAAGAATGTCTAATAATATAGAAACGAAAAAAGCAAGGACTTGAGAACATGGACTCTTTGGTGTGAGCAGAGTTTCTAGTGGCACTTGCACATCCTCGATACTAATCCACAGGTCAATTTTCTGACCAAAAATTACAGAGCACAAAACACCCGCAGGACTTTATTTTTTCCAGATCTCCTCTTGGAGTAAATGTGCCAGATGTCCTTCACTGAGAGACAGGGAGTTCACACTGCTTGTCACTCAAGAGGACTGCAAGAAACCTGCAAATTGTAGCAGGTGCGTATGCTTGTTAATCTGAAGTTTTATTTTGTTATTGATCAAAGGTTTTACGCTGTTAGCATTTTTCTATATCTAAAATGTCCCCTGAATCCTTGATGCCTTGCGTGGCTGTTTATCCAGGCAA